>OY482671.1:40860229-41460229 GCA_960531455.1 Urophora cardui
CTTAAAATCTATTTTAACAATTGTATTGATAGAAAAAGTGTGTAAGAACAGAAAGAGGAGATAGAAGGTTGAAAATAAGAGGGGTGGAAGGACAGTAGAAGTAGAATATAAATGTGTATAAATAATAGCAGTTAGCACAAATTTTGGTAGCTTGGTGACTCAATGCAGTAATTTTTTCATATGTTCCGCCAAAACTTTTTTCCTATTGGGTATATTGGGCAGATTAATGCAGATTAATAAGGTGTGGGGGTAGGTCATTCAGTATTGATGGCAACTGGACAGAGAGTGTGTTTTTTGAGTAATTGTTGGCGAACTGTGGTACTCGTAACCGATTTTCTAAACGTTTGCGAGTCTCATGACGATGGTCGAGCGGTATTCGTAAGCTGCTGTCGTCGTAGAATTCGTTCAGGATCATAATCTTGAATATTGATTTAATATCAAAGAGCCCAAGCTCTTTATTGAGAGAGATGTGCGGATCGTAGGTGTTTCTTTTTTTGGCTAGTATTTTAAGTATATGGTTTTGGCTTTCCTGCAAATAGGAACAGTGCGTGGAGGTGCCCCAGGCTGTGATACCATGCCTCAAGTAGGATTCTGACCAAATATGCCTGCTTTAGTACGTCATAGGAACAGCAGTAGCTCAAATGCTTCAGACAGTATGAAGTTGATCTGAGCTTCTTTTGTAAATGTGAAATATGGCAACTCCATTTAAAATGGTCGTCCAAGTAGACGCCTAGATACTTGTATGTATTCACTTGGCCAAGGGTCTCGGAGCAATTGCAATGCGCCATATTACTTTCAATACAGCTGAAACCGTGAAAAACTATCTTTATCTCTGACGGGAAGATATGCGGTGGTCTTATGTGCATAATTTTAGTTTTTGACGCATTTATTAATATGCCATTATCATGAGACCATTTGGTTATTACATTTAGTTTCCTCTGCATAATTTTAATTGCCGAGTCGAGGTCTCTATGGGTAACTAATAATGCGGTATCATCCGCGTATGCGAATACTTTGCAATTCGTCAGTGTTTTTAGCAAGCTATTTGTATATATTATGTATAGGAGGGGACCTAGCTTTGATCCTTGGGGGACTCCGTACGAAGATATTGCTTCTTCGCTGTAAACGTCATTAATTTTAACCCTATATTTCCTCATATCTAGGTAGTTTTTGAACCACTGATGACATACACCTCTTACCCCTACATTGCTCAGAGCATTCAAAAGCTTCGAGTGGGAGAGGGTGTCAAACGCTTTGCTAAAGTCAATGAACAGTGCCAGACAATGGTGATTTTTGCCAAGATTTTGGTTAACCTCATGAGAGAAACGTCCTAAGAGCTGATTTATATTTTTTCCTTTCTGAAAGCCATATTGATTTTTATCTATTAATTGATATTTTTCAATGAAACTTTCTAATCTTCGGACTACAATTTCCTCTATTATTTTTTCGATGACCGGCAGTATTGCAATTGGTCTATAGTTTTCAGGGTTAGATTTTGTACCAGATTTATAAATTGGTTTGATAACTGAGGTTTTTAGTAGTTTCGGGATTTCACATTGACTTAAGCTAAGGTTGACTAGTTTAGTTATCACAGGGCTTATCACAGTAACGTTGTTTTTAAGGTCTTTTGGTCTTATGCCGTCAAATCCAGGTCCTTTCTTATCGTCAAGCTGTTGTATAATTGAAGAAACTTCTTCCTCGTTCACTTCTTCCAGATAAATTGAGTTATGTATACTAGTCTCATGTGTGGTCAAGGTCTTTATATCACAGTTGTGTATTATCCGTTTGATACCGTCATCAAAGGTTGACATAAAATTATCACAGATTTTTTTGAAATTTCCACCTACAAAGTGTTTAGTTATGGCTTCGTCTGAAGTAGCAGTTTTTCTACCGATTACTTCGTTTATCACCTGCCATGTTTTACGCACATCGTTTCTGCAACTTACAAATTTTTCGCGAAAGTAGTCGTTTTTTCTATTGTTAATAGTTTTATTTACGTAGTTCCTAAACTTTTTGTAATCTTTTTCGATTTTTCTGTTACTAGGATTAGACTTCCATTTTTTGTACAATTTGTCTCTTTTGCTACATAATATTTTAAGATCACTTGTCATCCAGTCGTTTGCTTTTCGATTTTTGTTTTTATACCTAACAACTGAGTTATTATAGATACATTTGAATGTTGACAGTATCTTGTCGTACATGTCGTTAACATTAGTGTTATCTAACACATCGGCCCAGTCCCACTGTCGCAGTTGCATATTAACCTTGTTGCTATTTATTGAAACAGAGAAGCTACGTGTACTCTTAACAATTTTACTACATTTATTAAGAGAAATACCAGAGAGTAGAGAGTAGTGATCAGATATATTCGTTTCTATTATTGCAGAAAACAAATCTGCCTGTTTACTCTTTACAAATATATGATCGATGCAGGTGTTCGAGTTTCTCTTTATATCTACTCTCGTATAATCGTTAATTGTCTTTTCATATCCATATGACGCGAGCAAGTCTAAATACGAGACAACTTGCCTATTATCAGTGTCTAATATATTTATGTTTATATCACCGATCATAAGTATACATTCTTCCTTATCTTCATTTTTTAAATTACTCTCTAGTTCTCTTATGAAATCGTGTACATTGAAGTGTGGTGGGCGGTATACGGCGAGTATTTTACATTTGCTTGTTTTATCATTTTTTGGGAATACATCAATTATTATAGATTCATAGGCGTATGTTTGGGTGGGGGTACGTCTAAAACACAAATTGTTTCTAACATATACGGCTATTCCCCCTCCTTTTTTGCGGTCTCTATGGAAAAACTCTGCCGTAAACCCAGTTATAGGAAATAGGTTTTCTTCATCAGCCACTATGTTAGTTTCGACCAAGATAATGACGTCAATGTTCTCTATGAGTGGGTGGATTTCTGCACAGAACGTATTAAAGTTCGTTTTAAGCGAGCGAATATTTAAATAAGCGGTGTTAATTGTAAATTTCTTTAAATTATCTGCATTAATATCACAAAAGCTTCCATATTTTGTAAAATTTATGGAATTCATTTATAGAAAGAATGAGAAAATAGAGGATTAAATAGGATTTCAGAGAAATAATAATAATAATAATAATAATAATAATAATAATAATAATAATAATAATAATAATAATAATAATAATAATAATAATAATAATAATAATAATAATAATAATAATAATAATAATAATAATAATAATAATAATAATAATAATAATAATAATAATAATAATAATAATAATAATAATAATAATAATAATAATAATAATAATAATAATAATAATAATAATAATAATAATAATAATAATAATAATAATAATAATAATAATAATAATAATAATAATAATAATAATAATAATAATAATAATAATAATAATAATAATAATAATAATAATAATAATAATAATAATAATAATAATAATAATAATAATAATAATAATAATAATAATAATAATAATAATAATAATAATAATAATAATAATAATAATAATAATAATAATAATGATAATAATAATAATAATAATAATAATAATAATAATAATAATAATAATAATAATAATAATAATAATAATAATAATGATAATAATAATAATAATAATAATAATAATAATAATAATAATAATAATAATAATAATAATAATAATAATAATAATAATAATACAATGGCGCTATTATAACTGTGACGAGTTTTATGGCCGAGCTTTTCTCCCAATTCGAGGTGTGCTCTCTTTTGTTTTTCTTACTAATTGGGTGGACCTACAGTTTTATGCCGGCTCCGAACGGCGAATGCATTTTTGTGAGATGGCAGAAATACTCTGGAAGGGTATGCCGCCCACTGCCGATAGGTGACCGCTGCTCTTAAAAAACCTAATAATTGAATTTTTACTAATTAGAAAATTTTTTTGGAGTTTGCTCGGGCTGGGATTTGAACCTGAGACCTCTCGCATAGCAGGCGAGCACTCTACCCACTGCACCACAACGGCCATAACAAAAATGCTATACCTTTTAAAAATACCCAGTTGGAATCTTATGCACACAACATAAATTTTGGAAGCATGAATTGGAGCTGTGTACTCTGAAAAAAAAACGTTGTAAATCTAAAGACTTTCGCTGTTAAATCAACTACTTTCCGCAGTTGAAATGTGCCCAACAACGCTCCGTTGTTGTTTGAAAGGTGCGAGCGTTGTTGATTTAAGTCAATAACGGAGATTGTTGGGAAAAATTTTCACCTAAAAATAAATTTTTGTTTGCATTTTACTCTTGATCTTCTCTCCGCCCGGGTCCCAACTGCAAATATGTAGCCTCCGCTTGTTCTCCTATTCTTCTCTCCTTCTTATCATTCACTGGTTGCTATCTTTATTTCTTATTCTGATTTTTCTTCTTTATTTTATATTCTCCTCCGGATTCGAACCATGACATCAACCTGAAATTCTATCCAATCAGCACATAGTGCAACATTCAACATTATATTGAATTGTAGTAACCTATTTATACTTCCATTTCCTAAAAAGGAATCCATGAATTATTTAAATCATAGTTGCCCAAGCCCTATACTCGCATACACATTTTGTTTTTGTAGTGCTCGTAGGTATTGAACTTCACTCGCCTATACACTTTCATAAGAAATTTGTGTATATGGCGAGCATAGGCGAGCATAGGAAAACAAAATTTGTATACTCCCGAAACATTTCTATGGAAACACAAAAACAATTTTTTATTTTGATTCGAACAGGTCCAACCCAGTAATGAAAAAATGAAATGTGGAATATATACGTATATACATATGTATATTAATTTGATTCGTTCATATTTTCGAGAATGTTATCTATGTCTATTTCAACATTTGTGGTTGATAGTTGCAAAACTGACTCGAGGTGTTTGTCTGAGATCCGGTTTCTGTGTTTTGATTTTACAATTTTTAATTTTGAAAATACACTTTCACATTTATACGTACTAAAAACATTGACGAAAGTTTTAAAATAAACGCTCGGAGGCAAAGATATTTAACTTTGTCACACTAATAATTAATTAATTATTTATTTATATATTTTGAAAAATTTAGAGGAGGGCATTGAAAATTAATTATAAATTCAGTAATAGTAGCCAAAATCCATAAATCTCGTATTAAAGATATTTTTTAAGCTTTCTAAAAACAATCCACTTATCAATATTAATTAATTATTTATAAATATTAATATTAATTTTATTAATTAAAAATGTATACATATGTTTGTGTCCTAATTTTTTTACTGGGTTATCGAGATATCAATGAAGTTGTAGAAAACTACAAAAACAACCATATAGAAAAAAAAATTTTTTTTCTTTAAATTATGATATTGCTCGCCCGTAAGAAATGTTTGGGCATCATTGATTTAAATCATTGAAAAACAACATTTAAAAAAATTTGTTCTCATTAGTTTTGTTTACAACGGAAACTGTTGGGTCAAATACTTTTGCCTTTAAATCAACAACGGAGAGAAAATTGTTGCTAAAAATAAACTTTTTTTGGATTTTTCTCTTCATCTTCTCTCCGTCATTATTTTTTTTTGTTGATTTTCTCACAAAAAATTTTTAAAGGCAAGCAAGTTTTTGAATCAACAACGCCCGTTTTTGAATAAATTGTTGGATCAAAAACTTTGCTGTAAAAACAAATACTTTTGCTGTTGAATCAAAGACGGAGATTCAACAGCCGAAAGTTGTTGGTTTAACTACGGGTATTTTTTTCAGAGTATGCATGCCAGTATAAATGCTCGTCTATTTCCTTTTTACACGTATGGTTTCTCAGAGAGCATGCATACTCTAACCCCTCATATGTATCATATTGTATGCATACTCTTGAAAAAATGCTGAAAGCATGCAGAATCACTCATACAGCATATATCGGATGTATAGATCGTTTATACATACAAAGTTACTAATTCTGCATTAATAGGGTAGTATGAATGTTGCATTAATACAGTTTCAGTAACATTCTCATAGAATTATTAAAATTCCTATTAAAAATAATAATTAATTTAATTTAGCCACAGATATAGGTAGAACTAACCCTGGATCATCTCGTTATATTTCTTTAACAATGCACGTCCACAATGCGTACGTTTTCTTACCAAAATCGATATGGTCAGCCCGTTAAGTTGCGCAAATATGCAAAAGGAGGATATCAAAGGGACGGTACAAACTGCTAACGCTAGAGGTTTTGCAAACGATTAATCGGGTGAATCTCTACGTATAAGTAGAAAGTGGTGATGACGATGATGATTGTTGAAATTTTTTCGAATAAATATTTTTGACAAAATGAAAATTTTCAAGACAAAACGTAAAATAAAAAAAGGAGCTCTCAGTATATTGAAAGAAAAATATCATAAAGTAGATATGTATATCATTAAAAAATTTATAATGCATACGCATGCATATCGCATGGATATTTCATGTATATATATAAATTATACACACCGAAAACTCATAAATTATTCATATTTTTCATGCATACAGCATTCATAATTTTATGTGAACAAAATTTATTTATTTTCACAAATCATGCTATGTACGCACTTTTCCATGCACACAGCATGCATAATTCGTGTATCAATACATCTGATTTCAACTGGGTATTTTAAAAATTGTAGAATTCAATTTATGTTTACCGGGTTCAAATGCCCCCACTGAAAGAATATTTTCAATTTTAAACAATATATCGTCGCTTAAAGTGCATTTTCGCGCAGCGGACGGTGGTTGAATTTTAAAGGAGAGCAAAAAACTATTTAATTTAAAAACCGTTACTTCCCACAAAACAATTTGTTTCGATTTTGTCGGTATTCCGACTTTTCGGAACAAAGTCGAAAGTCTTCCGCTACATCTTAACGATTTCGTTCCGATTACGTAAACAGAAATCTGAATTTTTCGGAAATAAAATTTTTTTGATCGAAGTCGACAGTCTATCGCTCTAGTTTAAAGATTTTGAAACGAGATCGTAAAGAGTAATTCCTAATTTTGAACTTCAAAAAAAAAAAGGAAAAATAAAGAAAACGAATTTGTGAACAATAGGATCACTGCTACAAAATAAACAATTGG
Organism: Urophora cardui; assembly: GCA_960531455.1. Classification (NCBI taxonomy): domain Eukaryota; kingdom Metazoa; phylum Arthropoda; class Insecta; order Diptera; family Tephritidae; genus Urophora; species Urophora cardui. The sequence continues at coordinate 40,867,332 of OY482671.1, forward strand.
ACAAATATGAAAACCGCCACCCTCTTATTGCGCCTCTAAAATTCCCTACACGGTCGTGTGATCTTGGATGATCATGTTTTGAGAGAGTTGAATCCAGTTTGATTGGTACTGTTAATCAGGTAAATTGAATCTCCAATTTGTAACAGAGTCAGTCTAATAATTAATACTAGTAAACCCTGCCACGCAATGCTGTGGCTTTCGATTCCACTGTGAGACAATTTGAGGGTGGAAGACTACATATTGCCACATTTGACAATTTTTTTAATTGTCATTTTAAATTTGACTTCCCCTTAAAATTCGCAGAATATGAGTGGGCTGTAAGCCCATAGAATCTTATTAATAAAATATAACATGAAGCATATGCTGGTTATTTTTATTTTCTGTGGACCTAGATTTTTTATACAAAGATTTTGTCCGAGGAGCCCGATAGTGAAGTTCTATGCCGAATAATTTTCTAGAATTTGTTAACTTTAAAGCGGCCTCCAAAAGGTAATTTGCCGCAGTCCTCTTTCTCCTTCTAGTTTTCTTTCATATGACATCTCAAATTTAAAAATCAAACAAACTATAGCGTAAAACTGAATTTTTGAAAATATGGCAACACTTTTTGTAAAAATTTTAATAAATTACTCATTTTCAGCTCAATCCCTTTCATATAGTACCTGAAATTTAAAAATAAAACAATCTACATCGTAAAAATGATATTTTGAACAGGTGGCAACCCTTTTTGTAAAAATTATAATAAATTACTCATTTTTACACAAAGCCCTTTCATATGACACCTCAAATTTAAAAATCAAACAAACTATAGTGTAAAACTAAATTTGTGAACAGGTGGCATGAGTTCTACAATAGATCGGAAACAAAAAATAGAAAAATTTCGGAAAATGGGCGTGGCACCGCCTCTTTTCAGACAAAGGAATCAACGAGATTTCGGAGCCCATAACTCGACAAATAATTGAGATATTATGACGAAACTTGGTTTATACACTTTTATAACTTGTGTTAATAGACACGCAAAAATTTATTGAAATCGGTTTATGACCACGCCTACTTTTTAACAAAGATATTTCTGGAACACCCTTTGGGAATTTGTAAAAAGACTTCTTTGTAAGTCATAAAGGAATGAAATTTTGCACAAAGAATAATATTCATATGCTTAGTTGGATGACTGATAAAAATGTTGAAAATGGGCGTGGCTACGCCCACTTTATGAGGCACTCGCTTTATATAAAATACACCCTATATCGAAGAAACGCAAACAAACAATGAAATCATACAGCTGAGTATCTAATGTTCGATTCCACTCGAACTTAGGCTTCCTTACTTGTTTCGTTTAGGCTTCATTTTTGAGCTCTCATGACCAATGTTTTTTTTTTTTATAAGAAAAAAATGTATGTGAAAAATTAACATTTTTGGTAGAAGTTATAAATACATACTCGTATGTATGTAGATCTATTTCGGAGATCACCACATCCCTTCATCAGACTTCTTTTTACTTTTATTCTTGCGTCCGCATAAAACATCCTTTAGTGAAAAATTTCACTAAAAAGTTAAAAATAAATAATAGCTTAAAAAAACTAAAAAACACGCTTTTATCTTAAAAATCGTACTAAAAATTGAGAAATAATTTAATTAGAAACAAAATGATGAACGAAAATATAAGTATTTAAGGAAAAGCGTGGGGGTGCTCAATAATATTTGAACATGAAAATATTCGATTCGTACAACTAGTACAAAAATATACATACCTAGTTGCGAAATTAAATAGTACGTTATATGAAATCTCAAAAAAGTCAAAATAAAAATATTAGTAAAAAAACAGTGATTTTAAATATTTTTTGACATGCTGAGCACCCGACGCTTTTCCTTAAATATTTATATTTTCGTTCATCATTTTGTTTCTAATTAAATTATTTCTCAATTTTTAGTACGATTTTTAAGATTAAAGCGTGTTTTTTAGTTTTTTTAAGCTATTATTTATTTCATGTGCGGTTGTGCAATTTTTATTTGGCACAAAAATCACGTAAGTATATGCGGTAATGAAATGGCAAAATGTTCAATATAATTCTTTTTTTTTTTTGTATTTTGTTTTTAGTATTTTTGTTTTTTTCTTTTGTTTTTTATTATTTTTTTATTTGTGTGACCGCTGTGGTGCAGTGGGTAGAGTGCTCGCCTGCTATGCCAGAGGTCTCGGGTTCAAACCACGGTCCGGGAAAAGCACCAAAACAATTTTCTTAATTAGTAAAAATCCAATTATTGGGTTTTTAAGAGCAGCGGTCACCTCTCGGCAGTGGGCGGCATACCCTCCGAGTGTATTTCTGCCATGAAAAATATGCATTAGCCGTTCGGAGCCGGCATAAAACTGTAGGTCCACCCAATTAGTAGGAAAAACAAAAAGGAGCACACCTCGAATTGGGAGAGAAGCTCGGCCATAAAACTCGTCAGAGTTATAATAGCGCCATTGTATTATTATATTATTATTATTATTTCTTTTTTATTTTATTTTACATGTATTTTTATTTTTGTTTTCCGATACACATTTTTTTTTTTGTAAGCTCCAATGCTCGAATGTTTGTACAGGCATTTGAACAACAAACGGGCTTCAAACAAAAAAGAGCAGATCGAATTGCTCGATACCCGTGTATCTCGAGCCCTAGTTCCTAATAATAAAAAAAATGTTCTGTTTTTTTAATACAAATATATGGTCACCGTAGGTATAACCTCCATTTGAGGACATGAAAATTTGAGGTGCTTGTGACCAACATTTTTTTTTTTGAAAATTGTAAAAATCGGACGACCATAACATATATCTGCCATCATGGTCGTAACCAGGGGGGGATAGGGCAGGGACGCTGAGTTACGGTTTCTGAGTTATGATTTATAAAACTATTCAAATTTGGCGTGGCACCGCCCATTCTCGAAAATATCACCATATTTCTTTATAAGATCCTGAGCTCATTACGTGGATGAAATCCTATCACTATATTAGTGATTGAGATATCACATTTTCGATAAATACTATATAAGGAAATTGAGCGTGGTTATCATCCGATTTCGCCCATTTTCAATACCAACCGACCCAGTCTGGATAGGAAACTTTACCAAATTTCATAAAAATATTTAAATTTTTGCGCAAGGCGCAATTTTTAACAGACTTGTAATTTTTGTATGAGATTTTTTTTTTTTACTTACTGGGTACTACGAATAATGATTTAAAGCATGCATACTGCCGCTCCCTTAAAGTGCCCAAAATTTTTTTTTTTGCTAATAGTTACTAATGGAATGCCCAACAACATCATACAAAAGCGCCATCTGACCGCGGTCCAGAACATAAAAATTGCGAATAATGTTTGCAAAAAAAATTATTTGCAAAAATAAGAAATGCAGTTTGGTAGAAGATACCATATTTTATATATATGTCAAAATTTAGCAAAATTGGTTTGACCAATCGTGAGAAAATCGGCAAAAACTGAGGAACTTCGAAAAGAATTTCGAAAAACTGGGCCAAACGTATTTGTTTTGCTGTTGAGAACTATACAAAAAAGTTTCAGAAAGTTAGTACAACTTCGAAAAAAGTGGCTCACTTCAAAAAATTCAACTCATATGGCACAATCCCAGAAATCGAAAACTTCGAGTTAAATCCCCATAGAATAAAACGTGCGATATGTACATATATATAATTAGGATTTCGTAAACGGCTCCAACGATTTTCATTAAATATGCTACGACTGGATGACACTCGAATTTTTTTGAGCGAATTTGGTATTATGTGAAAGGTCTTGATGAAGACTTCAACATATAACTCTTTTAATTGTGATGTCTATGATATGGACCTGGGTGACCTCAGAATATTTCTGAGCAATATTGGTATCAAATGAAGGATCTTGATGAGGACTTCAATCTCAAACTCTTTTAATTCTAATGCCTAAACGAAAATATAATGGGAGAGGGAATGTGAGAAAGAGAGATTGGAAGAGGGAAAGGGAGAACGAATAGAAGGGAAAGAGAGAAAAGGAGGGGTAAGGGAGAGCGATAAGAAAAGGAAAATAAAGGGTAATGGAGATGAAATATAAAGGACAAAATTAGAGGGAAGTCTAAGACGGAGAAAAAAGGGAGAAACATATAAAGAGGTAGGTGTATCGCGGCGAAACGAGATGGATTCACGGTTGCCACGTACATATGTACTAAAACTGGTACACTGTTTACCACTTGGTACATTGGTTCAGATTTTGGTACATTTTTACTTCAACCCATATTACAGTATTATCTGAAATTGTAACCATATCGAGCCCTAACTGCCATTTCAGTGTATCCAAGAAAATTTTCGATCCTAGCTTTTTTATGGAAATCAATTATTCATTATCACACGCGTCAACTCCCAAAATTTCATTGCAGGTTTCGAAGTTAGAGACTAAATAAATTTCAATTTGTATGCAAAGCAAATTAAAAAAAAAAACCTGTAAAATTTACTTCTTGTTGGATACACTTAAATAGCAGTCAGTGCTGGATATGCTGCTCGTGCATTGTGAATATATTAAATCATATTCAAAATATGTAGATGGGGATGATTGTGAATAAATTTGTTGAAATTACGGAAAATCATGGAGCAATGCGTCCTCCATTCGGAAACGAAATGTCATAGAAGCAAGATGCACATACAAGCACAAGAACATGTGCTTTGTGTTCATTGAAAAAATTTTGAGCAAAAATACATGTGCCTGAAATCTGAAAGTCAGGCACACACATTTGCTATGTGCATTTTTATAAAAAAAAAATGACATAGTATATGTGCTATGTGCTTAAAGAAATGTACATGTACCTGTCTTTCTAAAGATAATTGCAAAGAAACCAATTATTTGCCCGTCGACGGAATATTTATTGGTTCTAAGGCTGAAAGGCGAAGATAACATCCGCAAATTCTATATAGAACTTTTGAAGCAATTTCAAAAGAGACTTGATTTTGGAAGAGACGATATCGTCGGTCTTCTGCCAGAAACACGAATGTGAAATTTTTTCTAAGTACGATGTCTGCTCTTTATCGGGTATATATTGATGTAATAACAATTAATATTGGTATAAATTCTTGCGAAAACATACGTACATAATATGTACTTGTATGTACATAAGCATATATACAAATATTAATTGTTATTATATCAATATATACTCGATGAAGAGCAGATATCGCACTTAAAAAAAATTTCACATTCGTGTTTCTGGCAGGGGACCGACGATATTAAACATTTAAGCATAATTACTCCTAGCAAAGTTCTTTGTGAATATGAGGTTACAATTCAGCCTTTGCTAAACGATTTTTCACATTTTTTTATCAGGCGATCCTGATTCCAACACAAGAGGATGGAGGATATTAGGTATTTTAGAATTCTGGAAAAAAGGTTCTACAGTAAAGGATGGACTTGGAGAATCCTGTTTGAATGAACTCATTGAATTTGTAAATGCTCTAATGTCATTGCCCCATAGTTCTGCAGCTGCGGAAAGAAGATTTTTTGATCTAAGCCCTATTAAAACCATACTTAGAAATAAAATTTAAAAAAAAATGCTTAACAATATAATGCGTGCGAAAGAACTAAATAATCAAATAAATGCCCACAGTTGTTTGGTCAGCCAACATTATTTTCAAAGTAATGCAAATAAGTAACTTTAATTTTTTTATATATTAAAAGCAAAAAGAGAAATATTTTCAGTTTTTGTTTTGAACATTAATGCACAAAAATTAAGTGTAATAAGTTAGACTACTACTCTATCAATTTGTTTTCCAAATAAATATATGTATGGTTAAATTAATCTCAGTTTTAAGATATTGTACAATATGAACTGTATCCGTTAAAAATATGAGGAATAAAAATGCATGTATGTATGTGAGGTATATTTTAGCATTCGTTTACATATAAAATGTGTATGAAACATTTTCTCTCCTCCTAAACCGTGGACGGATTGACTTTAGTTCTGGATCTCACAAGCGGCTTCAACAATTTTCATGAAATTTAGCATACAAGGGGACTCAGGGGCAAGCTTCTGATTTTTCGACATATTTTTTTTTAACTTTTGGATTTGCTTGCGAAGATCTGTGAAAAAAAAGGCAGCCGAGATACGTGCGGTCATCCGGGTACATTTGTTTATATGTTGGGCGAAATCCAGATCAAGAGTACAAAATTTTTTATTGAATTCAGATAGGGCCCGTGAAATAGGGACATACATAATTATGATAATTGGCTCTACTAGGTTTCACATAAAAAGGGTATTGGGCACGAAGAGTTCTGCGTGGATTATTAAAGCTTATTAGCGTTAGAAGTTTCGGTCAGTCGACCAACCCACGAATTAAGTCCTATGGTATGAAGGTATGGATAAAGTATTAGTAGTATTTATTAATATATAAACATACTAGCTGACCCGCAATACGTTGTTCTGACTAAAATTTATTCCTATAAAGCCTAAAGGTAAAGTCCTAGATTACCGTGTTGCTCACCATTACCGTGTTGCAACCCGTTATAGGGTTACCCTGGTCCACCTTTTGTGGAATATCTCCAAAACCTTCCCGGATTCCTATACTTTTTTTGGCCATAAACCATGTCGGGCTCAATCGAAAACTACGTGCAATTTCATTTAATTCAGTCCCGCCGTTCTGGAGTTATATAATCAGGGAGGAAAACGCGACTTATTTTTATATAATAGATTTTTTGATTTCACAAAAAAAATTTTAAATATCACAAAATTCATTTCTCAGACTCGTATGTGTGTATATATGTATACCAGTGGCGGATCCACGGGGGTTTTGGGGGTTCAAACCCCTCCCCTCCCCCCTTGTGGTTTATCATAGATCCCAAATTAATGCCTTTATAGATTCTGCGCCCAAATTTCCCAAACTGATCAAGGAAAACTCTATCATTCCAAAAGCAATGGTTGGATGGGTTTAGCTGTCAAAAGGCAAAACTCGACATTTATTTTCAGATTATATTTTATATGCACATATCCACAAGGTGAAACAGGTACAATTGAATCAGTTCATTAAAATAGTTGTCCTTGTAGGCAATAATACGTACAATTACAACTTATAGTTAAATAGAAAATACCCGAAATTTAGAGGAATTAAATCTAATACAATAAGCGCGTACTATATTGTTTGGCATGCACAATGTAAATGGCTCGTTGGCGTAGCTGTAGCGCCTTTGATTCGCCTGTGGCTTGTATTTGTTTTTTGTTTTTTTTTTTATTTATTTAAAAATTAAAAAAAATATTTAAAAATGAATAAAAAAATATATATTTTATTCATGCATACTGGGCAAATTGCCAAATCGCAAAATTTATTTTCTTTTCTTTCTTATCCCTATTTTTATCGGGATTGTACAGAATTAATTTGGTCAGAAATGTCTGAATCGTTGGAGAAATTGCCTTTTTCAGAGGCATTTCGCAATTCTTGTTTAAATAACCCTTTTAAAAATTTGAGTATATAAAAACAAGAACTTAAATAAAGTAAAAATTCTATTAAAAATATAAATATAACCAAAAAGTACTACATACATATCGCTAGCTTAGAGTGCAAATTGTGTAAGTCCATTTATCAAACTTTGTAGGAGAGACAAAAACACAAAATAAAAAAATTTCAAAATGAAAAAAAAATTTCTGTTCATATAAAAATTTTGGACTTACACAATTTTCTTCTTTTTTTGGACTTACACAATTTGCGTATCACTGAATAACCACGAGTAGAAATATGACAAGTATCACAGACTTGTTTAGCGTGGTGCGTATTTAATTTTTCTAGCTTTCTACACTTAAAAACACTTTTTCATAAAAATGGACTTACACAGTTTGCACTCTAAGCTAGCGATATATTCTTATTTATTTTGGCTTTAAATGCAAGGGTAAGTGAAATTGATGATCAATTTGCCACCAATACCATACTATACTAACTCGCACCAAAGAATAAACAATATATATATATTGTTTGTTCTGTGCTCGCACGTACCAATGCAAAAATGTACATACATACGTTAAATCAGAGGCGGGCGCTTCATACAAGCTGAGAAGCCCGGCTTGCGTACATATTTTCGTTCATTTCATTTTACAAATTTCTTTAAAATCTGGTTATTTTACGTTTTAAATGCGTTTGCTATTTAAGTTCTCAATAATATAGCCCCCACTGCTCATCCGGTGCCTGAAAGCATGCTAAGAAAATAGCGCAAATACACCACCAATCCACCTCACAATGTGTATTTTGTTTGTACAGCCAATCACAACACAGTGAGCATGCTTTAGAGTTTCCACACATTAGCTTTTACGTGGCTTTCAAAACAGAATAACATCAGTGTTGCCGCAGCCTCAAAAAATTTGGTATCAAAAATTGATACCTTCATGGTTTTTTTCGTATCACCGAAAATTATTTGGAAAAAAACACTTAAATTAATCAAGAAAGCTGTTTTCGAGCTTTTAACCCGTGTAACAATTTGATACGCCCATTTTTTTTTCGTATCACCAAAAAAATTTTTACAAAAACCCTCGATTTCCTTGTATTTCGGGCAATGTGCATACACGAAGACGCGCGTTTTCTGCCGTTATATGTGGCTAGATTTAGTGAGCCGTGCATATTCCTTCCTTGGGCAGTGATACTACAATAAAGTTTGATAAAATATTGCCCTTTTTTGTATTTTCAAAGACCTTCACAATACATGTTTTTCGTGGTATTTACAGGTTGTTAATATTTTTAAGAAAATCTTAAAAATGAAGAATAATCGGTTAATATTCTTTGATTTTGATTAAATTGTATCAAAATTATTTGATACGGATTAAAAATGTATCAAATTTTTTCTACGGCAAAATAAAAAGTATCTACGTATCTTCGACTTAAAAAAGTATCACATTTGATACGATTGTATCAAAACGGCATCACTGAATAACATATCTTGTTTTCTCGCTTTCTCTAAGGAGAAATCAATTGCTTATTTTCATACTTAAATTGAAAAAAAAAAATTGCAAAACACTTTTTTATTTTTCACATGAAATTTGTATGGGGATGAGAAGCTGGCTTCGGCATTCAACAGTATTCACAGTCATATTATGCATATTTGATATTTTCGTTTGCATGTACATACTTATGTACATAATTTCTTACATGTACATGGACATGCAAACATAAATATCAAATACCAGATTATAAAACCGTTGATTGTGATTTTTGGCGACTATTGGCACAATATCAAGATAATTTTAAAAAGCGACGGAAATCAAAATCAAATAAAATCAAACATTACACGACTTTTGGTAATTGGACCTCAGTTCTTGAAACACTAAAGCACGCATTTTTTTTAGATATTCGATAATAAGCAAATACACTTGCTACTGCTGAAATTTCCGTCAGTATAAGGAAATTAAAAATACCTCTGCGCTTTTGTGTGAGATTTCCCTATAAGTTTAGCGTCATCAATCAAAACGTGGACCCGGCTGACCCTCGAATGTTTCTGAGCGATATTGGTAGCAATTGGTCTTGATGAGGACTCCAACATACATAGAACTCTTTTAGCTGTGATGCCTTGGCCGGGTCTCCAGATATGGGTCATAACGTGGACCCAGATGGTCCTCGAATATTTCTGTGAGATATTGGCATCAAATGATGAAGACTTCGAGATAGAACTATTTTAATTATAAGGGCTAGGTCGGGCCCCCAGATATGGGCCAAGACGTATTTAAAAATAATGTAAATACTAGGGCTCTAGATACCCGGGTATCGAGCAATTCGATCTGATCGTTTTTGTTTGAAGCCGGTTTGTTGTTCAAATTCCCGTACAAATATTCGAGCATTCGAGCTTACAAACAAAAAAAAATGTGTATCGGAAAAACAAAAAAACTACATGTAAAGAAAAAAATAATAATAAACAAAAGAAAAAAACAAACTTCAAAATACCCAAATTGTTCAAATGCCCGTACAAACATACGGGTAATAAACAAACAAACAACTGTTCGAGCATTTGAACAACAATTGTTCGGGCTACTCGAAAATGTTCAAAAAAAATCGAGAGCTCTAGTATTTACTAAATACGAACATTTTTATTTTAAAGATGTTCATTGTAAAATGGCAAAATCAAGAAAAACATTTAAAATTTAAAAATGTTAATTTTTATTTTAAGCACTATTAAAATTTGAACCAAAAAATTTCGTTTTATTCCATTAATTTTCATTTTTAATTTAAACATGCTCCTTCTTCAATCCTAAATACATTTGAATTTTTAATTTTCATTTTTAATTTATAAATTTCCATTTTTAAAATAAAAATGACCTGGTTTAAAACGTTCATCATCAAAATAAAAATTTTATTTTTGATTCATTTTCTCTGAGTGTACAAACAAAAAAATGTGCATCAAGAAAACAAAAATAAAAAATACTTATGAAGACAAAAAAAAAAAAAAATAAACGAGAAAAAATAAACTTCAAATACGCGAATTGTTCAAATGCCCGTACAACCATACGGGTAATAAGCAAACAAACGAGTGTTTGAGCATTTGAAAAGCATTTATTCGGGCTACTCGCAAATGTTAAAAACAAAAATCGAGAGCTCTAGATCAAAGTCAATGACGGAACGCAATCAGACTTTTAAGTAAGTGGCTAATGTTTATGCTTCACACATACATGGGCTTGCCCAGACAATTTATGCTAGGTCCGCCACTGCGTTACATGTTATTTAGAACTTCAATTGAAATCTCCTGCACTTTATGTGGTGACATACATATTGTTAATTTGGAGGGTTTTGAGTTTGGTGTTTTTAAGGTGCGGGAAATGGCGCAACTAGTATATAGAATAATAATAGTAGGTGGTATTAGTCCATATTTTCACCAGCGTCTGCCCTTAAAAAACATCTTCCAAAAAAAAGAAATTTTCAAAACCACTTAAAATCTGGATTGTCAAGCAGTGTATATATGTGAGTGTCGGTGATTGACGCAAATATCTAAAAGTTTTGATTCTCATCAACGCGAGCCCCACAACAAGAACGTGTAGCACGACGACTGCCGATTCCACTAACACACACAAAAAAACTCACACATACACACTGCTTGACATGCCAGATTGTCAGTTGCCAAGGGCCTTTAGCTATACTTCAAAAGTAAGTCACATATTCTCTTCTGGAAAGCCACGGTTATAAATAATAATTAACACGCTTTTATTAGTTTCACCTGTATGTATGTATGTATGCATGTATGTATGTATGTATGTATGTATGTAAACAAGTTACGTATACGCAGTGTAGTTCACTGTATGTTTGCTTGTACGCATAACTGTGTAACCTAAATCAAACGCAAGTCGTCAATTTAACGCACGCACGCAAATTTTTCATATGCGTTGAACCGAAATTGACTTGCGTGCGTGTTCAGATAAAGAAATAGAAAAATACAGAAAATCAGAGAAAATCTTGTTATTTTGTGGAATATGTACCTAACAGACACGATATCAAAAGCAAGTGTCAATTTTTTTGCAAACAATCACCCACAATGCTTAATTTCAACTGTCACGCAAAACAAAAATTGGGCGTCGAATTTGCTTTTTACGCACGCCGTTCAATTTCGGTTACTCCCATACAAGTTGTATGGGCATGAGAAATTTTTGACAGTAAATTGACGGCGTGCGTTTGATTTAGGTTACACAGTAAGTTAACGCAAATGCGTGTGAATGGGAGTTTTTCAGTGTGAGATGTGCTTATTTTCTTATATGATTAAGTTTTCTAATATTCCATTTTGACAGACATTAAATAAAATCTCAAGTTCAGATACTCGTATACATTGCATATTTATTCCCATTGTAGTTTATACTAACATTATTATTTGATTAGGATGATAAGTAATTGAAAGAAAACTTGAAATTTGAATAATTGTATGTTGGGAAAAATAATTACATTAAATTCTATTAATTAATATAATTCAATTTATTGAAATCGCAGACTGATTTTCCTATGTTTTTGTGATATCGATATTTCTGTTAATACCGTTCAGCCTATCTTCACCAGTTGAATTTCTTATCCAATTTTTTATTGACATTTTTGGCGTTACTTTTCTGTAATTACCATGTTAATAACAGCAATACCGTATAATAAAACTACTCGACACAAAAAATCACCAAGAATAAAATAATACTTTTCTAAAGCGAAATTTTATGCTGATTCCGAATATCATCTCCATATTGTTGTAGCAGATCCAGTTTTGAGATATTGGTAAAAATGTGGAAAAATACATATATATGCAAGACATTGCATCACATAAGTGCTTCAAAAAGTTTTATTCGATAACGTGGCGATTTGACTTCTAAGAAGAGCTGGTAGAGAGAGCTCCAACAAACATTTTTTGCCTTGACACTCAAAAATTGGTCAAGTAGTTTGGTTACAATGGCAAATATAATGAAAAAAATTTGAAAAAACATCGAATTTTTTTCCAGAAATTTCAGATTCGACTGTCCTAAAATCAAATATATTGTATAGGGGTTAAAAAGTTAGTCCACTTGTCCTATAGAGAATTTGATTGTGAACATTTTAAGACTAATTTTGCAATAATCGGATGTACCATTCTTTATATTTACCTATTTTTATTGAAAGTCTTTAACCAAAAATTTTCCGGAAGAGTAAAATTTCAGCAACAAAATTTGGTTTATTCATAAAAATTTATTAAGGAGTAATACTTAAGATTATTTCATTCCACATATTACGTGTTTTGAAGTGCACAATATCTCTCAAAACAGCGATTAATAGGAAAAAAATTAATTGAACCGTAGGAATTTTACCACAAAAGAGCGAATATGAGTACAAAGAATGTAAATTGGGGTAAAATTCCTACAGTTCTTGCACTTTCCTATGGCTCAACAAATGCTACAATTATAAATAATACTTCGTGAAAAAGCGTTAAATTTCGAATTACCAATTTCGAAAAATTGCTATTTTCATTGATTTTTTCCTGAAAAAGAAATGTATGCTAGTAAAGCATCTCTTAGTTAAAAATTGTTTTATGGTCAGGTCAATTTTATACAAAACGAATCTTTGTGGGAGGAGGGGAGGAGGAGGGGTTTGTCCCCCAAAACCCCCCGTTACTACGCCACTGGCGATTGCTATTGCATTTTTCCAAATTGCTCCTTCGGTCCATAAAATCGAAAAGTAGTTTATAAGTATCATTACCAAGCTTTTTCTTATAAATAGCAATAGACGATATTTATGTATGTAAAATGTGATATCTCTATAACCGAAACATATACAAGAAAGAAGCTTTGTATTGAGTATAACTTACCGCATCAGTCGGCTGATATATTCATTTCTCAAACCAATTGGTTGGCCCTTAAACAAGCGACCAAAGAGCGAATAAGCTGTCAGCATGCCACTAAAAAGAAGAAAGGGATCGGTATAAAGTGAAGCTGCGCGTCCAATGACTGTCCAAGGTCGACCCAAGCTCTGATTGGAACAATAAATTATTTAATAAATTATTAATTATTATACATATGTACCAATGTATGAATGTATGTACCTCCGACATTTCTGTTCTGTTATTATAAGGATTGAAAAACATGGCCATTGATTTATGCGAGAGTAGGAGCATTACTGCGTTTATGAATCGAATGCCATGAACAGCTTCAATATCATCGGGTGAGGAGCTTGTGCTGAAGAGCCATCGAACATTTTTGTCAAATGAAAACGCCGTAAACCATTCATCTGCAACAATTTAAACTTTTTATTAATGATCACTTTTATAAAAGAGAACTTAAGCACATTGGTTACTTGGTTTTTGACCCGGTTTAGTGCTGCGTTCATAGACCGTGGATAGTACAGCAATACAGAGTATAATAACAAAAAATCGGCTAAAGAGTACATATAATTTAATATGATTTATTAAATTTAATATTTCAGTAAAACTTACACGGCCCACGTAGTATAACGATCCCATGGTTTATTATCACGCACTTGACACATATTCGGTTCGACACGCACTTGAAATGAAATTCCTGTGGATTGGGTTGCATTGTTTAAATAGGTGTTGACAGTATATTCCACATCTTGGTGTGTGCAAGCATCGGGTATACAAATTCCCCAGTTGATAAGTGAGTAGCGGGGCACACGATGCCCGGGCTGTGTAAAAATTCAGAATTTTTTAGATTATGGGTAGCTGATACTTCTTATCTTACTTTTTATATACACGGTTGAAATTTTTTTTTTCATTTCGATTTTTTTGTTTTTTTCTTAGTTACGCATGGTACTGTGTAGGGAAAATGTATTCTGTTTAATACACTAAGGGCCTTTTCACATTACTCGGTACGACATCGGATCGACATTTTTTGCTTGGTATTTTCAGCTTACCGAAACGATTCCGCGTTGCTGTGTTTTTCACACTTGTGGGAATACTTTCGGTGCGTTATCGGCAGAAAATAGGAAAACAAACATCGAAATTTGCAAAACAAAATTTTTAACTTCAACAAATCACTCAATAATAACAATAATGTCTTCTAGCGAAGACGAAGACATTATAACTTGCTACATTTATAGCCGAAACGAGTTTTTTACTGACTTTGTTCTTCTTCTTTTATTACGCCGCAAAAATGTATGCAGTAATTCCTCAAATTTTACTGACCGGTCTTACCGCGTTGAGGTATACCGAAATCAATCCGCTCCGATTTCATGTATGCAACACTAATGTGAAAGTGCCAATTGAAATACATGTGGTCGGCCAGGTTTCGGTATACTTTCGGTAAAAACCAAAAATGTTGATCCGATTCCGCACCGAGTAATGTGAAAGAACTCTAACGGTGAAAATCCTAGTTCCCAAATAATTAAAATCTGATTTTTATACTCAGCTGTACTAGTACACAGAGTATTATAGTTTTAATCACATAACGGTGGATTGTAACAGAATGAAATAATCGAGATAGATATAGACTTATATATATCAAAATGATCAGGGTGAAAAGAGAAATCGATTGAGCCATGTCCGTCCGTCCGTCCGTCCGTCCGTCTGTAAACACTCTAACTCGCGCAAAAATTGAGATATTTTGATGAAATTTGGAAAGAAAGTTGGTATCGAGACTGGGACGGTTGGTATTGAAAATGGGCGAAATCGGACCATGACCACGCCCACTTTTCCTATATAGAAAAAATCGGAAATTTGGTATCTCAATCACTAATATAGCTGGAGCGATGAAATTTTACCCACGTGTTGAGCTCAGGCCCCTAGGAAGAAATTTGATGAAATTTTGGAAAATGGGCGGTGCCACGCCCACTTATTAAGGGTCAAACCTTGAAAGTTTTATATGTCATAACTCAGAAACCATTGAAGATATATCGATGAAATTTGGTACGCGTGATTTGCTTACTTAGGCAAACGTTTGGACGGAAAATAATTAAAATCGGTTGACGGCCACGCCCACTTTTATATATGTATATTATAAAGTGACCTAATAAAAACATTTTAAGCCATATCTCTGTCAAATATAAAGATCTATCATTGAAATTTTGTCGCATAAGTGCAACTATGGACATAAAACAAAAAACACAAAAACTTTGGAAAATGGGCGGTGCCACGCCCACTTATTAAGGGGCAAACATTGAAAGTTTTATGAGTCATAACTCAGAAACCGTTGAAGATATATCGATGAAATTTGGTACGCATGATATATTTACTTAGGCAAATGTGTGGACGAAAAATTACCAAAATCGGTTGACGACCACGCCCACTTTTATATATGTGTATTATAAAGTGGCCTAATAAAAACATTTTAAGCGATATCTCTGTCAAATATAAAGATATATCATTGAAATTTTATAGCAGGAGTCCAACTGCGGACATAAAACGAAAAACACAAAAATTTTAGAAAATGGGCGTGGCACCGCCTCTTTTTAGAAACAGGAATATACGAGATTTCTGAGCCCATAACTCGACAAATAATTTATATATAATGACGAAACTTGGTGTGTACACTTTTATTACTTGTGGTAATACATGTTCAAAATTTTAGCGAAATCGGTTGACGACCACGCCCTCTTTTATATATGGGAACTATAAAGGGGCCTAATAAAAATATTTTAAGCGATATCTTTGCCAAATATAAAGATAATTCATTCAAATTTTGTGGCATGAGTTCCACAATAGACCGGAAACAAAAAAATATAAAAATTTTGGAAAATGGGCGTGGCACCGCCTCTTTTTAGACAAAGGAATATACGAGATTTCTTAGCCTATAAATCGACAAATAATTGAGATATTATATCGAAACTTGGTTTATACACTCTTATAACTTGTGTTAATAGACGCGCAAAAATTTATTGAAATCGGTTTATGACCACTCCTACTTTTTAACAAAGATATTTCTAGAACACCCTTTGGGAATTTGTAACGTGACATCTTTGTAACTAGAAGTGCCGGCTCCGAACGGCGAATGCATTTTTTTGTGAGAAGCTTTTTCATGGCAGAAATACTCTCGGAGGGTATGCCGCCCACTGCCGAGAGGTGACCGCTGCTCTTAAAAACCCCAATAATTGGATTTTTACTAATTGAAAAAATTGTTTTGGTGTTTGGCTCGGACCGTGGTTTGAACCCGAGACCTCTGACACAGCAGGCGAGCACTCTACCCACTGCACCACAGCGGCCCACTCTTATAACTTGTGTTAATAGACGCGCAAAAATTTATTGAAATCGGTTTATGACCACTCCTACTTTTTAACAAAGATATTTCTAGAACACCCTTTGGGAATTTGTAACGTGACATCTTTGTAACTAGAAGTCATAAAGGAATGAAATTTTGCACAAAGAATAATATTCATATGCTTAGTTGGATGATTGATAAAAATGTTGAAAATGGGCGTGGCTACGCCCACTTTATGCGGCACTCGCTTTATATAAAATACGCCGTGTTTCCATCAAACGCAAACAAACAATGAAAGCATACAGCTGAGTATCTAATGTTCGATTCCACTCGAACTTAAGCTTCCTTACTTGTAATTTTTAAATTTTTTCATAATTAGTTATTAGAAATTTGCTACATTTATTTCAGGATGCAAACTTTTATGAATTTTTGTATGAAAATTAGTGGAAATGTTCTAGAAAAATTTATTTTCTATGCATTCATATTTTTAAAAAAACTTTATACCGGTGAAAAGGTAATTAAACAGTCTTTCATTTGGTACCTATCTTTATATAAAGTTTTATACAAATTTTGAAAAAAAAAAAAAAACTTAAAAAACATAATTTTCATATTTTTTTTTATAGAACATATGTTTTTTTTCGCAAAAATGCCCAACTAACTATATGTAAATGTATCACTGTCAGAAAGAGCTTTCCTTTATTTACCTTTAATTTGGTGTATAACTTCTAGGAAAAGACCACAGAGTTCTTCTTCTAGAGTAGAATCTATGGACCCATCCTAAGTGCTTTTGCGTGAAACACCTTTCTACATTGGCGGCTTTCGGCCGCGCTCTACAAAAATAACCTTCAGCCGGCCGAATTCTCCTTCTTGAATAGTATCTATGGAGCGATCCACAGTACTTTTGCGTGGAACACCTTTCTGCATTGGCGGCCTTCGGCCGCGCTCTACAAAAACAACCCTGGCTACCGCCATTATACAAAAAAATAAATGTCCTTTCAATACTCGTACTTCGCTGTAAATAGTTGTCAGCTAATTTTCCCCACAGCGGTGAGGAATAATTACTTATCTTCTTTATATATCATTACTAATTGGTGTTTTTATGTTAATAAAATCTTATGTTAAAGCTTCTCACAAAAAACTCTTTCGCCATTCGGAGCCAGCATAAAAGTGTAGGTCCACCCAATTAGTAGGAAAAACGAAAATTAAGGAGTACACCTCGAATTGGTAAGAGAAGCTGGGCCTTAAAACTCGTCAGAGTTGTATCAGTGCCATTGTATTATATTATTATTATAGAAATAAAATATTAAAAATAAACAACATTGAGACTTTGGACTGATCCTCACTTAACATAATACTGTTTCACTTCTTTACTTTTCTTATTACTTTATTTTCTTTCCCCTAAAACTATGCCTTCAGAATTCTTTTATTCGTGTTAATTTTACATGAATCGTGTTGATGATTTTTTTTCTGAGTGTACTGTAGACATAAAACCTAATAAATTTTTGAAAATGAAAATTAAATAAAGATGCACACTAGAGCGTATCGCAAAAAAAAAAAGTTCGCCATACGCCGGAACATTTTTAATTGTTTGTTTTCACGCTGCAACTAGAAGTTAAAATTCATTTTTTCATATCTTCGGTATTTACGGTCCGATCTCTTAGTTTGATACACCAATTTTATTAACCCTATGTGCGCCATTGGGATCAATTCCACCCAGTACTTAGTTTGTACCACCTTAATGTAACTTTATTTTTCCGGCATGTTAAACGTCGTCAAAAAGCATTAATCTTTTGCAAAAGAAGTATTTCGATAGATTCAGTAGAACAGGAACACATTAACATTAAGAGGAACATTAACATACGGGGGGTTTTTTTTTTGTCCATATAAGGCGAGACGGCCTAATGTGCACAGATCCAGCAAATGTGATATTATTGAATTAATACCTGAAACGTTATTTAAAGGAAAGGGAAAATATTCTTACATCATTGAATTCACTTCGGAAGGGTTCATGTGATTGTATCAGCTTGAAAAATGTACTCAGGCGTTTCGATCTGTGTGTTAGCACTGGTTGTATGTAAGCCAAACAGTATTGCCCCTTGATGGTTAGTTTAACAGTAGAAGCAGTATCAATGCCTAAACAGAGGTCGAAGTCACCAGGCTGGTTAATGTTGCCATTGAGTATGCCTGATGAGAGCTTGCCGGTGGAATCATGCACTGTAATAATAAAAATAAAAATAATTCAGATATGGTGCTGAAATATAAATATAAGACCAAGATATTCATGTATGCATGGCGCTCATTTTGGAAATTTTTTTCATATAACGCCAAAAGCTGTCAATTTCTAATGTCCAACCGACCAATGAAGAATAAAAGAATACGCAAATCAGTATTTCCAGAACAGAAACCAGAACACTTTTATGTGGCATCGCCATTATTGTTTTCATTTGCTTGTTGTTATGGAAAAAAAGACAAAGTTTGATAGGAAAGGAAACCTTGTTTTTAAATATTGAAATCAGTGGTTCTCCTGCATTACATATGTATGTATATGAATATATCGTCGCTTAAACTTCATAACCGCCTAACCGATTTCCTGACAACCAGCTTTATCGACCTATACAATAACTTTGGTCTTACTTACTTACTTAATTGGCAAGCAACCGTCCATAGAATTCTGGCCGAATCCAATAAGAGTAGCCACACATGACGGCAAAAAAACGCGCTTCACTTGGGCAGGGAAAAAGCGCGCGTTTTCAAAAGCCCTCGATTAACTTGAAAAGTTACTCAGTTCTGAAATCTGTGGACATTTGAAAGAACAACCTAAGTCGACCTAAGTGCATTTTCAGCTTTTTTTTTATCATAAAGATACATTTTAAAATACGCTTCTGTCTAATCGGTGTTATGATATCATTTCGGGTTCAGGAGGTATGATGAATCGAAAATCATCTTAAGTCCATATTTTGCACATATGCATTTGCCTAAGCCACTTAACTTAAGAAAAGATAGAAGTGTAAGAAAAATTGCAAGAATTCCTCTTGAAAAAAGAACCTAATTTAATTTAGGTGGCATATTTTTTTTCAATATGCTTTTGAAAAACCAACCTAATAACCAACTTAAGTCGCTGTGGTGCAGTGGGTAGAGTGCTCGCCTGCTATGCCAGAGGTCTCGGGTTCAAACCACGGTCCGAGCCAAACAAATTTTTCTAATTAGTAAAAATCCAATTATTGGGGTTTTTAAGAGCAGCGGTCACCTCTCGGCAGTGGGCGGCATACCCTCCGAGAGTATTTCTGCCATGAAAAAGCTTCTCACAAGAAATGCATTCGCCGTTCGGAGCCGGCATAAAACTGTAGGTCCACCCAATTAGTAGGAAAAACAAAAAGGAGCACACCTCGAATTGGGAGAGAAGCTCGGCCATAAAACTCGTCAGAGTTATAATAGCGCCATTGTATTATATTATATTAAGTCGATTTTCTATCAAATTTCAATTTGCCAAATGAACTTAATTCCAATTAGGAGGCAAAAATTCTATAAAATTTTGATGAAAATCAATTTGAAAAAAGAACCTAAATTGAGATAAGTTGGTGTTTTTTTCAAAAAAGAATTTGGAAAAAGCACTTATTTTATTTGAAATCTATTTAAATAAAAACCGCTACGCCAAAAAATAAAAATTCACTTTTAAATAAACAACAGAAGATTGTTTTATCATACCACGCTCTTACTTCTATGAAAATATATGATGGAAAGACTCTGTGCACTTGCAAAACTGTTTTTTGATCTCCTGTAAAATTGCGAATTTAGACTTAGGTTGCTTTTCCAAATTAAGTTGGTTTTTCAAAAGCATATTGAAAAAAATATGCCACCTAAATTAAATTAGGTTCTTTTTTCAAGAGGAATTCTTGCAATTTTTCTTATCACTTCTATCTTATCTTAAGTTAAGTTGCTTTGGTAAAAGCATTTGTGAAAAATATAGACTTAAGATGATTTTTGATTCATCATATCTCCTGAACCCGAAATGATATCGTAACACCGATTAGACAGAAAGAAGCGTATTTTAAAATGTATATTTATGATAGAAAAAGCTGAAAATTCACCAAGGTCGACTTAGGTTGTTCTTTCAAATGTCCACAGATTTTTAATAGAAAGTTAACGATTTTTCACTGCTTCATTGTGTATACAACTTCAAAAATATATAATTTTAGTATTCAGTTTAAGGCTGCACAATACACAACATTTTTAGTTTTCTGTTCCGGATTTATTTTCACTGAGTATTGGCTATTTTCACTAAGTAAGTAAGAGGATTGATATAGTATACCTCCATAATGGGTTTCAGGCCCCTCCTCCAACCCTTTTAGATATATTCAGCCTCAAAAGTTTAGTACGTTTGGGTCAACATGGTATTGATATAGTATATCTGCATAGTGATTTCTATGTAAATGCCATGAACGCTTTTAAGGATATTTATAGGCGAATTCTGTAACTCCGTCTCATCTCGAGTCACTAAATTTGAGATTTGAGACATGAGACATTTTTAGTGACTTGAGCCAATTTTGGTATTCAGCAACCGGCAGTCACTGAAAATTTCACCAAAGACTGTGGTGAAAATGTACTGAGACTGTTTGAGATAACAAAATAATTTAACGAATAATCGCTAATCGATTACATACGAAAATAGATTTTGGAAATGAATTTATGAGTAATATATTGCATTAAAAAATAAAACGTATCATTTCTACTTATCTATTATATAAAAATGAATGTGTGTGTGTGTGTGTGTTATTTATGGACTCCGAAAGTAATCAACCGATCTTTATGAAATTTTCACAGTAGATTCATATGGTATATGCGCTGGTGATAGGGTATACAGACTTTCGGAAAAGTGGGAACTTCCCGGAATATAGGCCCAAATGTGGACCCAGAGTGACCCAGCAAGTCCTTGAGCAATATTAGTATGAAATGAAAGGTGCTGAGCAGGCCTTCAACATAGAGTTATTTTCATTGAGATGCCTAGGCCGGGTCCCGAGATATGGGTCGAAACGTGGACCCGGATGACCCCTGAATATTTCCGAGCGATATTGGTAGCAAAGGAAAGCTGTTGAGGAGGACTTCAACAAAAAGCTCTTTAAATAGTTATACCTAGGCTGCTTTCCAAGATATGGGTCAAAGCATGGACTGGAATGATCCCTGAATGCTTCCGAGCGATATTCATAGCAAATGAAAGGCGTTGAGCAGGGCTTCAACCTACAGCTTTCCCAGAAATGGCTCAAACAGTGGGCCCAGATGGTGATGGATGGTATAAATAAAATAAATAAAGGTAAAGGTAAACGTAAAGGTAAAGGTAAACGTAAAGGTAAAGGTAAAGGTAAAGGTAAAGGTAAAGGTAAAGGTAAAGATAAAGGTAAAGGTAAAGGTAAAGGTAAAGGTAAAGGTAAAGGTAAAGGTAAAGGTAAAGGTAAAGGTGAAGGTAAAGGCAAAGGTAAAGGTAAAGGTAAAGGTAAAGGTAAAGGTAAAGGTAAAGGTAAAGGTAAAGGTAAAGGTAAAGGTAAAGGTAAAGGTATAGGTAAAGGTAAAGGTAAAGGTAAAGGTAAAGGTAAAGGTAAAGGTAAAGGTAAAGGTAAAGGTAAAGGTAAAGGTAAAGGTAAAGGTAAAGGTAAAGGTAAAGGTAAAGGTAAAGGTAAAGGTAAAGGTAAAGGTAAAGGTAAAGGTAAAGGTAAAGGTAAAGGTAAAGGTAAAAGTAAAGGTAAAGAAAGGTAAAGGTAAAGGTAAAGGTAAAGGTAAAGGTAAAGGTAAAGGTAAAGGTAAAAGTAAAGGTAAAGGTAAAGGTAAAGGTAAAGGTAAAGGTAAAGGTAAAGGTAAAGGTAAAGGTAAAGGTAAAGGTAAAGGTAAAGGTAAAGGTAAAGGTAAAGGTAAAGGTAAAGGTAAAGGTAAAGGTAAAGGTAAAGGTAAAGGTAAAGGTAAAGGTAAAGGTAAAGGTAAAGGTAAAGGTAAAGGGAGAGACCCATTATAACATAAAAGCTTTTGTTTGTCGCTGCGAAGCGGGACGGGTATTTGCTAGTATAATATAATACAATGGCGCTATTATCACTCTGACGAGTTTTGTGGCCGAGCTTCTCTCCCAATTAAAGGTATGCTCCTTATTTGTTTTTCCTACTAATTGGGTGGACCTACAGTTTTATGCCGCTTCCGAACGGCGAATGCATTTTTTGTGAGAAGCTTTTGCATGGCAGAAATACATTCGGAGGGCATGCCGCCCATTGCCGAGAGGTGACCGCTGCTCTTAAAAAACCCAATGCCGAGACCTCTGGCATAGCAGGCGAACACTCTACCCACTGCACCACAGCGGCCATACTCCAGCGTTATACAGAGTTGCAATAAACATAGTCGCGGCTCCGAGTATGCTTAGGGTCGTTTTCTCAATCTCTGGTTAAGCACTTAATCACAAATTTTTGTCCGGTTTCGCAATTTATTTGACAGCTCACCATACAATTTACGTCAAACTATGTAACCAGCGATTAAATTAATCGGATGTTGAGTAAACGGATCTTAGACTATCACAACGCGAATTGCTCTATGTATTTCCATAAATTTCTACATATGTACTCACTTGTCAAAAGCGCGACCGACCGAGCACGAAATTGCGATTCCGGAATATATTATTCGCATCAGCAATATTTATGTATAAGCAGATAAGTATAATTTGATTAAAACATATTCTCACCAAAACTACACATATGTATGTATGTATGTATATAAATGGTAAAAGCACTCTGATAATCGAATCATATGCACCATTAACCATATGTAAATATATGAATTGATTTGTCCCAATTTGTTATAAAAACCAAATCTAAATCAGTCCAAAAATTTAGTATGTATTGCACCGATCCCAGACTGAGCTTATAAAAGACGAAAATCTATTACTAATCGAATTCAAAGTTCAACCCCTATAATGGAGACGCAGCGCCACCTATCGTAAAATTTATTAAAAGATTAATGTCAAAAATGAGTTTCTGCACCCTAAAAACATTACTTTAACACACATTTCGTAAGCAATTGCTACTACTTCTACTTAAAAATTATTAAAATACTATTTTTCCATGAAAAATTGTTAAAAAATTTAAAAAATTGTACCACGTCATTTATCGCAGGTTTTATGTAAAAATAAACCTTCAAAAATGAATTCCTTGCCCCAAAAAACATTAATTTAGCCACTATTTTGTAACCAATTGCTTCATTTTATCAAGTTTTCCTCACTTAATCCCTATACATAGGGTTAAAAACTTTAAACTCAAATAAAAAAAAACCAGACCTATAGGCTAAAAACCTGGTATGAGGTTTTGATACGAGAGGCTTGGAGCTTCAGATTTCGTTGGTTTCATCAATTACTAAAAATCTTGTTGTACAGTGTTATTGACAAATTATTTTTATTCTATCCTTGAAAAATAAAAGGATGGGAATAATTTTTATTCCTGGCTCGAAAAAATAAAAATCAAAGTTTAACGATCATTTTGGTCCAAATAAAATAAACTGCCAGAAATAATTTTTTTTATGGATTTTTATTTTAAAAGGAATAAAAATCCCGGTCCATGGTATGTTCTGCCGAAGCAACCAAGTCGAAATTTCATCATATACATATCGACGCTTCCAAACAATACTGTACTAAGTCGACTTAGTACATTTTCCCGTTTTTGGCGTTTTCAAGTAGAGCGGTTCTTAGTTTAGATGCTGTCTAATTTTGGTATCAGTCGGACAATCCAATCAAAAGTTATAAACAAAAGTGTACATATAATACAACTCGAGATTTTTACAGAATAAAAACTTTGAGAGTTTGCTATGAAAAACCACGTAGCAAATTTTTATTTCTTCTTACGGTTTATATAAAGCGTACCCTGACTTTGATATTGTCGAGTTTTTGGTGTTGATCGTTCCATCCAAACAGAAGAACAAAAATTAAAAGTGAAAATATACTTAGCATACAATCGAAGTTTCATATCGGGTTTAAACTTTGAGAGCTTCTCCTGTAAAACACAGTTTTCAGACTTAGTACAGTTTTGTATTAGTAATAGGCCATAGATTTCAATAAATATTTAAATTTTGAAAAGAGCGACTTAGTACAGTTTTGTTTGGAAGCGTCGATATGTACATTCTTTCAAGACTTTTTTTGAAGAATTAAAAGGAATATTATGCAGTTTTTAAATTTAAAAAATATATGTATACACTTTTAATGATTTTATTACGATAGTACCTATTTCATTTTTTTTTTTTATTTTTCATAAAATTTTCTTCCAAATAATGCCCAAAAGTATGCTTCAAATAGTTGTATTTTTTTTATACTGCCAAACTAATGAAACTTAAATAAATATATAAATATATACTCAAATATTTTAATGTGAGCTAGCAAATTAGGTACATGAAATAAATACTCAAAATTAGTAAAAATTAATAAAAAAAAATATGTTTACCCTGAATTACTGAAATTTAATAAAATTTATGAACACCAAAAATGAATTATGCCTTTCTTTTATACCACCATTTTCCATGATTATGATTTTGGTGCGTGTGGGTTGTCTGCAGCGTTAATTCATAGCTTTGGCAGCTTTTTTCTTTTGAAATATAAAAAAAAATGTGCAAAAATTGTAAAATTTTAAAATGAAATTAAAAAAAAAAAAAACAAAAAATATGACCTCCTCAATTTTTAATATTTGATAGTCCTAAATGTCTTTTATAAATAGGTGAAAAACTCGTAAAAATTCGTTTGCTCCATTTTGTTTTATGAACTTTTTTATGGAAGGTGTTTCTTAAGTTGTCGTACATTTTCCCATACCAAATGCCCAGAAGTATGCTTCATAAAGTTTTCATTTTTTTGGATGCGGAATATTTTTCAAATTAATGAAACTTAAATATCGATATTTCCAATTCTAATTAAGTTATTCGAAGTAACTAAACGCTGTTTTCAAGGGTAATGATTGTGCTTTCAACTGGTTTAATCGAATTTGAGTGGAAAGTAATTACACAAAAGATAAGCAGGGAATAGAGCCAAAAAACGTGTTTTTTTTTTGCCTATTTGGGCATGAATATCTCGGTGTATTTGGTGCTGCCCTAGTAAGGTCACAGTAGAATAAATGTTTCTTAGTCCGTCAATGTGCGAAATCTAAGTCAAGTATTTTCCTTTATTGGTGGATTGGTGGCAGCTGCCCTCGCCAAACATCAACAAAGCTTAAGACTGCCCTGTCGGATGATGCTTTAAGCCTCAAGTTAGACCTATATACCTGTACTGAACTAACCGTAGCTTGAACATTTTCATACCACCTTTTTTCTTCTTTTTAGACATGATTGCGTACAGTCTCAGCCTCGCTGTCTACTCATATGTCTGATGAAGATTCTACAAGGTACAGCGACGCTGAGTCTGGAACCCCCCTAAGACAATCCGTATACAGTATACATATAACTTGCCAACGTGACAAGTGATGCTATTCTTTTGATTGTTTTCTGTCCGAAAGAAATAGGAAAGGAAATGAAGTGCAACGGATAGAGAAACTGAAAAATAGTGAAAAAATAAAAATCTGTAAAAGAATGTAAACAATAAAAAAAGAAAAATATGTATTATTTCAACTGATTGAATAGTTGCATTTTGTGATTCGTGGATTGCATTACCGTTGGGCGCCATTGTTATGCTTAGGGACACGATATCGAATCAAAAGCATCGATCTGGTACTCATTTAAAATATCGGTTAAAAAGAATCGCGAACCCGATTATATCGAAACTAAACTACTCGATACTCAAAGTATCGGTATCGAAAGCGATAATTTTCTAGAAGGTGCAACCTTAAAATTTCCTCTAAAATAGTTAAAAGAGGTATCAATCGACGCCTTCTGACCTCTCGATTATGAATTCGAACGCGGAAATAAAATATTTTTCTACATTTTAAAGATATTTATTAAAACGGTGTAAAGTTGCACCGTCTTCTAGAAAGTTACCAAAAACGCAATAAAACTGCACCCTGAGGCATACGCATATCGCTGTATTATAGCGTTTTCGATTCTGAACCAAAATTCTGCATTATTACAAGGCAACATTATCAACATGCGCCCTGAGCCCTAAGAAAATGTTGCACTTTTCATGTGATGTATGAAACAAAAATGCAACCCCTTAGTCATATTAAGGGCAGAAAATGCTGCCCTGTGGTCGGGCAGAGGGCGACATTTTTGTCAATAGAACAAGCAACCCTGAAAAAATGTGTGGAATCTATGTGGAATGGAACAAACAAATTTGACAGCTCGATAAAAATGCAGAATAAGTGCGACATTTTTGCCAGAATCGAAAACGCCATTAGTGCTAATTCCATGTCATAGTATGCCATGGCTGGTTCCAAAGTTTTGATTTTGACGTAAATCCTTTTCTAACTCATAAGAATAGTTCAAGCTGATTAAAGAAATTATACAAGTTTATTAAGTTCTTGAAAACATTTTTTACAAACCAACAGCTTTTACAAAACAACAGGTGTATTTAATGCAATCACAGTTGTAAAAAGATATTTGCAAAATATTTAGTATTTTAAAAAATAAACATCTTAAATAACATTAACAATTCATTTTCATTGAGATTGAGTGTCAGAATAGCTGTGCATTCCATGTTATAAAGAGAAGCCATTGCGCAGTATGATTTTTCTTCCGGACTTCTTCTTTCCCCTTACGGCCAAAGCAGAAGCTTACAAGAGGCAAATTTAAAATTTGTATTTCCATATATTTTATATTTTAAAAATAATTTATTTTATAGTTGTCAAATTGAAACAATTGTCAGAAAAAAGTGCCGAATGTCAAAAAACCTATCGAAATACAAGCTGGCTCATTGGTATTTAACCGCCTAGATGGTATTTCGTTGGTTTTTTCCAACATAGCTTACTCCCTTTCACTAACACAAAACTGTATTTGACCACCTCTTTCACACAAAAAACCTTGTAGAATACCAGGAAAAAAACGTAGTGTCATAGGGTCATTAATGGAAAACAGAACCTTTTTTGTTTACGTGTTTTTAGTAAAATGAGAAAGAAAAAAGATATTAGTGGTCTTCATCTAAAGTGATAAAGTAATAAATTGTTAAAGTTTATCAGTTTATCGGCATTTTTACATGAACGCACCTTGGTAAATAATTGTTTAAACTCTTGTCAGATGTCAGTGTCAACTTAATTAATAAATAAAAAAAACCCAATAAAATAAACAAAATATGCATACAACATTTTTGTAGAAATTATTTTAATAAATCGTGATAAAATGTCGAAGGAAAGCACAATTTCTTTCTTCTTTTAAATCGAAAAAGTAAAACTGACAATGCGTCAGACTTGAATTTTACCGAAATTTATAAATTTACGCAACAAAATCGTTCGGGAAAGTGATAAACTTTGCTTAAATATATTTTCATACAAATTTTTACAGATAATTTATCACAACTATTATTTTACCACTTTACCCCATTTACCAGAAATTTACCACTTTAGATGAAGACCCTTATTGACGATTCCTTCGCTGAAATGACGATTTTTTATTTGCAAACGTCAAATTATCGTATGAAAATGAAAAATAAATAATCCTATATCTCCAGTTATCATTATTTCTATCGCATGGTAATTGCAAATTGTAAGCAAGTTTCGGTGGCAAGTGTGCGCCTCGTTAAATGTGAAAATCAATAAACAGATTTGGGTAACTTCATACAAAAAACCTTACGAAGTAGCCCAAGCCTGCAATTATTTCAGCACGTGGATCAGACCTATTTTTCGATATGTACCAGTGAAAATTACTCGTGCTTGTGCATTTTTCGGCCCTTTAGGAAGCATCTTGTCACTTCTGCACACTCGACCGATTTTCGGCACTATTTTGCATTGCACAATTTTTTAGACAAATATGACACAATTTTAATTTTCCATCACTGAATGTACTCATTTGTTCGATACCGTGGTTGTAGTACTCGATACCAAAAAATATCGTTGCAAAAGAATCGAGTAAAAAGTAATTACACAAAAGATAAGCAGGGAATAGAGCCAAAAAACGTGTTTTTTTTTTTTGCCTATTTGGGCATGAATATCTCGGTGTATTTGCTGCTGCCCTAGTAAGGTCACAGTAGAATAAATGTTTCTTAGTCCGTCAATGTGCGAAATCTAAGTCAAATATTTTCCTTTATTGGTGGATTGGTGGCAGCTGCCCTCACCAAACATCAACAAAGCTTAAGACTGCCCTGTCGGATGATGCTTTAAGCCTCAAGTTAGACCTATATACCTGTACTGAACTAACCGTAGCTTTAACATTTTCATACCACCTTTTTTCTTCTTTTTAGACATGATTGCGTACAGTCTCAGCCTCGCTGTCTACTCATATGTCTGATGAAGATTCTACAAGGTACAGCGACGCTGAGTCTGGAATCCCCCCTAAGACAATCCGTATACAGTATACATATAACTTGCCAACGTGACAAGTGATGCTATTCTTTTGATTGTTTTCTGTCCGAAAGAAATAGGAAAGGAAATGAAGTGCAACGGATAGAGAAACTGAAAAATAGTGAAAAAATAAAAATCTGTAAAAGAATGTAAACAATAAAAAAAGAAAAATATGTATTATTTCAACTGATTGAATAGTTGCATTTTGTGATTCGTGGATTGCATTACCGTTGGGCGCCATTGTTATGCTTAGGGACACGATATCGAATCAAAAGCATCGATCTGGTACTCATTTAAAATATCGGTTAAAAAGAATCGCGAACCCGATTATATCGAAACTAAACTACTCGATACTCAAAGTATCGGTATCGAAAGCGATAATTTTCTAGAAGGTGCAACCTTAAAATTTCCTCTAAAATAGTTAAAAGAGGTATCAATCGACGCCTTCTGACCTCTCGATTATGAATTCGAACGCGGAAATAAAATATTTTTCTACATTTTAAAGATATTTATTAAAACGGTGTAAAGTTGCACCGTCTTCTAGAAAGTTACCAAAAACGCAATAAAACTGCACCCTGAGGCATACGCATATCGCTGTATTATAGCGTTTTCGATTCTGAACCAAAATTCTGCATTATTACAAGGCAACATTATCAACATGCGCCCTGAGCCCTAAGAAAATGTTGCACTTTTCATGTGATGTATGAAACAAAAATGCAACCCCTTAGTCATATTAAGGGCAGAAAATGCTGCCCTGTGGTCGGGCAGAGGGCGACATTTTTGTCAATAGAACAAGCAACCCTGAAAAAATGTGTGGAATCTATGTGGAATGGAACAAACAAATTTGACAGCTCGATAAAAATGCAGAATAAGTGCGACATTTTTGCCAGAATCGAAAACGCCATTAGTGCTAATTCCATGTCATAGTATGCCATGGCTGGTTCCAAAGTTTTGATTTTGACGTAAATCCTTTTCTAACTCATAAGAATAGTTCAAGCTGATTAAAGAAATTATACAAGTTTATTAAGTTCTTGAAAACATTTTTTACAAACCAACAGCTTTTACAAAACAACAGGTGTATTTAATGCAATCACAGTTGTAAAAAGATATTTGCAAAATATTTAGTATTTTAAAAAATAAACATCTTAAATAACATTAACAATTCATTTTCATTGAGATTGAGTGTCAGAATAGCTGTGCATTCCATGTTATAAAGAGAAGCCATTGCGCAGTATGATTTTTCTTCCGGACTTCTTCTTTCCCCTTACGGCCAAAGCAGAAGCTTACAAGAGGCAAATTTAAAATTTGTATTTCCATATATTTTATATTTTAAAAATAATTTATTTTATAGTTGTCAAATTGAAACAATTGTCAGAAAAAAGTGCCGAATGTCAAAAAACCTATCGAAATACAAGCTGGCTCATTGGTATTTAACCGCCTAGATGGTATTTCGTTGGTTTTTTCCAACATAGCTTACTCCCTTTCACTAACACAAAACTGTATTTGACCACCTCTTTCACACAAAAAACCTTGTAGAATACCAGGAAAAAAACGTAGTGTCATAGGGTCATTAATGGAAAAGAGACCCTTTTTTGTTTACGTGTTTTTAGTAAAATGAGAAAGAAAAAAGATATTAGTGGTCTTCATCTAAAGTGATAAAGTAATAAATTGTTAAAGTTTATCAGTTTATCGGCATTTTTACATGAACGCACCTTGGTAAATAATTGTTTAAACTCTTGTCAGATGTCAGTGTCAACTTAATTAATAAATAAAAAAAAACCCAATAAAATAAACAAAATATGCATACAACATTTTTGTAGAAATTATTTTAATAAATCGTGATAAAATGTCGAAGGAAAGCACAATTTCTTTCTTCTTTTAAATCGAAAAAGTAAAACTGACAATGTGTCAGACTTGAATTTTACCGAAATTTATAAATTTACGCAACAAAATCGTTCGGTAAAGTGATAAACTTTGCTTAAATATATTTTCATACAAATTTTGACAGATAATTTATCACAACTATTATTTTACCACTTTTCCCCATTTACCAGCAATTTACCACTTTAGATGAAGACCCTTATTGACGATTCCTTCGCTGAAATGACGATTTTTTTATTTGCAAACGTCAAATTATCGTATGAAAATGAAAAATAAATAATCCTATATCTCCAGTTATCATTATTTCTATCGCATGGTAATTGCAAATTGTAAGCAAGTTTCGGTGGCAAGTGTGCGCCTCGTTAAATGTGAAAATCAATAAACAGATTTGGGTAACTTCATACAAAAAACCTTACGAAGTAGCCCAAGCCTGCAATTATTTCAGCACGTGGTCAGACCTATTTTTCGATATGTACCAGTGAAAATTACTCGTGCTTGTGCATTTTTCGGCCCTTTAGGAAGCATCTTGTCACTTCTGCACACTCGACCGATTTTCGGCACTATTTTGCATTGCACAATTTTTTAGACAGATATGACACAATTTTAATTTTCCATCACTGAATGTACTCATTTGTTCGATACCGTGGTTGAAGTACTCGATACCAAAAAATATCGTTGCAAAAGAATCGAGTAAAAAGTATCGGTATCAAATGCAAAAAGTATCGATTTGGTATCGTATCGTATCGAAATTCGTGTCCCTAGTTATGCTTCTGATTGCACCGAGTAGAGGCGAGGTGGAGGGCAGGCATGCTTGCATTCGCATACATTTTTCGCTAAGATAAACATATTTGCTGAAACAGATATCCAGACCCATACATCATAAATTTAAATGTTCTCTAACTTTTCTGAAACTGCATACTCTGATGCTTAAAATTATACCGAAGAATTTTTTTTTGGTTGTAAAAATTTTTCTGTATTTGATAGAGAATTTGTGTATATAAAATTTGAAGTCTTTAGCAAAAGCAAATCCTTGGCTTTTATTAATATGACCTATTGTAAGCGAAATCTTTGTCAAATATAAAGATAATTGAATGAAATTTTGTGGCATGAGTCCCACAATAGGCCGGAAACAAAAAACAGAAAAACTTTTGAAAATGGGCGTGACACCGCCCCTTTTTGGACAAAGGAATCTACGAGATTTCGGAGCCCATAACTCAAAAAATAATTATTATAATTGATATGTTATGACGAATAATAATAATAATATAATACAATGGTGCTATTATAACTCTGACGAGTTTTATGGCCGAGCTTCTCTCCCAATTCGAGGTGTGCTCCTTTTTTGTTTTTCCTACTAATTGGGTGGACCTACAGTTTTATGCCGGCTCCGAACGGCGAATGCATTTTTTGTGAGAAGCTTTTTCATGGCAGAAATACTCTCGGAGGGTATGCCGCCCACTGCCGAGAGGTGACCGCTGCTCTTAAAAAACCCCAATAATTGGATTTTTACTAATTAGAAGAATTTTTTTGGTGTTTGCTCGGACTGGGGTTTGAACCCGAGACCTCTGGTATAGCAGGCGAGCACTCTACCCACTGCACCACAGCGGCCACATGACGAAACTTAGGGTTAAACTTTTATTACTTGTACTAATATACGTTAAAAAATTTAGCGAAATCGTTGTATAACCACGCCTACTTTTTTACAAAAACATTTCTAAAATGGCCTTGTGAAATTTGTGACGTGACATCTTTGTAACTAAAAGTCATCAAGGAATGAAATTTTGCACAAAGAATAATATTCATATGCTTAGTCGGATAATTGATAATAATTTTGAAAATGGGTGTGGCTACGCCCACCTTAAGCGGTATCCGCATTATAAAAAATACACCGTGTTTCCGTCAAACGTAAACAAACAATGAGAACATCCCTTTGCCAAAATAGTTGACTTATCTGATCTAATTCTGATTCATCAAATCCTAGTTAACCAGGTCCTGAGTAGTACTGTTTACAGTACTTGTTAATTGAAACTGCTCACTGTTTTCACAAAATGAATATTTTTTGTTATCAGTACAATTTTTTGAAAAAATTTCAAACGAACATATGCTACACAACTTTGTAATTTCGGAAAGCTCCAAGTGCAATTCAAAGTGCCGAACTTATGTATTGGCCAACCTTATTTTTTGCAACTTTCACCAATTTCTTCTTCCGTAAAATTATTGTACTAATTTTGTCAAAAATTATCAGTCAAGATTCAGTGCAAAATTCATAAACTGTGTTTTGAAAATTTTTGCAAAATCATTGCAACTTAGATTTGGTCATGGGGGTTTTAACCCCAAAACCCCCCTCCCCCCCCCCCCCGTGCGCACGGCCCTGTACATACATATGTATGACAGTTATGAGATATCCGGTAGTAAATGAAAAAGCAAATGGTACAAAAATAAATATATATTAGATAGGGTCGAAAAAAAAAGTTGTGAAAGTCCGCCCCTAAATTTGAAGCTTATGTTGAGAGGGTTAAGGGACACAAAAAACATTTTGTTTAATCCCGCGAAATACCGCCGAAATAGTTTTTTTCCTGTAACTTTGTTATTTATCATCCGATTTTTAAAATTGATACGTTATTATTTTCGTATTTTGAAGCTCTACACTTCCTTCTAATGTCCTTTTGAGCTCTTAAGTCGTTTTCACATAGTTGGGTCAGCTAACTTATTTGAATGTCCATGATAAGTTTTGCCAAATGAAAGTGCTTCAAAATTCATGACAATGTTACCTTGAAACGGTTTTACTAAATTAATAAACAAAGAAGTTACGTCACGACGAATATTTAACGTAGCTATTATTTAACTAATTTTTTTAAGCAATTCATTATATGTAAAGCTGTAAAAGTCCGACCCTAAATTTGAAGCTTATGTTGAGAAGATTAAAGGCAAAATTTGTATTTTTTTCTGATCCCGCGAAATACCGCCGAAATAGTTTTTTTTATTGTAACTTTGTTATTTGACTTCAGAGTTCAAAAGGACATTAGAAGGAAGTCTAGAGCTTCGAAATACGAAAATAATGACGTATCAATTTTAAAAAATCGGATGATAAATAACAAAGTTACAAGAAAAAAACAATTTCGGCGGTATTTCGCGGGATCAAAAAAAAGTTTTGTTTTTGTCCCTTAACCCTCTCAACATAAGCTTCAAATTTAGGGGCGGACTTTTACAACTTTTTTATTTCGTATGGGGACCAACCCAGTCTAATATATATCCTTATCCCCATCCGCACCCTCATCCTCTTTCTCATCATCCTATCATCCAGACTTTATACAAATTTAAGACTGCAAATATTACCAGTACCGTGTGCCCGGCACCATCCAATATGTACACAACTACATACATTTGTATGTACCCGGGACATGGGTTATTACGCGGCTAAGCGTGTGATATAAATGCCCGGTATTACTCGAATTACCCAGGTTAGGGACACGATATCGAATCAAAAGCATCGATCTGGTACTCATTTAAAATATCGGTTAAAAAGAATCGCGAACCCGATTATATCGAAACTAAACTACTCGATACTCAAAGTATCGGTATCGAAAGCGGTAATTTTCTAGAAGGTGCAACCTTAAAATTTCCTCTAAAATAGTTAAAAGAGGTATCAATCGACGCCTTCTGACCTCTAGATTATGAATTCGAACGCGGAAATAAAATATTTTTCTACATTTTAAAGATATTTATTAAAACGGTTTAAAGTTGCACCGTCTTCTAGAAAGTTACCAAAAACGCAATAAAACTGCACCCTGAGGCATACGCATATCGCTGTATTATAGCGTTTTCGATTCTGAACCAAAATTCTGCATAATTACAAGGCAACATTATCAACATGCGCCCTGAGCCCTAAGAAAATGTTGCACTTTTCATGTGATGTATGAAACAAAAATGCAACCCCTTAGTCATATTAAGGGCAGAAAATGCTGCCCTGTGGTCGGGCAGAGGGCGACATTTTTGTCAATAGAACAAGCAACCCTGAAAAAATGTGTGGAATCTATGTGGAATGGAACAAACAAATTTGACAGCCCGATAAAAATGCAGAATAAGTGCGACATTTTTGCCAGAATCGAAAACGCCATTAGTGCTAATTCCATGTCATAGTATGCCATGGCTGGTTCCAAAGTTTTGATTTTGACGTAAATCCTTTTCTAACTCATAAGAATAGTTCAAGCTGATTAAAAAAATTATACAAGTTTATTAAGTTCTTGAAAACATTTTTTACAAACCAACAGCTTTTACAAAACAACAGGTGTATTTAATGCAATCACAGTTGTAAAAAGATATTTGCAAAATATTTAGTATTTTAAAAAATAAACATCTTAAATAACATTAACAATTCATTTTCATTGAGATTGAGTGTTAGAATAGCTGTGCATTCCATGTTATAAAGAGAAGCCATTGCGCAGTATGATTTTTCTTCCGGACTTCTGTTTCCCCCTTACGGCCAAAGCAGAAGCTTACAAGAGGCAAATTTAAAATTTGTATTTCCATATATTTTATATTTTAAAAATAATTTATTTTATAGTTGTCAAATTGAAACAATTGTCAGAAAAAAGTGCCGAATGTCAAAAAACCTATCGAAATACAAGCTGGCTCATTGGTATTTAACCGCCTAGATGGTATTTCGTTGGTTTTTT
Source organism: Urophora cardui (assembly GCA_960531455.1). Lineage (NCBI taxonomy): Eukaryota > Metazoa > Arthropoda > Insecta > Diptera > Tephritidae > Urophora > Urophora cardui. The sequence goes on from OY482671.1 coordinate 40,902,925, forward strand.
CCAACATAGCTTACTCCCTTTCACTAACACAAAACTGTATTTGACCACCTCTTTCACACAAAAAACCTTGTAGAATACCAGGAAAAAAACGTAGTGTCATAGGGTCATTAATGGAAAAGAGACCCTTTTTTGTTTACGTGTTTTTAGTAAAATGAGAAAGAAAAAAGATATTAGTGGTCTTCATCTAAAGTGATAAAGTAATAAATTGTTAAAGTTTATCAGTTTATCGGCATTTTTACATGAACGCACCTTGGTAAATAATTGTTTAAACTCTTGTCAGATGTCAGTGTCAACTTAATTAATAAATAAAAAAAAACCCAATAAAATAAACAAAATATGCATACAACATTTTTGTAGAAATTATTTTAATAAATCGTGATAAAATGTCGAAGGAAAGCACAATTTCTTTCTTCTTTTAAATCGAAAAAGTAAAACTGACAATGTGTCAGACTTGAATTTTACCGAAATTTATAAATTTACGCAACAAAATCGTTCGGTAAAGTGATAAACTTTGCTTAAATATATTTTCATACAAATTTTGACAGATAATTTATCACAACTATTATTTTACCACTTTACCCCATTTACCAGCAATTTACCACTTTAGATGAAGACACTTATTGACGATTCCTTCGCTGAAATGACGATTTTTTTATTTGCAAACGTCAAATTATCGTATGAAAATGAAAAATAAATAATCCTATATCTCCAGTTATCATTATTTCTATCGCATGGTAATTGCAAATTGTAAGCAAGTTTCGGTGGCAAGTGTGCGCCTCGTTAAATGTGAAAATCAATAAACAGATTTGGGTAACTTCATACAAAAAACCTTACGAAGTAGCCCAAGCCTGCAATTATTTCAGCACGTGGATCAGACCTATTTTTCGATATGTACCAGTGAAAATTACTCGTGCTTGTGCATTTTTCGGCCCTTTAGGAAGCATCTTGTCACTTCTGCACACTCGACCGATTTTCGGCACTATTTTGCATTGCACAATTTTTTAGACAGATATGACACAATTTTAATTTTCCATCACTGAATGTACTCATTTGTTCGATACCGTGGTTGAAGTACTCGATACCAAAAAATATCGTTGCAAAAGAATCGAGTAAAAAGTATCGGTATCAAATGCAAAAAGTATCGATTTGGTATCGTATCGTATCGAAATTCGTGTCCCTAACCCAGGCGCTTGCCTTTCATCAGACCCAATGCATACGTATAAAGTTATGAGGAAAATGATTGCTATTGCAAGCCTTGCAATCAAACATTTTTCAATCAAATTTGATTTACGATGAAAATTTATTACAATACAATTATTGCTATTGTACCTAATTTTTACAATGAAAATGATTTACGTTTGAACTTTATTGCAATGAAAAATTTTGTAAATTATTGTAATGAAATGATTTACGAGAAAAGTGTATTGGGTACCCCGAAATAAGTCCCAAATGAAATAAGTCCCAAAAAAAAAAATGAAATAACTCCCAAATATTTTCCATACAAATTGGGACTTATTTCATAATGAAATAACTCCCAATGCATTGGGACTTATTTCATAATATTTTGTTGGGACTTATTCCATAATGAAATAACTCCCAAATGAAATAACTCCCAACGAAATTCCGTTGGGAGTTATTTCATTATTTTCCAGCTTTGGGAGTTATTTCATATTTGTTGGGACTTATTTCATTTCTCTTAAAAATGCATTGGGAGTTATTTCATATTTCTTGGGAGTTATTTCATCCGTACGATAAATCGAAAAAAATGTCGAATCTTAAAAGACCGAATTGAAAAAAGCCTTATTATACATTTTTGACCGAATTAAAAACTGTCGAAATGAGGAAAATGACCGAAAAAGGCCGAAATTTGTATACTTACATTTTTATCGCCGCCGCTGAAGGGTGTACCACGCAGAAGGACATCACCGTCACATCACGCAGAAAAGTGTTCGGTGCAGTGAAATAACGCCCGTGGAAATAACGCCCGCGGGCCAAACCCCATATTAAAAAAAAAAACGAAAAATTGGAATAAAAAATCGCGCGATTTTTAATTCCAATTTTTCGCCTGCGGCGCTTTTTCCAATAAAACAAACCATATTTTAAAAAAACGAAAAATTGGAATTAAAAATCGCGCGATTTTTTATTCCAATTTTTCGCCTGCGGCGCTTTTTCCAATAAAACAAACACCATAGTTAAAAAAACCAAAAATTGGAATTAAAAATCACGCGATTTTTTATTCCAATTTTTTTTCAAATAAAACAAACACCATATTTAAAAAAACGAAAAATTAGAATTAAAAATCACGCGATTTTTTATTTCAATTTTTCGCCTGCGGCGCCTTTTCCAATAAAACAAACACCATATTTAGAAAAACCAAAAATTGGAATTAAAAATCGCGCGATTTTTTATTTCAATTTTTCGCCTGCGGCGCCTTTTCCAATAAAACAAACACCATATTTAAAAAAACCAAAAATTCGAAATAAAAATCGTGCGATAAATGTCCTTCTGCGTAGTACTTTTTGGGAGATATTTCATATTTCTTGGAATTTATTTCATTTGGGAGTTATTTCATATTTCTGGGACTTATTTCATTTGGGAGTTATTTCATATTTTTTGGGATTTGGGGCCTCATTATGAAATAAGCCCCAAATATTGGGACTTATTTCATTTCCTTCTTTGGGAGTTATTTCATTTCTAAAAGTTGGGAGTTATTTCATTTTTATTGGGACTTATTTCATTGGGAGTTATTTCATTGGGACTTATTTCATTTGGGACTTATTTCGGGGTACCAGTGTATTGCAATGAAATTTTCTTAAATTATTGTAATTGTAATTTTTACAATTAAAATTATTTACGGTGAAAGCTGATTGCAATGAAACTTTTGTAAATTATTGCAATTCTAATTTCTGAAATCAAAATGATTCATGGTGAAGGTCGATTGCAATAACATACTTCTAAATTTTTAAATTTGATTTTTGCAATCAAAAAATTTGCTGGCAATATGATTTACAATCAATGTTGCTTGCAATAATATACACTTTTTATGATTGCAATACAATCTGATTGCAGCTTTTTACAGCTCTGCTTGCAACCCAGGCTAGCTCGACGGTGGGTAACATAAACAAAGATCATGCCTTTAGGTAAAAGAGTAGTAAAGCGGTTCTAAAGGAAGAGATAGATAGCAGTGGAGAAAGTGTAGAAATTAGAACCCGTCCCTGTCCAGTCCGATGGGGTCGCCCTCCCTCTTCAGCGCAAGCACGCGAAGCCATGGACGCTGTGTTGACTCCAATTACTTTACAGCGCCCCCAAACTCAGTAAACTTAAGTCAAAGAAGATAGTCAGTTTCCGTCCATTCTGTCTATTTCTCTTTCCCCCCAATATACCAGAGCAAAACCTATACTGAAACTTTATTTAACTCACTCCATCATCTTAATTCTTTCTTCAGCCCATGTACATATATGTACATATATATATATCAACACACTCAAAAAAAAAATTTCTCTCGATCAAAGACATAATTTTCCTTATTTTGAACACGCGTCCCAATACAAAATTTTCTTTGTTTTGTGTAAATTTTCTCAAAAATGTGGAAAAAAACATAAAAAAACATTCAAACAAATTCGTTGCCATGGGGATTTGTATGGGAATTTAATTTCTCAAAATTAAAGAAATCAAGTCTTCAAAACAAGGAAAGTTGGGAATGGAATGGCGCTTAAAGAATTTTTCATTATTTTAATGTATGAATTTTTTCAAAACAAGTATATGAAACCATGGTAACGCATGTAACAACAATATTTTATAAACCTTTTAACATGTTTTAAGGAAAATTTACTCAAAACAAAGAAAGTAGTGTTCAAAATAGGTAAACAATTTCTTTGACCCCTCCATATATTTTTTTTCTCTCAGTGCAGGTAAGGAAATATTCTAAAACAAGAAATGTTCGATCTCCTTCAATATAACCTTTATTGTTAATAATATATTACCAACTAACAATTCTTTCCATAAGCTACTCGAACTATATAGTACTAAAAATTAAATGGTAGAATTCTATTTTTAATTATCAGTCCTGACCAAAAAAAATAACAAAAGGTTTAGCTTAGTTTCGTAAATTTCAAAATTAGTCCTCTGGGGAGCACACTAGGCATTGAACCTACGCTCCAACCATCAGTAGTCGAATATTAGCGAAACGCTAAGCACTGCGGCTACCGATGGTCCTGCTGAGCTGTTGGATTAAATCAAACATAAACAATTTAATTTAATTTATTTATTTATAACTCTCAAGATATGACCTGCCCAGCGGAGCCGCTGGATCTTTATTCGCTGAATAATGTCGATGTCTGCGTATAGCTCGTACAGCTCATTGTTAAATCTCCGTCGATACTCGCCCTCACCAACACGCAAAGGTCCATAAATCCTCCGAGGAACTTTCCTCTCGAATACTCCAAGCGCCATCTCATCTGATGTTGACATTGTCCATGCTTCTGCGCCGTACATGAGGACTGGAATGATGAGCGTCCTGTAGAGTGTGATTTTTGTTTGTCGAGAGAGGACTTTACTTTTCAGTTGCCTACTTAGTCCAAAGTAGCATTTATTGGCAAGCGCGACTCTTCGTTGGATTTCAGTGCTGACATTATTTTTGGTGTTAATGCTGGTTCCAAATAGACGAAGTTCTTAATTGTTTCGAATTTGTAGCTATCAACAGTGACGTGGCTGCCAAGGCGTGCTGTTTCTTTGTGTGTTGACAGAAGGTACTTCGTCTTGTCCTCGTTGACCGCCAAACACATTTTCTTAGCCTCTTTATCCAGCTTGGAGAACGCAGAACATACGGCGCGCGTGTTACTGCCAATGTTGTCGATGTCATCGGCGTACGCCAGCAGTTGAACACTCTTGTGGTATGAGATGCTTCATGCACGGTGGAGTTCTGCAGCTCGTATTATCTTTTCCAGCATCAAGTTGAAGAAGTCACACGAAATGGAGTCACTTTGGCTGAAACCTCGTTTGGTCTCGAACGGCTCGGAGAGGTCCTTCCCAATACTGACGGTGCTGGTGGTGTTAGTCACCGTCATTTGGCATAGCCGTATAAGTTTAGCAGGGAAACCAAATTCAGACATTGCGGCATATAGGAAATTCCAATTCTTGCTATCAAAACGGCTTTAAAATGGACAAAAAGATGGTGTGTGTCGGTTCCTTTTTCATGAGTTTTTTTCCAGGCGTATTGTGAAAATCTGGTCGATGGTAGACTTACCAGGTCTGAAGCTACACTGATAAGGTCCAATCAGCTTGTTGACGGTGGGCTTCAGTCTTTCGCACAATACACTTGCTAAGACCTTGTATTAGATATTCATATGGCTTATCCCACGATAATTGGCGCGTACTGTGGAGTCTCGCTTTTATGGATTGGGCAGAGCACATTTAAGTTCCAATCGTCGGGCATGCGCTCATCCGACCATGTTCTGCATAGAAGTTTATGCATGCTCCTTATCAACTTTTCGCCGCCCTGTTTAAATAGCTCGGCTGGCAAGCAGTCAGCGCCAGGGGCTTTGTTATTTTTAAGCCGAGACATTGCTATTCGCACTTTGTCTTTGTCACGGTCTTGAAACCTTCAGTCATCCGCCTTACTTTTTGATAAAATTTTCGAACATCATTCCTATCCGCCAGCATCTCAAGCACTTCACACTCGCGCCTTTCGGCCTCCGTTTTCTTCATTCGAAAAAGGCGTCTCTCCTCCCTCTTAGGCGTCCGATAGTGCTCCCATACGCTTCGTGTTGCGCCCGCACGCAATGTAGCCCTGTAGGCGGCATTCTTTCTTTCCGTGGCTGTTTTCTTATAGAAAATAAACAAACAACATCTTTAATCACCTTTCGTAGATAGCAATAATTTTAAATTTCAACAAATTTTATAAATCTCTTAACGTGTCTGCACCCCACTTAAGAAATTGTTGGTTTTTGGCGTCGGGTTTGCAGCATAAATTTGAATTCGTTTTCTGTTGCAACAGAAAAATTCGGTATGATGCAAATTCTTATACAGCGTTATATGTACGTTTATGTATGTATGTAAACAGCGATACGCCTAAAACAAACGAAGCTTGCGAAGCTAAAATTTGCTTTGGTGCTTCGTACAGTTGAATTCGATTGTGGTTGCACTAAAACGTATTTTTTGCGCCATACCTTTTACAGTAGCTAGTGCTGAACGTTCCTTCTGTGTTCTTGCAAGGATAAAGAACTTCCATCGATCGTGTTCAACTCAAGAACGCCTCACAGGACTTGGCATGCTTTTTGCACCATACAAACAGCGAGACAGTTCGATTTTGACACTATAATAGATAATTTTGCAGCTACTAAGGCCAGAAAGGCTCACTTGTGTTAATTAAAGTCTTTTGATATTCCAAATTACCAGATAAATTAAAGTTCGCAACTATATATTCATTGAATTTTGATTTTGAGAATTCGATCATTTAGTATGGGGGCCCGTAGTCTTTTTGACCCCAGGCCCGGATTTTCTCTCGGTGGCCCTGTTAAGAATAATATATTTTCAGTCTTTTAAATTGACCATTTTAACACTTATCCTGTATAAGTGGGTCAAAATTTCCCAAACGACTTTGAAAGTTGCATATCTTTTTTTAACACGCGTTTATTAGCTGCACCTGTATGTATGTATTTATCAGAGTTGTAAAAAGCTGCAATCAATCGTCCCAGCAATCATTGATTGTTCTACCAGTTTTATTGCAATGAAAATTTATTGCAGTTTATGATTGTAAAGATTGCAATTTGAAATAATTTGTGTTCCATAGATTGCAATAAACATTTGTAAAAAATTTTTGATTGTACAATAACTACAATCAGCAATAATTTACCTTCCATTTATTGCAATAAACGTTTATTGAAATCTTAGGGGATCAAGTTCATTGCAATAAAATTTATTGAAATTTTTTGATTGTACAAATTTTCAATACAATAATTTACAAAAATTTCATTGCAATGAACATTTCTCATAAATCATTTTCATTGTAAAAATTACAATAGCAATAATTGTATTGTAATAAATTTTCATCGTAAATCAAATTTGATTGAAAAATGTTTGATTGCAAGGCTTGCAATAGCAATCATTTTCCTCATAACTTTATACGAATGTATTGGGACTGATGAAAGGCAAGCGTCTGGGTAATTCGAGTAATAACCGGCATTCATATGACACGGTTTGCCGCGTAATAACCCATTTCCCGGGTACATACATATGTATGTATGTACGTTAGGGTGTCCTTAAAATTAGATTAGCGATTTTCTTCGATCTCACCCCTACATCGTTAACAGCACGATCAAAGATACCATAAAAAAATGTTGGTCCCGATCGGAGACGGTTAAGGGGTGTCGCAAACATGTCAAAGTTTAGATAACCATATGAGACCACGGGCGACACCCTTTAACCGTCTCCGATCAGGACCAAAATTTATATTTGGTATCCTTGAGTACAAGACTATCGACTTTGGCCATTAGATAAAAAAATAATTAAATTCTTTGGTCTTTATATGGTAGTCTGAACTTTGACCCATCTGCGACAACCCTTAACCACCTCTGATCGAGACCAAAATTTGCATTTAGTATTTTTGAGTACAGGATTTGTGCATTAGATATGCAAAAAATTAAACTTAAATTTTTGAGCCTCCATAGAGTTTTCTGGACTTGGGCATCTGTGCGACACCCCTTAACGGTTTTCGATCGGGACAAAAATTTATATGTGGTATCTTGGACTATATTAGCATTGACCTAGGGGGTGAGGTTGAGAAAATATTCTATGTAACCTAATGTACATATTGGCACACGGTACTGGTAATATTCGCAGTCGTCAATTTGTATAAGGTCTGGATGATAAGATGATGAGAAAGAGGATGAGGGTGCGGATGGGGATAAGTATATACATATATATTTATGTTAAACAACCATACATACATACATATGTATGACAGTAGTGAGATATCCGGTAGTAAATGAAAAAGCAAATGGTATAAAAATAAATACATATATATTAGATAGGGTCGAAAAAAAAAGTTGTGAAAGTCCGCCCCTAAATTTGAAGCTTACGTTGAGAGGGTTAAGGGACACAAAAAAAAATTTGTTTAATCCCGCGAAATACCGTCGAAATAGTTTTTTCCTGTAACTTTGTTATTTATCATCCGATTTTTAAAATTGATACGTCATTATTTTCGTATTTTGAAGCTCTACACTTCCTTCTAATGTCCTTTTGAGCTCCGAAGTCGTTTTCACATAGTTGGGTCAGCTAACTTATTTGAATGTCCATGATAAGTTTTGCCAAATGAAAGTGCTTCAAAATTCATGACAATGTTATATCATGTTCAGATATAAAAATTAATTAAGTCAATTGGGCTTGATTGAACATCTCTAGATTTGGTGTTCAGACATATTTAATTTACTTGGCCCATTTAACAGGTCGGCTTAAGATACATACACACATTCACGCCGTGAGCTGAATATAAAACTTTCGTGACCTAAATGTCAAAACTGCAAGGAGGACGAAATAATTTGACATTCAGCTCACAACTTTTACCAATCGTCAACACGAATGCATGTATAGAATAAGCAGAAATAAAAACAAATCTGATAGGTGATGAAGAAGAACAAGAATTCAGTTGCTCTGACGAACCAACCTTTTTAGTGGACCCTGACGCTAATGACATTTCTCTGATCATGACATTTCATTTTGCTTATGAAACAAGCTTTTTAACAGGGTTGCATGCAGAATTGTTCTTCATTAAGAACTCATTAATTTCTAATGAAGCATTAACTTAGTCAATTTTTTTATGGTAAATTGAGAATCATTAGGCTTGAAAATTGAATGAAGGCTCTTAATGTTCAATTAAAGTTGTGTCTGAACATAACATTACCTTGAAACGGTTTTACTAAATTAATAAACAAAGAAGTTACGTCACGACGAATATTTAACGTAGCTATTATTTAACTAATTTTTTTAAGCAATTCAGCATATGTAAAGCTGTAAAAGTCCGACCCTAAATTTGAGGCTTATATTGAGAAGATTAAAGGCAAAATTTGTATTTTTTTTCTGATCCCGCGAAATACCGCCGAAATAGTTTTTTTTTATTGTAACTTTGTTTTTTGACTTCAGAGTTCAAAAGGACATTAGAAGAAAATATAGAGCTTCGAATCAAATTTAAAAATCGGATGATAAATAACAAAGTTACAAGAAAAAAACAATTTCGGCGGTATTTCGCGTGATCAAAAAAAAAATTTGTTTTTGTCCCTTAACCCTCTCAACATAAGCTTCAAATTTAGGGGCGGACTTTTACAACTTTTTTATTTCGTATGGGGACCAACCCAGTCTAATATACATCCTTATCCCCATCCGCACCCTCATCCTCTTTCTCATCATCCTATCATCCAGACTTTATACAAATTGAAGACTGCAAATATTACCAGTACCGTGTGCCCGGCACCATCCAATATGTACACAACTACATACATTTGTATGTACCCGGGACATGGGTTATTACGCGGCTAAGCGTGTGATATAAATGCCCGGTATTACTCGAATTACCCAGGCGCTTGCCTTTCATCAGACCCAATGCATCCGTATAAAGTTATGAGGAAAATGATTGCTATTACAAGCTTTGCAATCAAACATTTTTCAATCAGATTTGATTTACGATGAAAATTTATTACAATACAATTATTGCTATTGTAATTTTTACAATGAAAATGATTTACGTTTGAACTTTATTGCAATGAAAAATTTTGTAAATTATTGTAATGAAATGATTTACGAGAAAAGTGTATTGCAATGAAATTTTCTTAAATTATTGTAATTGTAATTTTTACAATTAAAATGATTTACGGTGAAAGCTGATTGCAATGAAACTTTTGGTAATTATTGCAATTCTAATTTCTGAAATCAAAATGATTCATGGTGAAGGTCGGTTGCAATAACATACTTCTAAATTTTTGAAATTTTTATTTTTGCAATCAAAAAATTTGCTAGCAATATGATTTACAATCAATGTTGCTTGCAATAATATACACTTTTTGTGATTGCAATACAATCTGATTGCAGCTTTTTACAGCTCTGGTATGTATGTATGTATGTATGTATGTATGTATGTATGTATGTATGTAACTTCATCCCATCCTAAAAGTTGCAAACGTTTAACTCAATTATTATTTTTTTGAAACATTCACTTTACTTTTATTGTGTTTTCTCCTCTATTATTTCTATTCACCTCCGGATTCGAAACGTGACATCAACATGGGATTCAACCCAACGACATCATATAGGGACATTCAACATTATACTCTATGCTTCATTGTGGCTTTTATGTTACCTCTCCTCAAAATAGCCTCTATGAATTTCATTCAATTCACTCCCGTATGCAAGCCAATAAAAGAGAGCGTAGATGAACAGAGAAGTTGCAACTACGAATAATCGTGGAAGCCAGAGACCCAACAAAATTCTGTTAGTGCATCTGGTGAATAAAAAATTTTAATCCAACACAGCTGGCTGTTAAAATAACAGAAGTAGAGCGAGTTCGTCTGTAGAAAGGAATGTTATATTAAATTTCTGCACATCTGCTGATATGGCTCATTATTCCTCCCATACACCAATTCCATCGATGCACTAATTTCCCAAAACCGCTGGTGTTTTAACTATTTTCTTATCGAATTTGAATTATAAATAAATTAAAAATTAAAAAAAAATCAATTAAAATTAATTTCAATTTGACTTTACTGGTACTCGAACCTGCGCATCAATGCATTTTCTGTATTAAAAACCATACAACAATGCACCAGTTTGCTACAACCGGTGAGTATTTTTACAATTTCCAAATCGATTTTTTAATTATTTTAAAATTTTCGAAATTTTGAAAATGTAAAAACATTTTGTTGTCCGTTTCATCTTGTTGATGGCCAACCCATCAACCTCGTTGATGAGCAACGATCAACCATCTCTAAAGCCAATGAAATTTAATTGTCACCCTCTCTGAACAAATAGATGATGCATCAATACATATGTACATACATATGTATGTACATCTATTGAGCAATAATAAATTGGTGGCTGCATCAAAACCCTCACCATTCATCTTGGTGTAACGGGGCACAGCAGCTGCTAGACTCTGATGACTGCTCAACGAAAATCCTACTGTCCCCAAAACATATCAAAAAACAACAATAACAATATTGTTGTGTACACAAAAGCATGTATTGAATTATAATTTTTTAATACAGAAAGATATGCACATACACGCGCAGGTTCGAGTCCCAGCAAAGTCAAATTGAAACTAATTTAAATTGATTTTTTTTAATTCTTAAATTTATTTATAATTGAAATTCGATAAGAAAATTTTAAAATTACTTTGCTGTTTTAGGAATTTGGTGCATTGGTGAAATCGGTGTATGTGAATAAAACTAAAAATATTAGCAGATGTGCACAAATGTAAAGTAACATTTCATTCTTTCAACTTTTCTCTCAAATCTGTAATTCACCATCACTCAACTCTGGTAACGTTAACAGGATGCAATAAGCAAAAGCAGAAAAAAATGCAAAGACAACTAATTGCTGGAAGTAAAATGAAATCCCCCAAATCGCGTTGCTTTGCTTAACTATACAAGCAAAGCAAAAGCAAAGCAAAAGCAAATGCAGCAAAAGTAGCTAAGCAATTTCAAACCCTGGTTCAAATTCTATTTATAGCACTTATAGCACAGTTGCCGAACTTAGTAATTACCAAAATAGATTATTTTTTCGCTGTTGCTTTCTTGGTAACTTTCACATCTGTTTGGCAATTTTTATTTTCAAGAAGTTTTTTACTATTTTTGGTATACAAGAAAAATATGGAAGTGATTATAGGACAATGAGAATATTTTGGAGCGCTGACTGTTCATTGTGAATATGCACAGGCAAATAAAGAAGAGCATATCTCCGATTAAAAACTGAAATAGTTTTGCTTCGATTCACATAGTACATATGTATTAGTTGATATTTTTTCGTTTAGGCTTCATTTTTGAGCTCTCATGACCAATGTTTTTTTATAAGGAAAAAATGTATGTGAAAAATTAATATTTTTGGTAGAAGTTATAAATACATATGTATATAGATCTATTTCGGAGATCAACACATCCCTTCATCAGACTTCTTTTTACTTTTATTCTTGCGTCCGCATAAAACATCCTTTAATGAAAAATTTCACTAAAAAGTTAAAAATAAATAATAGCTTAAAAAAACTAAAAAACACGCTTTAATCTTAAAAATCGTACTAAAAATTGAGAAATAATTTAATTAGAAACAAAATGATGAACGAAAATATAAGTATTTAAGGAAAAGCGTGGGGGTGCTCAATAATATTTGAACATGAAAATATTCGATTCGTACAACTAGTACATAAATATACATACCTAGTTGCGAAATTAAAGAGTACGTTATATGAAATCTCAAAAAAGTCAAAATAAAAATATTAGCTAAAAACAGCGATCTGAAATATTTTACCTTTACCTTAAATACTTATATTTTCGTTCATCATTTTGTTTCTAATTAAATTATTTCTCAATTTTTAGTACGATTTTTAAGATTAAAGCGTGTTTTTTAGTTTTTTTAAGCTATTATTTATTAGCATTCATATAATCTGATGAAACTTTTTGACTTTTATTATTTAGTAAAACTACACTAAAAAAATGTTTTTGTTGAAATTTATCATTCACTGGATGGGCTGGACAAATATAGTTACGTATGTTGTATAAGTGGGTCAAAATTGCCCAATAGAAAAAGAAGTAAGTAATTTATGAAATTAGGAGAATATCAATGGAACACGCGGTTGCTTTATGTGTTTTTTTATTAGTACGAGGAGCATCGAAACCTACTCCCGCCTGAAGCCGATCCTATGGAATCACCGCCCAAGTAATATATCGTATGACATGGAGTTTTCTCAATATCTCACTTGGGCTAATATCGGCACCGGGGAATTAAGTATTGTTGTTGTTATAGCCACTAGGACATTCCTCGAAGGAGTGCAGAAAATGTAGGGCAAGTAACAGTCCTTTTCCGAATGTATTCGGATCGCTCAGCGACTGGTTCTTTCTGAGGCTAGCCCGACTGTCATGCGAACGATTTTTTGGCCATTATCAACCTTGTAAGTCAGTGTACATTAGTCGCCCCTTACGACAGAACACAGCTGATAAACGGGGGAAAAGACGTGTTCAACGTTTTCTATAGCGTAGCAACACAAAGAAAAAGAAGGACTAACGTTGTGCTTCAATCCATAAAGCTAGGCCCTAAAACACCATGCCGGCTAAGGAACTGAATAAGGTGGATATTGAGCTCACACTGCTCTCTATCCGCCCAACTATTCATATTGGTAATCAATCTATAAGTTCACTAGCATCACAAAAGAATGTTCGAAATGCACTTGTCGGTCTTAGAATGGCCACGAAGTTTGTTGTCCTCACTAGCGGCGGTCGACGAGATGACCGCACACAACCTTTATTGGTAATCATCTTTTCATGATCGCCACATGTTTTTAGGATATTCCAGCTCTCGGACCCCATTGTACATAACATTCCAAAAGATAGGGACTAGGACGGATCCTTGCGAAACTCGACTGGCTCTCGCATAGTTCTCGACACCCTCATTGGAGTTGTAGACTAGTACTATCTCTCAAAGTAACTTATAATTATATTTGTAAGATATTGGGGGTGTCGAACAAATGCGTTAGCTGCAAAAAATTCATTTGAAAAGCTTATTCTGAGACATTCCTCGGAAGTACTATTGGCTTAAAATAAACCTACGAACACTTTTTTCTGTACTTGCATAAAGGAATTTAATATTTATTAAATAAAAGAATACTTAAAAACTGGAATTATAACCAAAATTTCATATTTCGCCTATTGGGCAAAATTGACCCACTTATGTCGCGTACGTAACTTTTTTTGAATACAGGATGAAGGTTTAAAAAATATTAGAGATTCGAAACTAAGGCCTTATCCACAGAATACTTCATATAGAAGCGAAACAGCAGTGATAAGCTGAATGTGGGTTATTTGCCATTCCTTCGTGTTGTCGCATAGGGAGGGAGTACTGAGTGCTTGGGAGGAATTGCATTTCGATAACAGTTTCGCTTCTATAAAAAATAAAAAAGTGATCATGGGGAACGAACGATTGCTTACTCGGATACCGAGTACTCGATTATAAGTATCCGAATACCGTATTTTGCTTATTTGAGTACTCGAATACTTCTGAGGTAAGTACTTGAGATAGGTGGTACTCGGCACATCACTACAATTGACACCTTCGTAGGACATGCCCTTGTTAAATTCGCCAGTTTAATACATGTAATGGAGATTAGCACTGAGCTAGTGGTGGTGCAAATATAATAATAATATAATAATAATACAATGACGCTATTATAACTCTGACGAGTTTTATGGCCGAGCTTCTCTCCCAATTCGAGGTGTGCTCCTTTTGTTTTTCCTACTAATTGGGTGGACCTACAGTTTTATGCCGGCTCCGAACGGGGAATGCATTTTTTGTGAGAAGCTTTTTCATGGCAGAAATACTCTCGGAGGGTTTGCCGCCGAGAGGTGACCGCTGCTTTTTTTTTTTTTTTTTTTTTTTTTTTTTGTGTTAAAACCCAATAATTGGATTTTTACTAATTAGAAATTTTTTTTTGGTGTTTTGCTCGGACCGTGGTTTGAACCCGAGACCTCTGGCATAGCAGGCGAGCACTCTACCCACTGCACCACAGCGGCCGGGTGGTGCAAATACGTGATAAATAGACAAAATTGACAAATAAGCAATATGGTGAATTTGTCAAGTATACAGAATAGAGCTGTAAGTTGATGTTTTAGCTAACAAACTGATCTACGTAACTATTTAAATCAGGGGTCTTCGTTTCATAGCACTGAGGTGCAACGCTGAACTCACACAGATTGTTATACTCTCTCGTTTTGTCGTAGTAAGAGCGCAAAAGTTAGGTGACCATCTACGACCGTGCGACGATTCAGTTGCTTGCGGGCAAGCAAAAAGATAACAACGTACACGCATACTTCGTTTTCATTGTGCGACGTGGTATAGCAGCGCATAAAAGCGAAAAATATATGCGTGCACGTTGTTGTCTTTTTGCTTGCCCGCAAGTAGGCATGGGTAACACTGCGCTGCGCGGCGCAATTGCGCTAACACCAACCCTGGCGTTATTGCGCTAACTCCGATTTGGGAAATGCGCCAACTCAATATAGCGCCAACCCAATATAGCGCCAACTCAATATTGCGCCAACTCAATTTCGTGCGCTAACACCAGCACCAATATAGAGCTAGTGTAAAATGGCGCAACCACAACGCCAATAACAGCACCGTAGTATATGTATACGTATGACACCGTCACAATTATGTATGCTTGATAGTGATCTAAGTGACTCTAATTTCCAGCATATTTTCACATATATACGGAATATTTTTCCAAATGATTATGAAAATTTAAATTAATTGTTCCCTCGTAAATGTAAGCAGAATTGCGCCAAAAGAAATAAAACGGGGATGGTGAACAGTAACAAGCGAAAAATGTTATTTATCGATTATTCCATGACAATTGCGCTAAAGGTGTTATTGCGCCAGTACCGTGAGTTGGCGCCACGAGTGGCGCTGGAGTTATTGTATCAGCGCCAAAAAAATTGCGCCATTACCCATGGCTACCCGCAAGCTACTGAACAGCCTTGGGCAAAACCTTAGCACCTGCTAAATGAGAGTAAGCGCCCGTGTACGTATACACACCGATTGTCACTACTACAGACAAATAAAGAGCGTAAAACGAGCGCTTACGATGGGACTTGGCGATCGTCGCTTAGGAAAAATAATCAGTTTGCCTTCGACTGGCGTGAAAGCAAGTGGTCGCTAGGTGATCGTCGCTTGAAATTCTTTTATTCTATTTGCAGATGCCAAACAACAAGCAAAACTACGAGAAGTTTGCATATAACATGGGTACACAAATACATATGTATGTTTATACGTACGTTGCTTCATAATTTCGCGAAGCGTGCGCGCATGACCCTGCTTGCTCAACATCTGCATGCAGACTGATTATTTTTAGTAATTTTTCACTTTATCCTACAGTAGGCGCACCAACACACACTCATTTTTTAGTAATGGCTTGAGTGTAGTGGTGCCCAAGGCTGCTACTGAACGATGCGACGGTACCCTGCAAAAAATGCGATCACTCCGGGATACATCCGGGACAACTCGCAAGGGAGCATGCGATTACTACCCATTTGTATCTCTTTATATGGGTTGAAGTGTTCTCTTTTGTTTGAGCATGTCCTATGAAGAGACTAATTGTACCCAGTTTGTACCCGAACGGGTAGCAAAAGCGCACAATTGTACCCGTTTTGTACCCGAACAGGTAGCAAATGCGACACATCCATTTGTGCGACTAATTGTACCCGTTTGATACCCTTTCGGGTACAATTCGTCTACAATTAGTATACATATGTACCCGTTCGGGTACAATTGGGAACAATTGTAGACTAATTGTACCCGAAAGAGAGCGCTCCCGGACAAATCTTGTTAGAGACTCGTCGCACACTTTTTTACAGGGTAGTAGCTGGGCACTCAACTAGTCGTTTTTCACTAATACTGCTGCAGTTACTAACACTGCTGCAGTTAGAGTTTTGGGGATCTCTGATTTAAATCATGGCTCGGCAAATTTGTAAATGCAAGTGTATAAGTGAGAGCGCTTTGATCGCTACCCTGCCAAAAATTTGATTAATACGGGACGTGTCCGGGATCAATCGCAAGGGAGCATGCGACTAGTACAATTTTACATCCCTTTATATGGGGCGAATTGATTGCATTTTTTCGAGAATATCCTGTGAAGAGACTAATTGTTCAATTTGTATACCCGAACGGGTACAAATGTAGATTAATCGCTTTCATCCAAAGTTGTAAGCCAAGGCTATTTTTTATGAAAATGTAAAAATTATTAATTGCTATAAATGTTAGAAGAAAGTTTATTCGATTAGCTTTCATCCTGTAGTGAAATCTTTTAAAAAAATTAAATATCTCCTCAAAACATTTTAAGTTCTGAGAATGCATTATGCGAGTGTAAAATACATGCGACGAATTTTTCAAATTTAGCCAAGGCTATTTTTTATAACAATCTTTAAAATTTATAAATGTTCATGCCTGGGAACAATCGGGGACTAATTGTGGACCGATTGTTCCCGAAAGTGATGAATCCGGGACAAATCTCTTTCGGGATTAATCGCAAATTTTTTTGCAGGGTATGACGAACAAACATACGTACATGCAAATTTTTAACATTCGCTGCGCAAACATGCGATAGCCACACACGATGTTGTTTGGCCACTTGTTCAGCGACGACTAAAGCCGGAATTACAATAGCGCTGTGGCTGTGGCAGCGACTGTTTTTCGAAATCAGCTGATTTTTAGAAACTACGGTTTGCAATGAAGCGGCACATAATACAGCAGAGGCAGCTGGCAGCACCGCTCCGTTTAGCCCAAATTCTAAATTCGCTGCCGCTGCCTTGAATCGCAGCCAACTTCAAAGTGTTGATGTGAACTTACGTATGTTTCCGTACTATCCAATGTAATATATTTTTTACTAATTTTGTGTTTCCGTACTTTGATGCCAGCAAGCGGGAGAGAATTTAATTTTTACTTAATTAATTTCCACTAGCAAATATTGCTGGCGGGATGAAAAAGTAAAGAGGAAGAAAGAGCATAGGAAAAAATGAAACAAGATTGATTATTTTAATTGAAAAAAGTGGACAAGAAAATGGTAAGTAAACTTATGTCACCACGTGTCCAAGGTAAAAGGAAACAGACCTAATATATAAAGAAGTCAATGCCAAATACTGCGAACGCTCTATTGTGTTTGGTCTGGCAGTCACTGCTCATATTAGACGCATCAGCTGATTCCGAAAACCGTCGCTACCCGCTGCCACATCGCTGATGTAATTTGGGCTTAAATCATTTTTTAAACAAGGAGCGCAACCTGTCTGTGTGAAGAGCGTATCTTGTTTGTCTGATCTTAAGATCTATGAAACGCCGAGGTATGATTTAAATCAGTGACAGTGATGCCGTTTTGATACAATCGTATCAAATGTGATACTTTTTTAAGCCGAAGATACGTAAATACTTTTTATTTTGCCGTAGAACAAATTTGATACATTTTTAATTCGTATCAAATAATTTTGATACAATTTAATCAAAATCAAAGAATATTAACCGATTCTTCTTCATTTTTAAGATTTTCTTAAAAATTTTAACAACCTGTGAATGCCACGAAAAACATGTATTAAGACTGTTCGGCACGCTGATAATTTGTACAATTTGTACAAATTTTCCTGAAATTTTGTCGAATGGTGTTCGGCACTGCAAGGAGAAAGCGCATTTTTACATTTGATTTGTAGAGAAAGTTGCAAGTTTTTGCGGAGTCTTTTTGACTCAGTAAAGATTTGCAACGTGTCGAACAGAACTATTGTGAAGGTATTTGAAAATACAAAAAAGGGAAATATTTTATCAAACTTTATAGTAGGCATCACTGCCCATGGAAGGAATGAGCACGGCTTACTAAAGCTAGCCACACATGACGGCAGAAAACGAGCGTCTTCATGTATGCACATTGCCCGAAATACAAGGAAATCTAGGGTTTTTGTAAAAAATTTTTTGGTGATACGAAAAAAAAAAATGGACGTATCAAATTGTTATACGGGTTAAAAGCTCGAAAACAGCTTTCTTGATTAATTGAAGTGTTTTTTTCTAAAAAAATTTCGGTGATACGAAAAAAACCATGAAGGTATCAATTTTTGATACCAAATTTTTTGAGGCTGCGGCAACACTGATCAGTGATAGGCAAAATTGAAATGCAACTGTATTAGTGAGAGCGCCGTAATAGCGCAAATCAATTGGTTCCTTTTCGTTTAGTCGCTTGCTGGCTAGCCATGGGTAATGGCGCAATTTTTTTGGCGCTGATACAATAACTCCAGCGCCACTCGTGGCGCCAACTCACGGTACTGGCGCAATAACACCTTTAGCGCAATTGTCATGGAATAATCGATAAATAACATTTTTTCGCTTGTTACTGTTCACCATCCCCGTTTTATTTCTTTTGGCGCAATTCTGCTTACATATACGAGGGCACAATTAATTAAAATTTTCATAATCATTTGGAAACATATTCCGTATATTTGTGAAAATATGCTGGAAATTAGAGTCACATAGATCACTATCAAGCATACATAATTGTGACGGTGTCATACGTACACATACACTATGGTGCTGTTATTGGCGTTGTGGTTGCGCCATTTTACACTAGCGCTATATTGGTGCTGGTGTTAGCGCACGAAATTGAGTCGGTTTTATATTACAAAATTGAGTTGGCGCAATATTGAGTTGGCGCTATAATGAGTTGGCGCATTTCCCAAATCGGAGTTAGCGCAATAACGCCAGAGTTGGTGTTAGCGCAATTGCGCCGCGCAGCGCAGTGTTACCCATGCCTATTGCTGGCCCTCAATGAATGCCGTCGTTTATAAAAACGACAAGCATACGCACATATGTATAAGTAATTATGCTTTTACATATATAAATATGCGCAAACAAGCGACATTCACCCACGATGTTGCTGCGCCACTTGCTGAACGACGTAGGCATGGGTAACACTGCGCTGCGCGGCGCAATTGCGCTGACACCAACCCTGGTGTTATTGCGCTAACTCCGATTTGGGAAATGCGCCAACTCAATATAGCGCCAACTCAATGTAGCGCCAACTCAATGTAGCGCCAACTCAGTATAGCGCCAACTCAATGTAGCGCCAACTCAATGTAGCGCCAACTCAATGATGCGCTATTGCAATATAACACTGACTCAATTTCGTGCGCTAACACCAGCTCCAATATAGCGCTAGTGTAAAATGGCGCAACCACAACGCCAATAACAGCATCATAGTATATGTATACGTATGACAACGTCACAATTACATATGTGTGCTTGATAGTGATCTAAGTGACTCTAATTTCCAGCATATTTTCACATATATACGGAATATTTTTCCAAATGATTATGAAAATTAAAATTAATTGTGCCCTCGTATATGTAAGCAGAATTGCGCAAAAAGAAATAAAACGGGGATGGTAAACAGTAACAAGCGAAAAAATGTTATTTATCGATTATTCGATGACAATTGCGCTAAAGGTGTTATTGCGCCAGTACCGTGAGTTGGCGCCACGGTTGGCGCTGGCGTTATTGTATCAGCGCCAAAAAAATTGCGCCATTACCCATGGCTAGAACGACGACTAAATCGTTTACAAAAGAAAGAGCATAACGTGTCTGTGTGATTTGAGCGCGATCAATTGATCTATGAAACGCCTATCACTGATTTAAATTCAAGTTTATACGCAAAAATAAGTAACGGTTTTTAAATGAAATAGTTTTTATGCTCTCCTGTAAAATTCAACCACCGTACGATATGCGATTATGAAAATGTCGCTTATGCGAAAGTAAACTATAAACGACGATATGGATATTATAAAAGGGCCTAACACACACATTCTAAGCTAGCTATATCTTTGTTAAGTGTTAACTCGGATAATCCCACGTAAATTTCTTTTGGAATTTGGAAGTTCTTATGGGTAAACTAAAACAACTGTATCATTAGATTTGATGTCCTGCACGCAGGGTACTTGAAATGTCCTGTTGCCATATGGCAACACCAGGTAGGCTAAACACCTGTTTTATATATATGTAGAAAATCATTCCCTTAAAATTTAAAATGAATTATTTTTCCAGACGTTTATTTGAAAAAATGCAAATTACGATTTCCTTCTATTATATTATATTATAAAAATGGCGCATAAGTTATGTACAAAGTCATTATTGTCCTTCGTACCGTTTCTGATGGTGTCCACAAGGACTAACAACGAGTTAGCGGGTTGCTAAGTGTATTTCCTACCTCGGTGGGCTAATGGGAATGAAGCTACAGGTTTTTATGCTACAATTTTTGATCGACGGATCCTGCAAAGAATAATCCAAATTATCGTTGGAAGGTGCCGCGCTATCGACATCAATACTAAGGTCTGCTAAGTCTTAGTCGTAGGTGTTTATGCCGGCACCATCCCTCGCCTCTTGCAATAATAGTGGTCTTCAAAGAGTTTAAAAAGAAAACTAAATGTTTTATATTATTATTATTATTACCTATACAAATCCATACTAGTTTTTCCGAGACCCGTAAGTAATACCAAAAGTAATAAAACAGAAAAATCTCTTAAAATGTATAGCCTGCCTGGTGTTGCCATGTGGCAACGCTTACGGAAAAATTCAAAAAAACTAATTTAAGTGTATTTTTTATATTTAACTAATTAAATGGTAGTTCATATTTCAATCACTTCACAAAAAAAAAAAACAAATATCTTTGCGCGATTGCGATAATTTTAGAAATATTAAATCTACTTACTTTTTCATTTCACTTTTGTTTGCACTCTACATTTTGTATCAACTTTGAACTGTGGTCACACTCACAAATTAAATGGAAATTATGATCAATTACATAACACCGCGAGCTAAAGATTAAACGGTACCTGCATTCTATGGAAAATTGATATTAATTATAAGCTGGTTTTACATATATGTAGATGCGGTGGCGTATACGCAACATTTTTGTAAAGATTTTCGAAGCAAATTACATGCTTACTTTAACACCATTTCCCAAACATTTGTAATAAGATTTCCAACCATTTTTCTTCGGTAGTAGTTAGAGTAGACTAGAAAGTGTGTGCATGCAAAATTTCAAGCCAAAAATCCTAATGTTTGAGGCTGTAGGACATTTTGAGTTTTATTTTATGAAAAATAAAATAAAAATCTGACTGTAATTTTTTATTATTGAGTAAAAAAATTAAAATTACACATACATAATCATTATGCTTTGAGGGAAGAATAAAAATCAAGAAATAATAATTATGCTTGAGTAAAAAAATTAAAGTCATAGCATAATACTTATTCCTGATAAAAAAAATAATACTCAGGCTGTAATTATTATTTTCGATTTTTATTTTACCACAGATTACACAAAGATAAATATAGTGGCATATTACAAATTATTTTGTGATAGTGGGAATATACTGATATTTTTGCTAAAAATTTTAAGAATAATAATTATTTTCTATCCTTGGTTTATAAGAGTTTTCACAAACATAATCTAAAATATTTACGCAAACATATACATACCTTTGCATAAAAGAAACAACAAGTTGCACGCGTTGCTACTCACGTGCATAATTAAAAAATTAAATTATATATACATATTATACAATTTTGTATGTATGTACATACATATGAATGTATGCATGAGTGTAAATATACATACCCAGCAAAAAATCTACGCCTTATTTAAGAATTAAAACAGAAGATTTAATGGCTGAAGAAATCAGGCCTGCAAATTTTAAGGGAAGCTAAGTTGTATGGGCAAAGGCTTAAAATAAGGCTGATTTTCGTGTGTTGATGTCATCAGGCCATACACTCAAAAAAAAAATTTCTCTCGATCAAAGACATAATTTTCCTTATTTTGAACACGCGTCCCAATACAAAATTTTCTTTGTTTTGTGTAAATTTTCTCAAAAATGTGGAAAAAACATAAAAAAACATTCAAACAAATTCGTTGCCATGGGAATTTGTATGGGAATTTAATTTCTCAAAATTAAAGAAATCAAGTCTTCAAAACAAGGAAAGTTGGGAATGGAATGGCGCTTAAAGAATTTTTCATTATTTTAATGTATGAATTTTTTCAAAACAAGTATATGAAACCATGGTAACGCATGTAACAACAATATTTTATAAACCTTTTAACATGTTTTAAGGAAAATTTACTCAAAACAAAGAAAGTAGTGTTCCAAATAGGTAAACAATTTCTTTGACCCCTCCATATATTTTTTTTCTCTCAGTGTAAGGAATACTCTCTCTCTCTCTCTGAGAGCACACCTTATTCGTAAGGCTTATCCTCATGCGAGATAAGGCTTATTTAAGGCCTTATTAGGGCCTGATAATCAGGTGTAATGCGGTGTATTTATACCTTATTAATGCTTTATTAATAAGGTGTTTTTTGTTTAGCTGCATAATACACTTTTTTTGCGAAATTTAAGCGTTGCGGCATTTTAATAATAAAAAATATATTCTGCTAGGGTTGAAACGTTCCCTGCAAAAAGTGGGACCACGTAATATGCTAGTACAGGACCAGGTTACGTTGTGCCAGTTCCTAGTTACAGAGGTGGTCCAAATATATGAAAAAAATATGGTTACATTAACATTGCGATGTCATTGGACATGACCACCCCTGCTTCACCGCTGCATAACAAAGGACTATATAAAAAACCACCCCATTTGGGCCATAGACTAGTATGCTTACAGTGGACCACGTTTTAACCTACATCCCAATACCCCAGACCGAGCCGAATTGCCGACCAACCACGAATTAGTTGGCGGCGAACGACAATTTACATTCGATGTGGTCCGATGCAGCATAACATGTAACCAAATCTGTAACTAGGCCGCTTCACGCGTGGTACTATGCAGCATAACATGTAACCAAGTCCGTAACCACGTCCCTTCAGACCTACTTTATAGCCCCGTCCCATTGGACTACCTTGTCCTCAAAATTTTGAAGGGTTATTATGCATACATTTATATATGTATGTATGTACATGTACATATATGTATATACCGGAATGAGATAACCACTTAACACTTGAATGCATTTCAGTTGAAAATGGACTGAGGCGAAAATACTCAATTTTTACGCTCGCTACACATTGTACTTTGCTCATAAAAACTCAATTCCCTTTCTCTCTCTTTGGGATATGTTAAAAAGAAGTATTAAAAGGTTTGGAGAAGCGAGAATGAGTGCATACCCTGTAGGAAATTCAATTACTTTTAAATCACTTTATAAACTACTTTATTTTCAAAAACATCTAATTGAAACTGTGACTTCTTCCTTTGCAATGAACTGACTTTTTAACACGGCGATGTCATAGCAAGCAGTCAGTTGCCCTATCCTGCATTTGTTTTCAACTACTTTACTAGTAGTTTAAAATAAATAACTTAATCTTGAGTTTCTTTTCAACTACTTTACTTGTAGTTTAATATAAATAACTTAATCCTGCATTTGATATGTCGAAATTCAAGAAATGGGAAAAATGCGAAACAAATTTTCCTCAAATTCCGCAAGTTGTTCTCAAGTTGATAAACAATATTTGAGAAACAATTGAATTTATGTTAATTTTCAAATGATAAATATGAAACAATATTTTCTCCGTTTGAGAATTTCATTTTCAGTGTTTAAGTGTTCAGCTTTACTGAAAAACGGTAACCAAAAAAGGTAAAAACAATCTTGGCATACTTAGATCTGAAAACATGTGTTTACATATACATACATATGTACCTACATATAAAAAAGAAACTCTCCCGCGCTGCATTTGTTTTAAGCTACTTTAAAATTAGTTGAATATAAATCACTTTTTAATATATTTATTTTTGCAACTAATTTTTTTTTCCGTGTAATACACATGCATAGCAGTAAGCAGCGCTGGTAGAATATTCCAGTTTAACAACTTAGCTTTAGGCTTATGAGTCTCTTTGATGGGTATGTACATAAATATTGCATGCTCTTGAATATAAGACGCTTTAAATGTGAGGCGTTGTGAAGGTTGAGAACAGATATGTAAATTGCTTAGAACTTTAACATTCGCCAATGGTTCTAACCTTGAAGTCACATTTTTTAAAATAAATATAGAATTGAAAATATAGACTGAAGATCAAAAATGCAAGGTCTGTACGTATTCAAACTTGTTTGTTTAGTAGTGAAGCATGGCCTAGTTAAAATAAATAATAATATAGTAATCTATATTATAAATGTGCAGTCTGTTTAAACTGTTTTCTATTGAAACCCGCTAAACAGAACAACACGAAACTTTGCACGCTTAATTACACTGCTCTACAGCCAAAAAATACTCGAACACCTCTATCCTATATATATATAAAGCTAGCTGACCCGGCAAACTTCGTTCTGCCCAAAATAGATTTTTTTTATTAATTTCATTTCAAAAATTGTTATTACACCGGTATTGTTTTTAATAGAAAATTAACGATTTTTCACTACTTCATTGTGTATACAACTTCAAAAATATATAATTTTAGTATTGAGTTTAAGGCTGCACGATACGCAACATTTTTAGTTTTCTGTTCCGGATATTTATTTTCACTGAGTATTGGCTATTTGAACCAAGTAAGTAAGAGTATTGATACGTATAGTATACCTCCATAATGGTTTTCAGGCCCTTCCTCCAACCCTTTTAGATATATTCAGCCTCAAAAGTTTAGTACGTATGGGAGGTGCAATGTCCCATTTTTCGATAAATTTTTCCTTTTTTTTTTTGGGTGAACATGGTATTGATATCGTATATCTGCATAATGATTTCTATATACATGCCATGAACGCTTTTAGGGACATTAGCCTTAAAAATTAAGAACGCATGGGAGGTGCCACGCCCCCTTTTCCCAAAACGACTGTTTTTTTCATAAGCATGCTATTGATATCGTTAATCTCCTGATCAATTTTCAGGTCCCAACCTTAAACGCTTTATAGATATTCAGCTTGAAAAATTAAGTTTGTATGGGAGGTGCCACGCCCCTTTTTCCGATAACCTACACTTTTATGCGCAAAAATTGTTTTGATATCATATAGCTCTGTACCAATTTCCAGGTCCCTGACTTAAATCCTTTTAAAGATATTCAGCTTCAAAAATTAAGTGTTGTTGGGAGGAGCCACGCCCCCTTTCCTTATAACTCCTATTATTTTGCGTTAATATGGAATTGTTATCGTTTATCTCCACACCAATTTCCAAGTCCTTAGCGTAAACAATTTTAGAGATATTAAGCATGAAAAATTATGTTTGTATGGGAGGTGCCACGCCCCTTTTTCCGATAACCCCCACTTATATGCGTGGGAATGGTTTTGATATCATTTAGCTCTATACCAATTTTCAGCTCCCTACCTTGAACAGTTTTAGAGATAATCAGCTTTCAAAATTAAGGTTGTATGGGAGGTGCCACGCCCCCTTTTCTGATAACCCCCACTTTTCTGAGTGAGAAGGGTTTTGATATCACTTACCCCTATACCAATTTTCAGCTCCCTACCTTAAACTGTTTTAGAGATAATCAGCTTTAAAAATTAAGCTTGTATGGGAGGTGCGACGCCCCCTTTTCTGATAACCCCCAATTTTCTGGGTGAGAAGGGTTTTGATATCACCTACCTGTATACCAATTTTCATTGTATGGGAGGTGCCACGCCCCCTTTTCTGATAACCCCCAATTTTCTGGGTGAGAAGGGTTTTGATATCACCTACCTCTATACCAATTTTCATTGTATGGGAGGTGCCACGCCCCCTTTTCTGATAACCCCCAATTTTCTGGGTGAGAAGGGGTTTGATATCACCTACCTCTATACCAATTTTCAGCTCCCTACCTTGAACTGTTTTAGAGATAATCAGCTTTAAAAATTAACGTTGTATGGGAGGTGCCACGCCCCCCTAACATTTTTTAATTTTTTATTCGTCTAAACCTTCGCGGGGTAACAACAAACAAACCCCCCTAAGGAAGTATTTGATTTGGTTTAGCCGTTTTCAAGTTTTAGCGTTACAATTAAATACCAAATCATTTTTATATATATAGATAGGTTGCTGATTCCGAAAATCGGAATCATTTTAAATTCTATGGAAAGCTTTTTGAGATATCGGCAATTTACGGTTATTTTGCCAATGGCTCCATTTAATCATGTATATGTATCTCTTTAACACATTGAGCAATGCATAGAATGTACCCGTATAGTGGCATTGTGCGACTTGGCTATATTTACATGATCGCCTATAACTTTCCATTTTGCCATGGATTTTCTTCGTTGATAGCTTATCTTTTTGCCTATAAAATAGGGCTTCACACTAAAGAGTAAAACTTAAAGTAAAAACATTTTTTTAAAGATCTTGTCTGACAAAGTCAATTTTTTCTTCAAATATTAGTAAAAAAATTACAATTTTCAAATTGAATTATCTATATTTCAGACACTACAAGACCTAACAAATAGTCTGGAAACCTTTCGCGAGCAAGTGCAAGAAATATGTGCAGAAACAAGTGACACCTAAGTTAAGTTATTTAAGTAATCGCGAGTGCCCGAAAACAAAATCAAGCAGAGAGCAGAAAATCCGTAACATTGTTAGGGAATATTTCTTTTTTTTTTTTTGTTTTTCAGCTAATAGTGAAATTAGCGTGTATTAGCATTTATTATGAATTTGGAAATTTTTAGCTCTTGAAAAGTAGGCCAGAATATATAATTTTTGTTAAAAACTATCCTAAATTAAGCATTTTGTGATAGCTGTCATAGGAAAAACTCAACAATGCAGGTTGTGGACTGCCTTAATTACTTAGTTCCTGAAAGTAGGCAACGGATATACAAATCTAGACCATACCTAGAGTTGCCAGATACCCAAATAAAAAAATAACCAATTTTTATTAACACACAAAAGTAAAACCTTATTAATGCGAAGAAAGAAAAAGTAAGTAAAAAATAATAATTAAGCACACTCCTCCTAAGGAAGGGAGCTCCCAACAAAACGAATTTCCAGCCCGAACTCAACTGCAACGACAAACTCCGAAATCCCTAGGAGCAACAGCCCAACAGAAACAAGCCAAGTAACCCCAAACTGCAGGAAATTCTACATCTGCCACCCCAACCGACGAATGGAAGTTCGTTAACAATTCCAAACGCCAACGTGAAAGCCCAAGTAAGAGCAATGACTCAAAAAAACAGGCTATACTTGACTAATATTGGCTTGGAACCCGCCAACCAAAAGAAAACGAAAATAGATTTGCTGCCCTGGAAATTAAGGAAACAACCCAACCTATTGAAAAAGTACCCAAACCAATATTCATAGATAAAGTGCTTAATATTCCTCCTCTAATGAGTTTACTGCAAGAAGTTTCCCGAAACTCCTATGATCTAAAGCTCACAGGTAAATTTCAAGTAAAAGTTCAAGCATCATCACTGGATGCTTACAAAACCATCGTGTCCGAATTAGAACAGAAGGGTACACAGATGCCAAACTAGAAAGCTATTCAATAGAGCTAAGGCTATTGGTGCTTGGAGCTCGTACAGAATAGCTCTTACAGAATATATTAAAGAGTTAAGAAGATGCAAGAGGGCAACTATACACAGCAGCCGGCCGAAACAAGTAGAAATTTTCCGGGCTGCTTGGCAGGCTACTATTGATTACCAGCAGAGGAAGATGTAAGGCCTATGCTAGGGATACAACAAAGCCTCGCCACTAAGCTCATCACGGTCAATCAAGTGCAATGGGTCATATCTTCATTTAGCCCATACAAATCTCCAGGACCGGATGGGGTCTACCCTTGTTTACCACAACAGGGAATAAATTACACAGCCCCAATCCTTTCCAACTCTATTGCTGGGTTATGCCCTCAGCAGGTGGACTGAGGTCAATTTCGTATTTATACCAAAACTAGGAAAGCTTGAACAGCTGCCCTCATCGGTCTATTAGCCTCAGTTCTTTTCTATTGAAAGGAATGGAAAAAATATTAGATCGGCAGATTAGGAATGTAAGCTTAACCAAACATCCTCTGTGCAAGCATCAATTTGCCTACCAAACAGGCAAATCTACACAGACGGCCATACATAGCCTTACAACAAAGCTTGAAAAGGCTTTTGAGTGTAAAAACATAGCCCTCTGTACGTTTATTGATATATCAGGGGGTTTTGACAATATGACTTATTCAGCAATTGAACAAGCCATGTCTACCCAGTTGGAACACTATATGTTATATAATGCGTTAAACCATCCGTACACGGAGAAAACTGTTGTACATTATTTATGCACAAGCTGTTCATAACTATAAAATGTTTAAGAACATTTTTGAATATGCAACTTTGCGCATAAATTATGCCTAATAATCATAAATTCTGCACAATCTATTAATATTGTGCATAAGTTATACACAAAAATGTGCACAGTTTGTGAACATTGTTCATAGCTTAATTATTTGAAAATCAAACACAATTGATCATAATATGTGAACATTGTGCATAATATGTGACTATAAACACTTTCTTTGTGTCAAGAGCGACAATAGTTGAATTTAATATTGTTTAGAAATATATAATTGTGCAAATTAAGAAAACCAGAGGTAAGTATTGAGTTATTATCATATATTTATCACTGCAGTTATGACATTTAACAATGGTTTTTTTAATAACGAAATAGTGTACATACATTGAAGTGCTAAATATGGAAAACGCCGCAGGTCAACAAAGCATTGAATATATGTTTTCTACAAATTTAGAAGGTATTAATTTATATTTAATTTTAATTTGCTATTATTTCTGCGATAGTTCAGTTTAATGCTTTGAGACTTCTTAAATCCTTTATATTAACTTCAAAGCCGTACGTGTAACAAAAAAATAAAAGTTCATTTCTATTTATTTTTTTTTCTTTTAATTAAGATTTGTCAGGCGCTGATATTGTCACCGTTAGAGAAGCAGACTCTGAATTTTTCCAATCTGCTTCAAGGCCATGACAAAAGCTGACATTAAAGAGATTTTTAATGATGAAATTGGCACTCGCATAACGTTTCGTGGCCTAGTCAATGAGTGGCGACTTGCAAATGTGAGAAAACAAATTGTATATGAAATATAGTATAATATATCGAATTTTTTTAATGGCAGAAATTGGCCCCAACTTCAACATGTTGTGGCAAACATTCAGACCAATCTTCAGCTAGTGGCTCAATCAGTCAGTCGGACTCGATTTCTTCATTTTCCGAGTCGTGTAGCTCTACATACAAATTTGTATAACACTTTTTTCCTCTCACAAATATCGGATATATAACAAATTGTTAATATTTCAGAGTTTACATAATTTCTTAGATTCCGCAATTGGAATAAAAATTTGCGCTAATTACAACGCAAACAAATGTATTTTCATATGTATATATATAATATTAGTTAAGTAGTGAGCAATTATACTTTGAAATAAAGACATTTGAAAATAAAATAAAATTTTGTTTCTTTATTATTAGCAGGAGGTGTAAAAATTGTTCCCATTTGTTCACAATCTATGAAAATCTTGTTCATAACCTATGCCCAGTTGTTCATAGTCTTTCCCATTTGTTCACAATCTATGAAAATATTGTTCATAATCTATGCCCAGTTGTTCATAAAACATGCTCATAGTACTGGACTTAAGTTATGAGCAATTGTGCATAGATTATGAACAACTGTTCTTGGTCATTTTTCGTGAACAATTAGTGCATAAGTTGTGCCCATACCGCATAATTTCTGCACAGAATTCTCTCCGTGTAGTACTACACATACTATGCGTTATAAATCTGAAAACTTTCCATGAGTTTGTACAGGCTTGGTGACAAAATATAACGTATACTGTTCTGTACGTGTGAGTTTTTGTAGTACTACGGATAGTTTAATGCATTATATAACTAGTTGGGTTAGTGGACAGCTGATTATTTTGCGTGTGTGTTGGTGAATGCGTTAGTCCGTTCTTGCTGGGTAGCAAGGAGGTGAGCCCTATCATTGCTCGCTGGTTGTTGCCAAAAGGAAGGAAAATCAGTATGGAAATAGGAGAGGTAACTGAATCAATCTTGGCCACTAAGGTTGCCCTCAAGGGGGTGTTATATCGCCTCTTGTGGACCCTGGTCATAGACGGACTCCTATTCTTACTGAACAACCAAGGTTTTTATACACAAGGGTGTGGTAAAACCAATAGTAACTTAAGCATCCTTGGCCTGGTGGCCAAAAATTAAGCAAAGGGGAGCAGTGTTGAAACTTAGCAAACTGCATCGCTTAGTATGCTCTGGCATAACAGGGGCAATGGAAATAGTTGAGAAATGAATATAGTTGAGAAATTCATAGAAAATCCTTTATTGTACATTAGAGATACAATAAGATAAGAACTGGGGCTTGTATATTTAGGCCGAACTATAATTAATCGATACGAATGGGAAACTACCCGCTATCTTTCAAGCAGAAATCCATGAAAAAGAAATTTGTTGCAGAAAATGCATCCTCTTATCCTCGAAAAGTATTGTTATTCTGTCGGACAGTCAGGCAGCCTTAAAGGCCCCGCAGTCCTACACGATTACATCCAAACTTCTAGACGAATGTCTGACGGTGATAAACATCCTAGGAGCCAAAAACAGGCTGTTAGTGGGATGGGTCCTTGGGCTGAAGGCCACGATGGCAACGAAAAGTCCGACGGGCTTGCAAAACAGGGTGCAACTTCGGTATTCTATGGTCCACAGCCCTCTTGTGGGCTAAGTAAAGCATATATTAGGGAGACCATCCGCGAATGGGAAAGTAAACAATTCAGGCAACATTGGGCGAATGTTTACGCACAAAGGCGGGCCAATTGTTTATAATTCCATCTGAACGAGCATCTCATAGACTCGTTAACTTAAGAAGAGAGGACCTACGTATCTTAACTGGATACTATACGGTACACTGCTTTCTCCTCTATCACCTACATAAAATTGGTCTAGCGGAAACACATACATGTCGATTTTGTGAACTGGGTGACGAAACACCGGTGCACATCCTATGCGAGTGTAATGCGCTCGCAAGGAAGGCAATCACACCTAGAAGGTGTGACCCTGCATCCATTTGAAATTGGGAACAAAAGGCCTAAGGAGGTCCTTAAATTTATCAAAGGCCTCCATATACACTATGCTATGAGGCATAGTACAATAGATCTCATTGGAGGTCGCGGTGCAGTAGTGCCCTATAATAATAATCTAATGTTCGATTCCACTCGAATTTAGGCTTTCTTTAATTTTACAAAACATTTGTCTAAGTAAGTAAATTACGCATACCAAATTTCATCGATATATCTTCAATGGTTTCTGAGTTATGACATATAAAACTTTCAATGTTTGACCCTTAATAAGTGGGCGTGACACCGCCCATTTTCCAAAATTTCATCAAATTTCTTCATAGGGGCCTGAGCTCAACACGTGGGTAAAATTTCATCGCTCCAGCTATATTAGTGACTGAGATACCAAATTTCCGATTATTTCTATATAGGAAAAGTGGGCGTGGTCCGATTCCGATTTCGCCCATTTTCAATATCAACTGTGCCAGTCTCGATACCAACTTGCATTTCAAATTTCATCAAAATATCTCAATGTTTGCGCGAGTTAGAGTGTTTACAGACGGATGGACGTACATGACTCAATCGATTTCTCTTTTCACGCTGATCATTTTGATATATGTAAGTCTATATCTATCTCGATTATTTCATTCTGTTACAATCCACCGTTATGTGATTAAAACTATAATACTCTGTGTACTAGTACAGCGGAGTATAAAAAACAGTGCCATCCAAACTAAGGTAAAAAATGATTTTGTATAAAAAATTTTAATTAATTAAAAATTGGAAAGGTTTGTGTTTGAACTGCAAATGCGTTTTGAATCAAATAAAGATAAATTTTAATAAAAAATATTATTGCATTCTAGAAAACTGTCGATTTTCGACAGTAGCGGGAACTCCTAGTATCAATAAAAGCTGAGCATTTGCTTTTACTTAAAATTTGAGAGCTTTTACTCAAATTTTGAAATTTGGTTCATACAAATTGATGTCAAATTTCTAAAATCTTGAGTAAAAGTATTTGCTTCGTTTTTATTAATACGGCCCAATAATAAAGGTACTTACTTTTCAGAGCCCATAAGTCAAAGTTTTCCAGTGCTTCTAGAAAATGTCGCATTTGCTCCCGACATTTTGGTGAGGCATTTGGGTTGCGAGCAGCATCGAAAGGCAGTGCATTGGATAAAAAACGCCGTCTGATGTTGTTTAAGTACACTAAAAAATGAAGAAATAGGACAAAACATACTTGAATTGTAGAGAAATACTTATGACAAGATCTTGCTCACTAATGAGATATAATCTCTGCAAAAAATCGCTGAAATAACCATTTTTATAGGGATTGAATTCCTATGACTATTAAAACAACTTCGGGTGGAATTGAACATTAGATACTCAGCTGTATGCTTTGTTTCAGTGGCGTGGTAACGGGGGGCGGGTTTTGGGGACAAACCCAAAGAAAAGATTCGTTTTGTATAAAATTGATCTGACCATGAAACCATCTTTCACCAAGAGATGCTTTATTAACATATATTTCTTTTTCAAGAAAAAATCAATTTACATTCTTGGTACTCATATTCCCTCTTTTGTGGTGAAATTCCTACGGTTCCTACACTTTCCTACGGCTCAACAAATGCTACAATTATTATACGGTATTGCTGTTATTAACATGCTAATAATAGAAAAGTAACGCCAAAATATCCATAAAAAATTGGATAAGAAATTCAACTGGTGAAGATAGGCTGAACGGACTTGCCCTAATGAGTATTAATAGAAATATCGATATCACAGTGGAAAAAGTTATTCACAGATTAGCACAAAAATATAGGAAAATCAATCTGCGATTTCAATAAATTGAATTATATTAATTAATAGAATTTAATGTAATTATTTTTTCCAACTTACAATTATTCAAATTTTAAGTTTTCTTTCAATTTCTTATCATCTTAATTAAATAATAATGTTAGTATAAACTACAATGGGAATAAATATGCAATGTATAAGAGTATCTGAACTTGAGATTTTACTTAATGTCTGTCAAAATGGAATATTAGAAAACTAAATTATATAAGAAAATTATTTTTTATAACCGTAGATTTCCAGAAGAGAATATGTGACTTACTTTTGAAGTATAGTTCAAGGCAGTGTGTATGTGTGAGTTTTTTGTGTGTGTGTTAATTCCACTAACAGTCGTCGTCCCTGCAGCGAAAGTAACCAGTTGTAAACTAGAATTATACCAGTTTGCAGGGTACAGTCAACTGCTTTGTCTGACTGTAAATTTCCCACGTAAACATCTGGTATTTTTCGTGTGTTAATGTCCTACGAAATGGCAATTGTCTTCCTCTGCATAAGCTCATACCAGTTAAATACCAGTTTGTATGGGTCAGAAAAATACTAGTAGCATCTACATCAGCGAATACCAGTTTAGGTATGAAAAAAAAAAATAATTTTGAAGTCTATTTATTTCATATCTAAGTCATTATATTCATTCATTCAATTAAAATAAATATTGCTTAGATATAGATAGGTGACAGTTCAGTTTTATAAGCAAAAACAAAAGGTAAGATACATATTCAGTAATTAAAAACAAAAACAGACACGTTGTATAAAAATTCAGGCACTCGGGAATCTTAAAAATATTTCTTAAATTAATAACTAATAAAGTACCGTTTCAGTTTAAAAACAAAAAACTTAAGCCACATATTCAGTAATTAAAAAAAAGCTTATTGTATAAAAATTCAGGCACTCTGTCCTGATCTTCCCAACCAAGTGGAGGTCTCCCCTTTCTTCTGCGTTCAGCGAGTTTCGACAGAAATACTTTCTTGGCCGGAGCACCTTCGTCCATTCTCACGACATGACTCTTGTGGTATAAGATGCTTCATGCACGGTGGAGTTCTGCAGCTCGTATTATCTGAGTTATGACATATGTATAAAACTTTCAATGTTTGCCCCTTAATAAGTGGGAGTGGCACCGCCCGTTTTGAAAAATTTCACCATATTTCTTCATAAGGGCCTGAGCTCAATACGTGGGTGAAATTTTATAACTCCAGCTATATTAGTGACTGAGATATCCATATCTGTACCGTATTTGTATTTGTACCCAAGGTTATTTCACTTTATTTGATGTAAAAATTAAAATCGCAGCTGGACGCAGGTAAACTTTATGAATTCTGGTAAAGGAATATTCCACAAATAACCACTGTTAATGTCGCAAATACCTTTTTTGACCTTTTTTCCATCAAAGTTTGAAAAAGGGCCTAAAAATAGGCTTTTCGAAAAACAGATATATCCGACAACTTTTACCAGAGAACAAGAAATTTGTTTTTTTGTTTAAACTTAGAATTGAATTACCTTTCATCGCATTACAAATACATAAGTAGCAACCGGTCGCTTTACTTACAGGCAAAATAATGTTAAATGCAGAAAAAATAACACATTTTTTCTGTGTTGAAAATTTGCCAACTTTGAGCGGCTCTACCTCCTAAACTAAAATTTTCTATGTAATAAGAGTTACCTATTCGTGTTCGCTGGAAAATTCTCTATTAGATACATACATTGGATTTACATATCGTCGCCGGATAAATTAATGTCGTATGTTGCATTTGAAGACTTTTGGGAAAACAGGTTTGAAGTTTGGAATTGTATTTCTCCAAAACTTCTGATTAGTTTTTCTCCAAAGTCTGGCAGAACACTACTAGGCCACAAAATTCTTAAATTATTTTAATTTTGTTATATATTGTTTATTATTTTGGAATTTATAAAGGATTTTCTTCAGTAAAATTTTGTCGTATGTTACCTTTAGCAACATTTTTGCAGGAAATTTGTATGACGTACGACAAAATGTGTTCCCAATTTTAACTAAATTAAAGATTTTTAAAATTAGTTAAATCTTGTATTTGATTTCTCATAAAAGTAAATAAATTAAATAATTGACAGCAATTAAAAGCACATTGGAAATTAGACGAAATCGCTTGCGACCTTGCAGAAACGAAAAAATTCTGCTCAATATCTCTTAAACTAAAGGAGATAGCAAAAAACGGATAACGTCATTCGAAAGATCTTGATTAGTTTAGTATAACTGTATTATTAACTCAATTCGGCCCAAAATTCACATACGACACTAATTTATCCGGGCGACGATATGATGAATTTCATATCAAACCCAATATGCGTTGAACCCGACCCCCTCAGAATTTGATGAAATTTTGCACAGAGGTACATCCTACCTACCCAAACACAACCTCATTTTCAGAAATTGCATTTTCGAAAAATTGTGGGCGTGGCAAGGTATCGAAATATTCAAAAATATTCGAAAATAATCGAAAAATGACGATAATAGGTACTTTTAAAGTGTGATTACTAGGGAACGGCTTTACCGATTTCAAAGATCTTTACACCATTAGAAAGGTATTGAAATTAGCCTTCAAAAAAAAAGACTGTAAAATTTTTTTTTGTTTTAGTACACTGAAAAAAAATGTTTTACAAAATAAAATTTGAAACTGAAAAAACACTTCAAAGATCAAGCGATTTTGAAAGCTACAAATTTTGTTTAGAAAGGTCTATTTAATATATATAACATATCTGAAAACTAAAATGGCCTTTTTCTTTATTTTTTTTTTAATTTATTTAAGTAAATGCATCTCTTGCACGGTAGGCAGGAACCGACGATAGGTTGCATGAAAATGTCGAGAAAAAAGGAAAGTGGGGTTGTGTTATGTGATGTTTATAGATGAAACATCCGTTGAAATTAAAATCCGAGCTGCTCCTTTTTCAAGGATATCCACATTTTTTGTTTTTTTTGAAAGGATCAAATATTGAGGAAATCGAAAATTCGCCACTGTCCAAATTTTTCCGATTTCAATACATTATTTGGTCGCTAAGGGATACAAAAAAAGGTATTAAAAAGAAAAAAGGACACCTATAGTGGAAAAATCCAATGTGAACAGGACCTAAAGGATAACCACTGAAATATAAAATAACACAAAAAGTACCCATTTTAATTTGCGCATAACTCCTAAAATGTTAACTCTACGTGAAAATTCCGTATAATATGTTTCATTCAGAATAAATAAAGGAATATTTCTTTGATATACAATTTTGATCTACCTGCAGTGGTTAATGCACTTTGGTCCATCTAAAGTGAAAATTTCAAAAAAAAAGTACTTTTTTTTATGGTGCTATTTTAAGTTCAAATATTTGTCTAGTTTATGTAAATATTTTAATCTAATGATCCAATTCTCATTCTTACATATCTATACGTTAATATTAAAAAGAATTAGAGCTGAAATACGCGCTAGCTGTGCACGGTGGACGGTAAGCAACAATAGGTTGCATGGGAATATCGAAAAAACGATCGCCGGCTAAAAACTTACGTAAAATGATATTCTAATATACTTCATAAACACACAGCAAGCGTGAATAAAATCTGCAACATTTTTTTTAAACGAAAATTAGTACCAGCACACAGCTAGGCACATATTCGTTGGGCCATCGTTTTTACGATATTCCCATGCAACCTATTGTTGCTTCCCGCCCACCGTGCACAGCTAGCGCGTATCTCAGCTCTAACTCTTTTTTAGTATTAACGTATAGATATGTAGGAATGAGAGTTGGATCATTAGATTAAAATATTTACATAAACTAGAAAAATATTTGAACTTAAAATAGCACCATAAAAAAAACGTACTTTTTTTGAAATTTTCACTTTAGATGCACAAAAGTATATTAAGCACTGCAGGTACATTAAAATTGCATATCAGAGAAATATTTCTTTATTTATTCTGAATGAAACATATAATAAGGAATTTTCACGTAGAGTTAACATTTTAGGAGTTATACGCAAATTAAAGTGGGTACTTTTTGTGTTATTTTATATTTCAGTGGTTATCCTTTGGGTTCTGTTCACGTTGGATTTTTCCACTACAGGTGTCCTTTTTTCTTTTTAATACCTTTTTTGTATCCCTTAGCGACCAACTAATGTATTGAAATCGGAAAAATTTGGACAGTGGCGAATTTTCGATTTCCTCAATATTTGATCCTTTCAAAAAAAACAAAAAATGTGGATATCCTTGAAAAAGGAGCAGCTCGGATTTTAATTTCAACGGATGTTTTATCTATAAACATCACATAACACAACCCCACTTTCCTTTTTTCTCGACATTTTCATGCAACCTATCGTCGCTTCCTGCCTACCGTGCTTGGCTTTCTTTAGAAAATTTTTTTTTCAGTGTAATATGTAATATATAATTTTTACAGTATGTGTTTTCAAAAGGTGATTTTAATACCTTTCTAGTGGTATACAAATTTTTGAAATCGGTTTATTAGTTTACGCGTGATATCAAATAAAAGAAAGCCAAGAGATGCATTTACTTAAATAAATTAAAAAAAAAATAAAGAAAAAGGCCATTTTAGTTTTCAGATATGTTATATATATTAAATATACCTTTCTAAACAAAATTTGTATTTTTCAAAATCGCTTGATCTTTGAAGTGTTTTGTCAGTTTCAAATTTTATTTTGGAAAACATTTTTTTTTTCAGTGTATTTTTTTGAAAGCTAATTTCAATACCTTTATAATGGTGTAAAGATCTTTGAAATCGGTAAAGCCATTCCCTAGTAATCACACTTTAAAAGTACCTATTATCGTCATTTTTCGATTATTTTGGGGTATTTTCGAATATTTCGATACCTTGCCACGCCCACAATATTTCGAAAATGGAATTTCTAAAAATGAGGTTGTGTTTGAGTAGGTAAGATGTACCTCTATGCAAAATTTCATCAAATTCTGATTTTTAGTAGTTTTCCGTTTCTTGATTTCCTCTCTGTTTTGCTCTTTGTGAGCGTAATTCTTTCCATTTTTCTCTTTTCATTTCACTTGACAGCTAGCTGCTAGTTTCCTAAGAAATAACCCTAAAATGTTGACTCGAAGTGTTGAACGTGTTTTGAGTTTTTTCCTCTTCTGCAAATTTTTTGCGTAAAAAAATGGAAAAAGGTGATATTTCTTAAATTTTTTTTAATAATTTGTAATAATTTCCCGTTAGTGAATACACCTAAAGCCTAATATCAGCAGCCATATTGGAAATTGAATTGCTAAAATGAATGTCAAAGCTTTCAAAGCGCTGTCAAATAGAGAATTGGGCAATTCAAAACTTTGCAGCGCTTCAAGCGCGTGAAGTAAAGCTGACATTTGGCCAACTTTTATACATTTTAGTAGAGCTCAAAATAGTTTTGACATTTCTCACAGCCAAGCAAGCAAAGCAAGCGTGCATTGGGCCTTTACCTTAATGCCAAATTGCGATTCCGGAATTATAGTTTTTTGTTTTTTTAATTTTTAAATCAGGTTTTAAATTGATTTCAATTGATTTTGTTAAAGATTTCCCAACGCATTTTTAAGGAACTAAGTAAAATGCAGTTATTTTCCAATTTATATCACTTTTTGTTTTGTTTTATTAGGAAAAACTTTTTATTAACACTAAAAAAAGCATGTGGACAAGCTTAGCTATTATTACTGGACTTGAAAAATATAATTCGATTAAACACATTTATTTACTTTTATTAAAACCCTGAAAGTCACTGTCACTAAAAAAGTGACTAAAAAGTCACAGTCACGATTCACTCCGTTCCCGGTCATAAATAACAGGCCGGTCATCTCTAGTTCGTTGAGCTTTTGCCTACAAAGAGGGTAATTTTCGCTCCCATCTTCAGTTTGACATAAAATAGCCCAAAGACTCACCGAACACTTATTTTTCCTTGGATCAAGAGTTTCACAAGTCGACTGATATTTGTTTATGCGCATCGACATACATATTTAAGTTCAAAAATTTCTGGTAGTTAAATGTTTTAGTACATATGTAAGTGCATTGGTATGTAAATATGTACGTACATGCATACATATAGGCCCGGTTTCACCAACCGGTCTCAACTTAGTTAAGCCGATTTTTTTACGTTTTCAGTTTCACCATGCAACTAAGCTAAGTCACAAGTTAGTCAGCTTTTGCCTTGACTAAAACTAAACTAAGAATTTGAGTCGCTTTAGCAAATTCAACTACCAACAGAGCGAATATGACAAAAAAATGAGCAAATACAGCAACCAAAACAACCAAAAAACCCAGTATTCGCCATAAAAGGTTGGTTACAAAGCTATTTTCTTAGACTATTTGGTGAAACCCAAAAGTAAGTTAGCCTCAAATCTGGGCTAAACTAAGTCTAAACTTAGTTTTAGCTTTAGTCACGTTGGTGAAACCGGGCCATAGTTTGCCAATACTTCAAAACTATGGTTACATATGAAAGTTGCTTTATAGCAGGTATAAGCGTTTCATAGATCAATTGATCGCGCTTAAATCACACAGGCAAGTTACGCTCATTCATTTGTAAAGGATTTAAGATTAAATTAGTGATTCGTTAACAGCATTTCCATAATAGTAACAGTAATGTAATGGTATCGGTATTAATTTGGTCGATTATTGGTACAGTAACAGTAAACAGCTGAACAGTGATCATAGCCCAATAAAGATGGTCATAGCAATAGAGTTGCTCTTCCTCTTTCAGTTTTATAAGTTGCGAAATTATCATATTTTGTATTCATTTTACATTCTTCAGCATGTTACTCGTGGAATAGCTTGTGTGTTTGCTTGTACCTATATTCTCTGGCGTTTACATCTTTTTTTCGGACTCCTCGAAAAATTGGTCAAAACGATATCTTCGTAGGTGTGCTAAAGGTTAAATTATTCTACGAAATTAATGCCCACTTATACTGGATTCTGCTCTCTTTGCTGACAGTTTTCATACAAAATATTAGAGACCTTTAGATACCTTTAGAGAGTATGCTAGCTACTCATTAAACTGATCGTAGCTGATTATGCCAATTATTTCTATTGTGAATAAGTAAAATGGTTTCAAATTTTTGTCGATAGATGTCTTCTCCATTTCGACACTATCAAAGACTCAACCCAACACACTTTTTTCAATTACCTTAGTTCAACGAACGGAGTAGGGTTGAGTCTTGGATAGTTTCGAAATGGAGAAGACATTTGTGGACAAAAATTTGAAACCAGTTTATAAAATAAACACACCTTTTCCAATTCCCTTACTTTAACGAACGGACGTATCGTTTTCACTTGCTTTTATACCAGTGGTTGTTTTTTCGCACAGTGTAATACGCTGTGACAACCAACCGGCTAGTTATCCATCTACTAAAACTGTCGACACTCATCGTATGTACATACATATCGTCGGCCCCCTGCCAGAACCACGAATGTGCAATTTTTCCAATTTTGAGTTAAGCGGTTTTCCTGGTCAATCTGTGCATGCTCTACATTTTAGTAAAACCCCCAGTACCTTTGTGCACTGGAAGCCACCAAAATTTTCAATGCAAGTAACACGAATGTGTAGATCAGTTATAAAAAGTTTAGCCAGAAAAACGAATGTGCACATTCGTGTTACTGGCCCAACAAAATATGTTAAAAATTCCTTGAAAATACATAAATTTCAAAAAATATATGGGGCACATTCGTGTTTCTGGCCTAACAAAAAATGTAAAAAAATCGTTGAAAGTAAATTTCCAAAATATATGGGGCACATTCGTGTTTCTGGCCCAACAAAAAATGTAAAAAATTCCTTGAGAATAAATTTCCAAAAATATATGGGGAACATTCGTGTTTCTGGCCCAACAAAAATCAAAATAATTCTTTGAAAATAAATTTCCAAAGTAAGTAAACAAACACATTCAATTCATATTCATATTTTATTTGTGGAACTATTTCTAATCTTCAAAATCAGAGTCTTCTGAAAAGTTAGGCTCAGGATTATGCTCTTCCGAACCTCGCTGCTAGTCTTCAAATTGTTATAAAAATAGTGGCAAAATCGTGTGCTAGTTTTCGTATGGTACGACGGTATATAAAAGATTAACTCTATAATATTTTTTACAAAAGAATTATTCTGAAACAAAATTTTTAGTAGCTTATTTGCCATTGAATATTGGTGGCCCTCCGCAATAATACCCACGCCCGTTTATTCGGAGACATTACCTATCGCTGACGCGAAAGCAAAATACTTAAATAAAATGTGCGAAACCTTGGCGATTCCAAAGGAATACCACAATTTTTATAAAAATTTGAAGGCTAACAGCGGAGTTCGCGATGCTCTACCTGAGCCTGACCTTTCAGAGCACTCTGATTTTGAAGATTGGGAATAGTTTCACAAATAAAATATGAATATGAATTGAATGCGTTTGTTTTACTTACTTTTGGAAATTTATTTTCAAGAAATTTTTTTGGTTTTCGTTGGGCCAGAAACACGAATGTGCCAAATCTCGAAGATTAGAAGGACTGGAAGCATAAAAACTATATCAGGGCATCGAGCTAAACAAGGTTCTAATTTGCAGATATACTTTTATATTAGAAACAAATTTTTCAAATTTTGCGAGAAGAATAAACTTTAAAACTCGATTTCCCAACATTTTCATTTTAGCATATTCGTGGTTCTGGCAGGAGGCCGACGATATGTAAGTATGTAGGTTTGAGAAGCTAAAACGAAATAAGCAAATATGGTGCTCATGTTTGTTGTTTAAACATTGGTTAATAATTTTATTTGTTTTTCATTATGGTACGTAGAGATTTGAAATTTGTGTGACTTCGTCTTTTTAATTAAAATCAGGAAGTCAATATGCACAGAACAAAATTAATAGAACAAAATTCTTGAAAAGGTGGAAAAGGATGTCGATCGACAGTGAATATGTTCACCTTTTCTGCTTCCCATACTCTTGCCAGGCTCAAAAAATATCAAATGAACCAGCATTGCCACTTTGGTTACTTTTTACCAAAATTGGTTCCAACTTTTTCGTTTGGTTACGTGGTTACTTTCAGCCGATTTTGGTTACATTCAAGGTCCATGTATTGGGTACACCATGGTTACATTCAATTTTTAGGAATACGCTTTTAATTTTTCCAAACTATAAGATATTTGTTATCCAAATTGTTTTGTTGTATTTTTTTGTTATCAAATTCCAAATAATTTATTGTTGGAGGTAAATGGAAAAAATTCACCAACTATTTCCAGCGAATGTTGAGTGTAAAGCTGTTTCACGAAAATGAAGAAGGCAAAAGTGGAAAAAATTCAACAGTTTTCACAGTGGTTGAGCGCACATTGCGGCTGAAGATGGAATGTATCACGGGTTCAATCCTCGTGAGGAGCATCCACTTCCGAAAAGGGTGCTAATGATCGAAAATGGTTTCGTGAAATAGCTTTACTCAACCTTCGTTGGAAATAGTTGTTGAAATTTTTCCATTTACCCCCAACAATAAAAAAATTTAATTAAATATGTAATTTTCGTGCTAAGCACTAAAAAGCTTTTAAGTCCAAATAATTTATTAGACAGGAGCCAACGACCACGTTTGAAATAAATCGATTCTGGCGAATTTTCGACGGGCGATATTTCGCTCGACGTTGGATTAATGCTTAAAGATCTAAAACAATTGATAATTTTAGTTTTGGTTAACCGTATATATTGTTTTGCTTCTAAATAAATAGCCCTAATGTTAATGGGACATATACCTATATTATTAATTTATTTTGGTTACTTGTTTCTAGTTTTGGCTACTTTTATTTTGTATTTTAGTAAATTTAAAATTGTTTAAGTGGCAACGCTGAAATGAACACAAGGTATTTATTAACAATAGTATACTTCTCTTTGTTTTCCAGAGTATGGAAGGGAAACCTAACTCAAAATATTAACCGTTATCTTGAATTCTGCGATCGTGGCTTTTTCTTCTTTTTGCGAACGGGTAATTTTGGTTTATCTGGCTAGGTTCAAAGGCTAAAACAGTTCTAAAGTTCTTTTTTAATTTCGAACTAACATGGGTCGCGGAAAACAATTGAATGAATATGAAAAGGGCCAGATAAAAAGCTTACAAAATTAGTCGCAGGCAAAATGTAGTTAGTAGGTTTTTTCGCACCGAAGCTTCTTATTGAAAAAATGTGGTAGGAGGTGTTAAATACGCATATACGGAAAAAGAACGGAGACACATTATTAGGACTGCCTCGAATTCTCACTTATCTGCAGCAAAAATCAGAGAAATTTTTGGTGTAAAGCAAGTATTTCAACTCTTAGGCGCATAATTCGCAGTGCTGATAATTTAAAACATCTTAAACTTAAGAAGAAGCCGCCGCTTGATGCTAGTCGTAAGGCTTCGAGGCTAAAGTTTGCTGAGGAACACATGACTTGGAGCAATCAATGGCATACTGTCGTTTTCTCGGACGAGAAAAAGGTTAATTTGCATGGACCGGACGGTTGTAATTATTACTATCATGACTTGCGTAAGGAAGAGCATTTTTTAAGTCGTCACCATAGTAGAATGGGCAGCGTAATGGTATGATGAGCCATATCCTTTGAGAGCGCTTTCACATTACTCGGTACGGTATCGGATCGATATTTTTGGTTTTTACCGAAAGTATGCCGAAAGCTTACCGACCACATGTATTCAATTGGCACTTTCACTTTAGTGTTGCATACATGAAATAGGAGCAGATTAATTTGGGTATGCCGCAACGCGGTAAGACCGGTCAGTAAAATCTGAGGAATTACTGCATACATTTTTGCGGCGTAATAAAAGAAGATGAACAAAGTCAGTAAAAAAATAGTTTTTGGAATAAATGTAGTAAGCTACTTATAATGTACCCGTGCAGTGGCATTGCGCGACTTGGCTGTATTTACTTGATCGCCTATAACTTTTCCAGTTTACCATGGATTTTCTTCGTTGATAGCTTTAAAGATCTTGCCTGACAAAGTCAACTCTTTCTTAAAATTTTAGTAAAAACTTTGAAATTTTCAATTTGACTCATCCCTATTTCAGAAACTATAAGACCTAGGGAAGGTGTTACTTCAACGTTGATAACACTAAAAAATTAATAAAACAACATAAAGGCTCGATTATTATCACAAACGCAGACAAGGGCAACAAGACAGTACTGATGAACAATAGTGAGTACAAGAGAAAGATGATGGGACTCCTTAACGAAAAAGACACATACAGAACGATGAGAGTAGATCCCACACAAAAATTTATTAGGAAGAACAATACCATGGTGAATGCTATCACCTACGATTGCTGATATTGTAATGGATAAAATTCTTGACGACGCCATAGCCGAACTTAAAACTAAGGACATTAATATCAAATACATAACGGAATATGTAGATAATCAGCCTTATCGTGAACTTCATGTGAACAAAATGTTC
The DNA here is from genome assembly GCA_960531455.1 of Urophora cardui. NCBI lineage: Eukaryota > Metazoa > Arthropoda > Insecta > Diptera > Tephritidae > Urophora > Urophora cardui. The sequence goes on from OY482671.1 coordinate 40,947,884, forward strand.
CCAAAAATTACAAAGCAAAACAAAAACAAAATGTGAAAAATTGTTATTGTTTTGCTTTATATTTTCGAGGGAAATTTTTCACATGAAGTTCATGATAGGGCTGAATATTTTCGCTTTCGTAAAAATTAAGGACGTGGAAGACATACTGACAGTACTAAATGCCCAACACAATAAAATTCAATTCACGGTAGAAAAAGAAAAAGACAACAAAATAGCCTTCCTAGAAGTAGAAATTCATAAAGACAATAACAAACTTTTGACAAATTGGTATACAAAGCCAATAGCTTCCTCGAGGATGATTAATTACACAGGCCGACAAAATGAGACCAATTTTTTTGACCACAAACCAGACCATATTTTCCTAAAGGTTTTCGATGCGCTACTAAATATTTTGTTAAGTGTGTGAAGTGGTTTGTGTGCGAATATAAGTTTATCATTCTGGATACATTTCTTTAAATTTTTGTTGTCCGTTAGCCCTTTTATAAATTTCACTCCTCTAATTATTTTGTTTGTGTCTTTGCCTGTAACTTTTCCATTGGTTGTACATACCGTTCGTAGACGTTTTGTTGTTGCTAACCATCTTTCAATTATTTTGGTTGGATAGCCGTTTTTGTGTAAGATGTTTGTAATTTTTCGTTCGTTTTCGATTCTGAACGCCTGGTCGCTCAGGTAGTATGCTTTCTTTATAAAATTAGTCGCGGTGTTTTCTTTTTGGGTTCAGGGGTGATTGGAATGATAACACAGGCCGACAAGAAATTTGACCATAAACCAGACCATACTTTCCTAAAGGTTTTCGATGCGCTGAATTCAAATCTGGCCGCAGACTTGCTCTATCACGTCAGGATTTTGAGATATCCTAACCTAAATGTGCAAAAAACACCGTTTTTGCCTATTTTTGAGGTTATATATAAACGACAAAATATTAAATCTTAAAGAATAAGTCTTTATCTTACGAATGCCGTTGAGTTTGCTCAAATATCTTTTTTTTCGCTAAGATGGAGCAATTGAAATTTGCAGACTTATCGTAAGAGGTATGTGTTCTACTGCATCATACCTAAGTTAATTCATATAAACTTTAAATTGCTCTATCTTAGCGAAAAAAAAAGATATGTGAGCAAACTCAACGCCATTCGTAAGAGAAAGACTTCTTCTTTAAGATGCTATATGTGCTTTTTTTTTTAAAAAAAATAATCTGTCGTTTATATATAACCTCAAAAATAGGCAAAAACGGTGTTTTTTGCACATTTAGGTTAGGATATCTCAAAATCCTGACGTGATAGAGCAAGTCTGCGGCCAGATTTGAAATCAGCGCATCGAAAACCTTTAGGAAAGTATGGTCTGGTTTATGGTCAAATTTCTTGTCGGCCTGTGTTATCATTCCAATCACCCCTGAACCCAAAAAGAAAACACCGCGACTAATTTTATAAAGAAAGCATACTACCTGAGCGACCAGGCGTTCAGAATCGAAAACGAACGAAAAATTACAAACATCTTACACAAAAACGGCTATCCAACCAAAATAATTGAAAGATGGTTAGCAACAACAAAACGTCTACGAACGGTATGTACAACCAATGGAAAAGTTACAGGCAAAGACACAAACAAAATAATTAGAGGAGTGAAATTTATAAAAGGGCTAACGGACAACAAAAATTTAAAGAAATGTATCCAGAATGATAAACTTATATTCGCACACAAACCACTTCACACACTTAACAAAATATTTAGTAGGACAAAAGACAAAATTAACAAAGAACAACAACACAACGTAGTCTACGAAATTAAATGCAAAGGCAATAATAACGAGATCTGTAAGAAAACGTACATAGGCACAACAAAACGCGCACTAGGTGTTAGAATAGGCGAACATAAGACCGATGTTCGAAACAAAAAGACAACAACAGCACTAGCGCAACACTTAACGAATACGGGACATGCAGCAGACTTTGATAACGCTAGAATATTGGACATCGAGAGACGAAAAAAAACAAGATTGACAATAGAAAATCTGCGCATACATGAGAGAATAAGAGACGCAATGAACTTTAAAGAAGACGTTGACAACATAAACTGCGCCTATAAAGCAACAATAACAAGGACGAATGTCAATAGAAAATAAAAAACAAAAGTGCAATATTCATGTATACGTATGTTTGTTGTAGATGTAATGTGAAGTGAGTTTAAATATTCTAAATGTAAGTAATTTAATTATTTTAATTGTTTTTAAATATATGTATTTAATTATATATATTTAATTAATTAGTGCTAATTATGATTATCTAATGTGCTGTGTTCTTTTTAATTTGTTTGCAATTTCCAAATAAAAATAGACTCCCTGAAGAAGGCGATGATAACGCCGAAACGCGTAGGAGAATAAAGGAACTTTACTGTTCGCTTTTTTCATAACCGGCCTAAAAGCTCTTAATCAGCAATGAAAAAGTCTTTGAAGATGTAAAAAACAATTTGTTACTGATAATAATTACGCAAAGACTTTTTTGAAATTCGTCTCAATGAAAAAGTCTTTAAAGACTTAATAAAAATATATTTGAAATAACTATTATGGAAAGATTTTTAAAATATAAGTTTCTGAATAATAATTATAGACGATTTTTATTATTTTCATCAGGAAAAAATTATTATCAAAAGACCTTTATGATTCTGAAGAAAATTTGTAAGACTTTTTTATAATTTCAAAATGAAATAATAATTATTCTACATCTCTGTTTCGATCAGAAATGACAATGCGTGTTATTTTATATATCAGAAATAACATTAATTTTTTGTTTGAATTTTATTTTTATATATATGTCAGAGAACTTCAGAGAAGCAAGAAAATAAAACTCAAACAAAAAATTAATGTTATTTCTGATATTTGTTTATTTGCTATTTGTTTTTTTGACTAGTCTTTGAAATATAATTTCTTACAGAATATAGGTATTAATAAATATTAGAAATTTACGTATAAAATACTTACAAATAATCATACACCGAGAGAAAAGTTACTGGCAGATCAAAAGGATTACGGGTTGAAACAACAGATTCCACAATCAAATCACATCCAAAGGATATATCTGTTAAATTGACAGACGTTATTTTGTTTTAACAGTTTTACTGTTGAACTACTCTGAAAACAAAAAATCGCTGTGAATCCAAACACTTTTGCTGTTAAATCAACAACTTTCCGCAGTTGAAATTTTGTCACTTAGAAATAAATCCCTTTGTGTTTTTACATGGCCATTTATTTCTAACAATTACTTTATAATGTGTATTTTTAGAGCTATTGGCAAGTTTTTTTAAATCTTTTGTTTTTATTTTTCTCTTCATCCTCCCTGCGTTCGGTTTCCAAGTATAAATATGTAGCTTCATCTCCGCTTGTTTTCCATTGCGGTACCTTCTTCGCCTTCACTGCTTGCTATATTGTGTCCTCTATTTTGTATTCTCCTCCGATTTCAAACCATGACATCAACCTGAAATTCAATCCAACGGCATCATATCGAGCCGTATGCGCCGGAAAGATGTAAAGGCCATGATTTCCGATTTTCACTTTTTTGTAGAAATGGCTCACTTGTCATCACACACACCTTCTCCAGTAATTTTATGTCTGAAAAATGTACCGTTATGAAAAGCAATTTTGATGTAAGTACATAAGTTCAGTTTGTTTACTTTTTTTGTGAGTACGAAGTGGCTTTTACATCTTTTTTGATTTTCAAATTATTGAAGACTAGTGACAAATAAACAAATTTAACGGGGTTTTGTTGGAATTTAATCACTTTGAAGACTTCTACTTTGTATTTTATTACACATCGATGACCAATATGGTTTTCTTGAGCGGCATATTGTACTTTATTACTCCATAATTTTGGAACAAAGTTCTAACGATTTCACGATAGTTAGGGTCCATTTTTTTACTGCTTAGAGCAGTTTTAAACAAACTGGTTCTGTATTTCTAAAATTTCTCCAAAATTAATTTCTTGAATCTCGATAATTTCCCTCCAAACTTAGATGCTGAAAGTGATGAACATGGCGAGAGATCTCATCAGAACTTAATAGTTTTTGAAAGGCGATATCAAGGATCTTGGAACAAGGATATGATGGGAGACAAATCCAGAAAATTACAAAAGAATAGCCAAAAGTACTTACATCCCTCATTATTTATCCTCTCCTTAAAATCGCGAAATCCATTAATTTTTTTATTCAATTAATTCTTTATCCTATTGATCACTGTTTTGAGAGACAATGTGCACTTCAAAACTCATAATAAATGGAAAGAAATAATGTTAAATGTTACTCCTTAATAAAGTTTTATAAAGAAACGGAACATGCTAGGTTAAGAACTCTCAATAAAAATAGGTAAATATAAATACCGATACATCCCATTATTGCAAAATTAGTCTCAAGATGTTCACATTTAAATTCTTTATGGGATAGATAGCAGTCGGATCTGAAATACCTTATACAAACTTAGATTTTTTCATTCTTTTTGCCATTGTAACCAAACTACTTGACCAATTTCTAAGTGCAAAGGCAAAAAATGTTTGTTGGGATTCCCTTTACCAGTTCTTATTAGATGCCAAATCGCTATGGTGGCTAATAAAATTTTTTATGCACTTATGTATGTCATGCAATGTCTTGTATATACGGTTTTTTCTACATTTTTACCGATATCTCAGAAACAGGGTCTGCCACAAAAAAAATTTATATGCTATTCGGGATCAGCGTTAAATTTCGTTTTAGAAAAGTATAGCTTTATATTTTTGGTGGTTAAAGTTGATTAAAAATTGTCGAAAAGCAAAAAAAAAGAAATCGAAATAAAGAAATGAAAGTAAAAAAAATTTTAAAAAACCTTCTCCTGAACATTTTTGAATTTGGCCTTTACATCTTTCCGGCGCATACGGCTCGATATGTATAGTGCGAAATTCAAAATTATATTGAATATTGAACTTTAGTGGCTTTTATACTTACCTTTGTTCGAAAAAGCATTCGTGAATTAAAACTCACTTACGTAAGCAAAGCAACAAGTAACAACGAAGAAAGCTGGCAAAATAAATACTTTTTCTTTTGATAGTCAACAGGAATGATTTGTTGAATCAACAAATAAATATAAAGGTTACAGCAACAGATATTAGGGTTAAGTTAACAGTGACTCAGTTATATCAACAAACAGGTTTTAATAGATATATTTGTTAAAGTAAAAGATGTTTTCGTTTATGTAACTCTAAATGTGTCTACTTAAACATATTTCTGTTAACTTAACGAATTTAGGGATTAACAGAAGAAAACTGTTGATACTACTGTGATTATTTTTCTGAGTGTATAAAAATTTACATTTTAAAATAGGAATTTAAAACATTCATAAATTCAAGAATTCGAGATCTTATTTAGTTCATTCATATAATGATTAAATCTCGATTTTTATTATAATGAACAAGAAAGATGTTTTTCGTCATTAATAAAGGGATTGTTGTTGTTTAAACGAAATTTCTAGTTTTCGTCAGCCAAAAATTTAAAGTGCTAGTATTCGTCAGACACAAAAAATCGGGTGCTACTTTTCGTATGGTACGACGATATGTGTGATTGGAATACAAATCCGATTAGTGTTTTGTGTATTTACTCGTTGTTTGGTAATTATTTTGGTTACAACCGTCAGTATCAAGGCCGTATTTAGGTGAGGGGGCGGGGGGAGAGGAGGTTTGGGTGTTTGAACCCCCCACGAAATTCTGGTAGATAAATTTTACTTCTATTATATTCAAAGCTGTATGTTGAAAATACTAGTTTACAAATAATTAATTTGAGAAAATGCCAAGAATTTCAGGTATAGGGGAGGGCTGGTATGAACCTGCTGAAGTCAAAGCCATTTTTTTATGGTTAGGATTTTGAGATAACGTAATTTTGGTTTTTTTTGGTTACAACTTCAACTTGGTCGAAGCACAGGACAGTCGAATATATTCATTAATATTTGTTTTTATTATATTTATTTGTTTATTTATTTCAAGCAGATCAGTCGACAGCAAAGCACAGATAAACAGAATTTTTGTTTAAAGTGCGGCTTTTTAAAATTGGTTTTTTTTATACATTACAATTTCGATTATGTTCCCATAAATTAAAAAAAAATAAAATAACAACAGTGCTGTAAAAACTCGAAATTATGTTTGCCCTTTGCTGTGCTGTAAAAAATTCCAAAATACAGCAACAGTCGACTATAATTTTTTGAAACTTAAGGCTGCGCAGTTGGAATACAGTAGAACTTTTTATTTTTTATACTTCTGCTGCGCTGTTTATTTTTTAATCTTCAAATGAAAATGAAATTCAATGGAAATGAAAAAAAGTTGATAATAATTTCAAACCCTGCTCAAAAGACTTAAATAATGACATATCTATCAATTTTAAAGTTGCAAAAAAAAACAAGTTAGAGTCTCAACACAAAAATCTTGGGGCGGACTTTTACTTCTGAAAACAGCTGGGTAATCTAACCGAGTTTTTCGTCCATACAATATTATTATTTTTTCACTTGGAAAATATCACCAAAAATAAAGTATTCATCGTATTTGCAATAGAACAGTCTAATTTTTAAATGAATAAAAGTTTCCTGATTTTAAAACTTCTTACAAAAACCCTAATTTGAAAATCAAAAGTTTTGTAAAAGATTTTTTCTTCTAAATAGCACTTAAGAAACCAGATTTTTTTTATTATTTTTATTTAGTGCACGAAATAGGTTATATATTTTTCTTAAAAAAAAAAAAATCCACAACGATGAAAACCCCCACGAAAAAAATTTCTGGCTACGGCCCTGGTCAGTATAGATGATGAAGTTTTATGTGCGAAAAATTTAAAAAAAAATGTTAACAATGATCACATATTCATAAAACATACTAGGGATTCCAATCCCGGGATCCCGGGATCCCGCCCTTATTGACTCCCCGGAAATCCCGGGATTACTAGAATTTCATCCCGGGATTTTTGGGATAAAATAAAGAGAGAATATTCCCCTATTATAGCAAAGAAAAATTGTATTTTATATAATTTTATTGGTCTCAGATATGTATACTAATGTTGCATTATTACATAGCAGCATTATCAACATATGCCCTGTGACCTATGAAAATGGTGCATTTTTCATGTGATAAATGAAACAAAAATAATGCAACCCTTTTGTGCTAAGAACAGAAAATGTTGCCCCTTAGTCGGGCCAGTTTTACATTTTGTCTATAGAACAAACAGCCCTAAAAAATGTGTGGAATCTTTGTGGAAGAGAATAAAAAAACTTGATAGTATGAAGAAAATGCAGAATAAGTTTGACATTTTTGCCAGAATAAAAAAAGCAAAGTAAGGATTAATATTTTTGATTTAATAACACTACAAATAATTAAAAAAAAATACCAAGAAATTCAGGTTTGGGGGAGAATAGATATGGGCCTGCTGAGCTCGGAACTATTTGTTTTTTAATTTTTTGTATGGTTAGCTTTTTTTGGTTATCACTTCATTGAAAAATTATTTTCGCGGGAGTCACAAATGGGATAATCACAAGCAGTACAGTACCTCGTTCGAAAGAAAATTAAAATTGTCGATGTACAACTTGTAGTAATTGGACATAACCTCGCTGAGTGACAACTGGTCGAAATAAAAATTTTGTTAATTACTTACGATTTTTAAAAAAAAATTGATTTTAAAATTAATTTTTTGTGGGAAGTTGTAAAATTCAGAAAACTGTTATTCTTTAAAAAATTAGCCTGCTTAATTGTGGTTATCGCATTTGTGATTTCCGAAAATAATTTTTGGGTGAAGTGATAACCAAAGAAACATCAAATTACCGTTATCTCAAAACCTAACCATACAAAACATTAAAAAAAAAAATAGTTCTGAGCTCAGCAGTCCCATACCTATCCTCCCCCATACCTGAATTTTTAAATATTTTTTGGCTATAAACTAGTGTGGTTAAATTTTTTTTGTTGTGAAATACGCGTTGTAAGGAAACGTACGTTAGGTATTTTTCAAATCGTTAGAATTCTTGTGGTAAAATTCATTTGATAATTTCTATTTCCTGATTTTTGGCCATTTATTTCTCAAAGGTTTTTGCAATTTCCTCCCAAGAAAAGTATATAATGGAAGAAAATGCAAAAAAAAATTCAAAAATAAAGTTAGTAAAAACCAGGAAAAAGTTTAATTTTATTTGAGAATTTCACATTACGTACTAAAATAAAATACGCAGTTGTATACTCGGAATTCATCTAAAAATTTCTGCATCCGATTTTTTATTTTTTTCCGAATGTTGTATTAATTTTCAGTAATTTTCGGCAAGCTTGGAAATATTCGCTTAAACGAAGTACGTCATTAAATTCTAAAAATTTGTATTGGAAATTATCAAATGATCACGAGCTTTATTATTAACTAGCAAATACCCGTTGCTTCGCAATGAGGAATAATAATTAACCAAAATCAAGTAAAGTCAACTCAACTCAAATCAAGTCAAGTCAAGTCAACTCAAGTCAATTCAAGTCAAGTCAATTCAAGTCAATTCAAGTCAAGTCAAGTCAAGTCAATTCAAGTCAATTCAAGTCAATTCAAGTCAATTCAAGTCAATTCAAGTCAATTCAAGTCAAGTCAAGTCAAGTCAAGTCCAGTCAAGTCAAGTCAAGTCAACACTTTTCATTTGATACCAATATCCCTCAAAAACATCCGGGTCCGCATTTTGACCCATATCTGGGGACCCGGTCTAGGAATCATTATGAATAGAACTCCATGTAAAAGACTTGTTCAAAACCTTTAATTTCATACCAATATTGCTCCGAAACATTTCGGGTTAATACGGGGTCACATTTGGACCCATATTTGGGGACCCGGCCCAGGCATCACAAATAACATAATTCTACGTCGAAGTCCTCATCAAGACCTTTCATTTGGTAGAAATATTCGAGGGTCATCCGGTCCACCTGTTGACCCTTATCTGGAGACTCGGCCTAGGCATCACTGTTAAAAAAGCTCTATATTGAAGTCCAGATGAAGACCTTTCATTCGATACGAATATCGCTCAGACACATCCCGACGTCATCCAGATCCACCTTTTGGCCCATATCAGGAGACCCGCCATGGAAATCACAAAGAAAATAGGTCTGTGTTAAATACCTGCTCAATACCTTTAATTTCATACCAATATCGTTCAAAAACATTCCGGAGTCATCTGGGTCCACATTCTTACCCAGACTGGGGAGGATGTCTAGGCATCACAATGAAAATAACTCTATATTTAAGTCCTGCTCAACACCTTTCATTTGATACCAATATCGCACGTGTAGGTGCAGGGGTTCTTGAGTTATAGCATAGTATTCATGTGTAAACAGGTTTTTGATTGCCACCGCGACAAACAACAAACTGCAAAAACAAACATATGAGTCGCCTGCGCTGCGCTGCCTGGCACGACTGCGACGCCTCAACTGAACAAGGCAAATGACCAAACGAATCTGTCTATGCTTGCGCTTTTTTGAGTTTTTCGAAATTTAAAACCGGGAAAAAGGTATTAAAGTCTTAGAAATGCGCAAAAAAAAGTACATGGTTGTCGAGAATTTACCATTTGTGACATTTTAAAAAAAGAATTATTAAAATCGGTCCAGTACTTTTTGAGTTATCGCGTTACATACATTTTCCATACAATCAATTTTATATAATTAGTATAGATATCCTAAAAGTACCAACTGTAAAGGCAAATGTTTTGTATGTAATTTTCTTTGTTGGTTGCGTTTTTTAAAGTAACTCTTATTATTAAATAATACGCATGATTTTACGTTCCCATTTTATTTTGTTACTAATGAAATAATAAAAATGGCAATAAAAATCAATTTTTTCTTTGCACTTTAAAGTTGTAGCGTTCCTCGAAATATATATTTACGTTTTTCAACCCCAAAATGTGGGAAAATAATTAAGGTCCAAATCCCGGGACAAATCCCGGGATCCCGGGATTATAAAAACAAATCTCGAAAATCCCGGGATCGTAAAAATCGGAAAAATTGGAATCCCTAATACATACATACATATCGATGGTTGACTGCACACTAAAGTTGAGTAATGTACCTACTACATATGCATATGTTAATTAGAATATCTAGTTACGTATTCACAAGGCGTACAAAAAATTCGACACTCAAATTAAAGTTTAGGTCTTCGTAATTGGGTGGCTAAAATGTTAGCACGATATTGCAAAGTCAATAGCGGAAAGCACAGAAGGGACAGTACCTAAATGCAGAAAATCAGTAACAGCGAACCCAGAAAAAAAATATTAATAAAAAAAATGTATCTTGAGATTAGTTTTACCAAGATTAAAAATAACAGAAAAACCCCTACATATTTATGTAACGTTAGGACGGTCCAAAATTGTTGAAAAAATGTCTCCCGAAATCCGCTGATAACACAGATTTCATGCGACTATAAACCGAGAATTTTGTATTAATATAATAAAGTTTAGAGGTCGCGCAAATGCCTTCAAATTTCCTTCCCCTTTTACGTCAGTGATGATTACGGAAGCTAAAAATATGCAAATGCATAATGCATATGCAAATGCATATTATGACCTAAAATGCATATTTACGCCAATATGCATATTCGTGCATATTTTGGCACTTAATCGAGTAATATCGAAAACTATTGAACTGATATCTTGTGATTAATTCAGATAGTTGCATTTGCTTATATTATATTGAGTGAATCTGGCAAACATATGTTTAGAAATACAGCATTTCCGTATAGAAGTTCACCACGACAAACATACAAAAAAGGCTACTTGACTATTGATAGAAAACAGCTGTGGGTTGAATTGTCTTATACAAAAACTTTAATTTCACAGACAAGTTTATAGCAGGGTTTTCGCCAAAGGAATTGGCCTTATTTAAATTTTGTCCAACACGTCCTGCTTTTTCAGGCATACATGCATATAATGAGATTTTTTCGTGCATATTTCTGAGCATATTTCAGTTATTTTTCGGGCATACTAGCATGCATATTTTGAAATTTTTCGTGCATATTTTTAGCTTCCCTAGTGATGATACATAATTTTTTGGAAAGTCCTTGATGAACAGAAACGATGTTTTTCATCCTCAGTAAAGCGAACACATACTGGTTTAGAAATATTTAATATAATAAAAAACAAAACCTTGTTTCGCAATGATTTTTCTGATTTTAATTTTTTGGTTCATCTTACGCATGCAAAAATAAAAATCCTTTGTGCGACCTCTAAATTAAGTTTTTTATCTTAAATAAGGGAACATATGTACATATCGATGTACTAGTGCACAAACGGTCTAAGAAATATTTTGAAAAATATTCAGGAGAGCAAATTTTGTGTTTAAATAGCAATAACTTGTTTACTGTCATATTTTTTCAGTTATAATGATTACGTATAGTTAATTGATAGTTAATTGGAGTATGTAGAATCCAACGTACTAAAATTATATTGATGGCTTCCGTACCTACGAGTATACTAGTTTTTTAGTGATTAAAATTTATTTGGCGCTAACTTTTTTAAATTGCAAAAATCTTTGTTAGAGCTCTTCTATGAACAATTTATTCAATTTATTTCTGTTAGTACATATTTTATTGTTCATTTAAAAACAAAAATAGTTATTAAATTCAAATAATATATTTTTATGGGTTATTTTTAATATCATGCTAACATAGTTAAAATAAAAAAATGTATAAAGTTGGTTAAAAATGTGTACAAATATGAGAGATCCTGGAATACCAGATATCACATGTTGTGGGCTTGGTCGAATAATAGAAAACCACATACTTAATAATTTTAATACGCTCCCAAACCCTGAATTAGGATTAAAATTAATACATATCATTGTAGGTTATAGATACATTTATATATACAGTGATATATGTAGATTACGCCTATGGAAAATTTTATTTTGAGACGGTACCCCTTGAAATGGTTTCATGTACGAAGAAAATATTCCCTGTTTAATATTTGCTCGATTGGGCAACGTTAACCCGTGCCACAATGTGTTGAAATAATGAACCAAGGGTTATATGGTTCGGTGGACGTTTATATTGGACGAATTCTTTTAGATTTAAATTTTAGTAGATTACAACGTTGTTATTTATTAGACTCCACAAATTAATGATTTATAAATAAAAGATACTGATATTCTATATATTGAAGATTGAAATGTCATGGATCGTTATTTACTCATATATACAAAAAATTTAAGAAAATTGAAATTTTTAATATATGTATATTTTTCATGTACACGTACATATATATTTATATGGGAATTTTAAAAATAAGTGCCCTCTATTAGTGTAATTGTACATTGTCGTACATGCATACCTACACAAATAAGAAATACAATTCAGAACTTTAATCCTCTTGAAAGTCCATTGAAAGCGTTTGCGGAGTAGTGAAATAACTCCCACATAAAAGGAATTAAATAACTCCCTAAGAAGGAAATGAAATAATTCCTAACACACTGCGGGTTATTTCATACCGAAATAAGTCCTATTTTTTATGAAAATATTTTGAGTTTTTTCATTTTTTTTTGGAGTTACTTTATTTAGAAGTTATTTCACTGCGCCAGCGTTTGCTGCTGACAATTTGGGTATTTTTTAACACGCTTTTATTAGTTTCACCTGTATGTATGTATGTATGTATGTATGTATGTATGTATGTATGTATGTATGTAACTTCATCCCATCCTAAAAGTTGTAAACATTTAACTAAATTAACTAAATTATTAAGGGTATTCATTTAACCTTATAAATGCCTCGTAAAGTGTGTAAACTTGTAAATTTATAAAGTTTGTAAACGAACTGTCAAATTTTGTATGGAAAATCATTTACGCATGGTTAAGAAATTTACGCGCACATTTCAGTGTGTAAACGCTGTAAACTCGAAAAAAGCAACCTTGCGCAACAGAAACCTCTAGCATCAGTAAGTCATTTACAAAAATTTCCTTGTAAAGTCGTTTTAATTTGGATTTCTCACTTATTTTTGGCATATTTTAATATATGTCTTTAATATATGTAGATATAGTTTTAAATAAATTTTTACAATAGCACAGCTGATGCGAAAAAAAATTATTAGGTGCGTTCATATAACAGTGTGTGTAAACTGATAGAAATTTACACTTTATAAACTTATACTCTTAAATGAATACCCTTATTATATCTTTCAAACATTCACTTTTTTGTGTTCTCTTTATTATTTCTATTCTCCTCCGGATTCGAAACATGACATCAACAGCCCAACGGCATCATATAGTAGGACATTCAACATTATATTTAATGCTTCATTGCGGCTTTTATGTTACCTTTCTTCAAAATAGCCTCAATGAATTTCAATTCACTCCCGTATACAGGCCAATAAGTAAAGCTGGGGTTATAGATACTTAACATAGCATGGAACAAGTTGAGAAACGGGCCGCTTTATGCGCGCTCCGTAAAAATCCAAATGAATCAGACTTCTATGTTACGCTAAGTGTGCATAATCAAATGTACTCAAACCCCATTGCACAGAAATTTTGAGTGATTTTGTTCATGCTACGTTAAGTATCTATAACTGCAGCTTAACAAGCTTGCAGGGTACGGAAAAACTCACTCACGAACGCTCAAAAATACATTCTACTCAAATCACAAACAAATGTTCAAAGAAAAACGTATAACCACTCAAATAGCGAGCGAACTAACGCACAACAGCCAGCGATCGCTCATAGCGATGGCGATAAACTCAATGCATAAATTCACTCAAAAAAAAAATGAAGCTTGTAGCTTTCTGTTTTGGGTTTGTTGTATTTGCAATGAAATCAGCCGCATGTACAATGTACATACATAAATACGTATGCAGAGCAAGAACTGGTTTTGTGTTTTGCGTAACAACATTCTGTTTTGTCATTGTTGTGTTTGCAATAAAAACAATCGCATGTACATACATATGTATGCAAAGCAAGAACTGGTTTTGTTTGTAATTCATTTATTAGTAAGTTCTGAATCAACGAAAAGGAACCCTAATTACATTTTTATACAATGTTTTGTAAACGTGAGGTGAAAAAAATTTCTCTAAAAAAAAAAAAAAAAAAAAATAAAAATAAAAAAAAAAAAAAAAATGCGCCACTCGGGACTGGAACCTGAGCTCCTTGGTCCGTAGGCAGCATACCTCACCATTACGCTACAAACGTATTCGGAGCTTTATTGTCTAAATTCGAATTTATTCAATCAGGTTTCTTTTTTTTTGTTCTTTTCAAATGCTTCACCTCAACTTCTCTTCACTTTCTGATTGTGAAATATAACAAAACGTTTGGGAAATTGTGTATTTCCAAACTAGTTTGGAAAACCTTGAATAAAAGGGTTTGGAAAATATTGCATAATAAGCTAGTTTACTTCACTGCATATTGGGACTTTTGGTAGAAGTTATAAAAACATACATATGTATGTAGATCTATTTCGGAGAACACCACATCCCATCAGACTTCTTTTTACTTTTATTCTTGCGTCCGCATAAAACATCCTTTAATGAAAAATTTCACTAAAAATTCAAAAATAAATAATAGCTTAAAAAACTAAAAAACACGCTTTAATCTTAAAAATCGTACTAAAAATTGAGAAATAATTTAATTAGAAACAAAATGATGAACGAAAATATAAGTATTTAAGGAAAAGCGTGGGGCTGCTCAATAATATTTGAACATGAACATATTCGATTCGTACAACTAGTACAAAAATATACCTAGTTGCGAAATTAAAGAGTACGATATATGAAATCTCAAAAAAGTCAAAATAAAGTTATTGGTAAAAAAACACCGATTTTAAATATATTTTGACAAACTGAGCACCCCACGCTTTTCCTTAAATACTTATATTTTCGTTCATCATTTTGTTTCTAATTAAATTATTTCTCAATTTTTAGTACGATTTTTAAGATTAAAGCGTGTTTTTTAGTTTTTTAAGCTATTATTTATTTCTATACCACTTTGCAACAGCACTTTTGAGCAAACTAATTCTCACACAGAATGAAAGACCAATATCCACATAGTAAAACCCCCAAACAATTGCAATAGCTGTAACTTTGTATACTACTTTAACCCTATAACTCTCCGACGATGAAGTCGCTTTTACTCCTTTTTTAGAAAGTCCGCAAAAAATATTATTTCGAAGGTCGTTAGAGGGTTAAATAGTTATAGAAAATTGTTCGTCATAGAATTTTATTAGGTATCCACAGACAAAGGAACCTAAATACCACAGTCCATCGACCTTATGGAGGTGATCTTTGTGACAAAATTTAATTTTGAGACTTTTCTTATTTTCAACTAAAATGGTATGCAATGTAGATCTACATAGAAAATTGGAAACTTTTAATATTCTAAGTGCCTCCTCTGATGAAATTCTTACAAAATGCCTCGAGGAAGATGAATGAGAAACCGACATTGAGGACTCTATCATGAATAGTGCTGGATCGTCTCGATATTATATTTGTGAAGCATTTTCAAACGGTAGTTACGCTGACTACGCGTAAAGTGACCAAGATACGTGTGGCATGTGCTTCAGTTAACTGACTTCCCCAGTTGCATGTTTAAAAATTATTGTATTGGAAAAAAAGAATATAGACTATAGAAAAAAATATAGATTATGAATAATACACAATTCCTAAGTGATTTTGATATTTTTGTTTTAATACTATGTTGCTTTATACGTAAGAACCAAAATTTTATGCCATCTACATACTTACATACATCTACGATTCTTGCTACTCAAGCAATTGTAACGGTAAGATAATAAAAGTATTTTTATGCAAATTTAAACTTGTAAACATCTCGGTGTTCGGCTTTCGGGTATACCTACGCACACAAATATTTATCGCGGCATAGCCAAAAGCAGCGCTTACTAAAGTGATGTTGCTAATTTTTCAACCTCAACTCGTTGTGGCACGGGTTAGAGTTGTTCAATCGGGCCAAAATTTTCAGGGTATTATTTTCTTATTAAACAAAAACATATCAGGGGGTAACACCTGCTAATTTCCGACTTTCGAAAATAAGGGCCACTCTAATGTAGATACGTGTAGATACATATAGATATACATAGGTACATATGTATATGTATATCGATATAGACTAGCCATTAAAACGCAACTATTTGTGTAAATATGATTATGTATGTCTATAATAATCTATACGATACCGAATTTATTTTGTGGCACTTGGAATTTCTGTGCACAAGAAAAATTATGTTTATAGAAAATTTGAATTTTTAAGGGCGCTTATCCGGTTTCTGCACAACAAATATTTCATTTTCGAAGCACTTAACTTATTATGCCATCGCATATCTCTGCCATATTGATAATTTGCTTACAAAAATTGCACACGATGTAGGCATACTTAGTGCTGATGATTGCAAAAATGCAATTAACTAAGTTTCGCCAAAACCTGCGCTTATCCGATTTGTCCACTAGCACATCGATATACTGTTGTATGAGTAATAGCATAAAATAGGAATGATTTGTTGGGTTTTAATTTTTTGGACCATCTTTACTTTTTTTAGCAGAATAATTCTGTTTTAATAACGAAACGTAACTATCACTTCAATTTCTTACAATTTACGGAATATTTACAATACGAGGAAACCATACTTAAACATGTAAGGAAGCCTAAGTTCGAGTGGAATCGAACATTAGATACTCAGCTGTATGCTTTCATTGTTTGTTTGCCTTTGATGGAATCACGGTGTATTTTATATAAAGCGAGTGCTGCATAAAGTGGGCGTAGCTACGCCCATTTTCTAAATTTTTATCAGTCATCCAACTAAGCAAGGAATATTATTCTTTGTGCAAAATTTCATCCTTGTATGACTTTTAGTTACAAAGATGACACGTTACAAATTCCCAAAGGGTGTTCCAGAAATATCTTTGTTAAAAAGTAGGCGTGGTCATAAACCGATTTCAATGAATTTTTGCGTGTCTATTAACACAAGTTATAAAAGTGTATAAACCAAGTTTCGTCATAATATCTCAATTATTTGTCGAGTTATGGGCTCCGAAATCTCGTATATTCCTTTGTCTAAAAAGAGGCGGTGCCGCGCCCATTTTCCAAAATTTTTCCATTTTTTGTTTCCGGTCTATTGTGGAACTCATGCCACAAAATTTCAATGAATTTTGAAATCGGTTTATAATCACGCCCACTTTTTTACAAAAAGTTTTATTAAACTGCCTTGTAAAATTTGTGACGTGACATATTTGTAATTAAAAGGCCAACTTTGCATTAACAATATTATTTATACGCTTAGCCGGATAATTGGTACAAATTTTGAAAATGGGTTTGTCTACACCCACTTTAAGCGGTATTCGCATTATATGAAATACACTGTGTTTCCGTCAAACGTAAGAAAACAATTAGATCATCGCTTTTCTAAAATAGTTGACTTATCTGGTCAAACACTCAAATGAAACTTTATAAACCAAATTTTATTATTTTTTCATTAAGTTTTTACTTACAAATTCTCGTTTTTGAATTTTTATACAAATTTTAAAATTTGACGAATTATTTTGAGGCACCTTGTTACGGTTATGATTTTTGCAAAGAAGAAAGCCAAAAAGCTCATAGTGCAACGTAGTGAGCTCAGGCCCTTATAAAGAAAAATGCTGAAATTTTTGAAAATGGGCGGTGCCATGCCCACTTATTAAAGGACACATTTCCAAAGTTTTATAAATCATATCTCAGAAACCCTAGCAGAAACGTATATCGATAAAATTTGGTAAGCGTGATATAATTGCTAAAACAAGCGCTTGGAAGAAAAATTTTCCAAATCGGTTTACGACCACGCCCAATTTATATATGGGTATTATAAAGGGGTCTATATATATAAAACAAAAAAACATAACAATTTTTGGAAATGGGCGCCTCTTTTTAGACAAAGGCTACAGCCAGACGACGCAAGAAAGTACTTTCAGAAAGCGAAAAATTAAAATTTTTTGTTTTTATTTATTTTAACAAAACAAATACAAAAATATGAATTTTTCACTTTCTGAAAGCACTTTCTTGTGTCGTCTGGCTGCACCCAAAGGAATTTGGAAGATTTCGGAGCCCAAAACTTGACAAACAATTGGGATATTACGACGAAACTTTCTGTAAACACTATTATCAATTGTGGTAATATCCCAGCAAAAATCTGGTCATCGCTATTCAGAGGCGGATTATCCCTAAGGCAAACTAGGCACTTGCCTAGGGGCGCGTAGTTACAAGGGGCGCGCGAGCTCAGAATTTTTAAACAAATAAAGAAAATAACATATCGACGATTAAGAATTAAAGCTGATTTATAATAGATCGATAATAGATAAATCGATTATATTGCACAAGCATCGATATATTGTGCAATATTGCGCGTTTTTTGCGTCGTCAGGCTTGCCAGTACTGGCGATTTGTCGCCAAATTGGCGATTTTTTACAAACTTTGGCGACCAATTTATGAAAATTGGCAATGGCGACTTTTTTGGCGATTATCAAAATATTAGATTATATTAATAAAAAAGCAATTACTTTTTCAAGCTTTTTCTCAAATTTTGAAAGTTTCTTCATACAAATTTTTGTCAAATTACAAAAAATTTGAGAAATAGCCATGGCTTTTTGTTTATTAATACGACCCATTATCTCCACTTTGCCAATAAATCTTACGATATGTAGAGATCTATTGAGAAAATAAATATATATTTACTACATACTCTGGCAAACCATTTTCTGCACATTGAGTGCAAACCAAAATTTTGGTCTGCACACTCGCCTATCTGAAGCTCACAGCAGATGAATCTGCAGAAGATATAACTACTTCATTATCGGGTCGGGAAACATTCTGAGTGACAGTATATCTAGTAATTATTGACCGAATTGTCGTTGAACTTGAAAAGAGACGAAAAGCGTACAATAATTTTTGCAATAAATTTTCATTTTTATGCAATTTGACGAATTTAAACACCGAAGAAGTTCAAAATAGAGCAAGTTCGTTGGTAACAATGTATTCCAATGATTTAGAAAAATGCTTTGTTGGCGAATGTATCCATCTACGTTCTTATTTAACAACGATAGCTCGAGACGGAGAACTGCCCCGAACAACGAACGCGGTATTACAGGTTCTGAGAAATAAAGAGCTTGACACAATTTACCCCAACATTGACATAGCCTTAAGAATGTGCGTATCGACGGCAGTCAGTAATTGCAGTGGGGAGCGGAGTTTTTCCTGCCTAAAAAGAGTGAAAAACTATCTTCGCTCAACCATGACAGATAAGAGATTAAATTCGTTAGCAATACTAAATATTGAATCTGTCTTATTGCTGTCATTAAACTACGACGATGTTATCGACAATTTCGCGAAACAAAAATGTAGACGCAGAGATTTTTAATTTTTTAAATTTTGTTTGCTCTGTTACTACTTACTTATATTTTTTCAATAAATAATTCAAAACTTATTTTCTTAATTTATTTAATACTAGCTGTTGCCCGCGACTTCGTATGCGTATAATTTCTCTTCTATTTTTTCAACTCTGTTGGTAAATAATAAGTACCAACAAAAAAACTGGATTTCAACTCTAAGATGATGCCTGCTTTCAACCAGCTCTTCGCGTCCGTATTTGAACAGCTCGGCAGGTAGTCCGTCTTTTCCAGGAGCTTTATTGTTTTGGACCCGGGGTATAGCTGTCCTCACTTCATCATAGTCGGGTGGTGGAATGTTTTTTCCATCGTCAGGGATTGTGGTATCGGGTTCGACGACTCCCTCGCAATTTATCAATGAGGAGAATTTATCGCACCATAACATAAGTACACTCTGTACGTCGGTTACCAGGTAGCCATTATTTTATTTCTTATAACAAAATAGCCATATTAAGCATTTTGAGATTAAGAAGGTGCACATTTTATGAGATATCTCCGAAGCCAGTTTAGGTATTGAAATTAATCAAATGGTTTATGGCAGCATTCATAAACACCTTTCGTTTGATACCCATATTGTACTAACACATTTTGGTGCACATATTGGCCGATTACTCCGAAACAAATAATACCTTAAACTTTAAGTTGAGTGTCTAGCAATCCAATAAAAAAAGTTTCGTTCAATTCCATTCAGCACTTTTTGAGTGATACGGCCACAAACATACGGACAGAGAGACAGACAGACAGACAGACAGACAAAAATTCTAAAAATAGTTGATTTGGATTCTACTGGCTTAATAATGCTTCTCCCAATCATTTTTTTCTCGATATCTGCAATGTACAGACATCGACCTGTTACAATTTTATTATATGTAGAGATTAACAAATTATCTAAGCTTTTACATCATCTATATCTACATCTACACTAATATTATAAAGAGGAAAGATTTTGATTGTTAGGGTGTAAAACAACTAGGTAGTTAAAATTTATAGTATTATGATGGCCATTTATGGTCGGTACAGGGGCGCCGAAAAAGTGGCTGCCTAGGGCGCTCTGGACCTTTAATCCGCCACTGTCGCTATTACCTGTCAGGCATGATAGAAGGCCTTGCCATGGAACATCTGGCGTGTTCATCACTTCTTTCATGCATTGCCAGTAATGCAGAGTGGAATGAGCTTCCATTACCTATTCCATGTAATGCAAAGTAGAATGGAGCGCGAAAAATGAACTGGAATAAATACCCCTGGAAATTTCGATCATGCCTTACATTTTTCGCCTTCTTTCTCTGCTTCCCTGTAAGGTGTTCTTTATTTGATTCACTAGAATGCTTGCGGTATTGCGTGATTTATTCGTTCGGCGGTAATGCATAGGGGAACTCCTTCCCTCCAATGACAAGCCCATGCTAATGTCAGGCATTATGTCAACGAATGTGGAAGCGATTGCCAGGGTTTTTCTGGATTACCCTCTTAATTCCACGGTCATCGAGTTTTTTGGTGGGTAGGCATGCAAAAATTTAGCTAAATCGGTTTATAACAGCGATGCGCAGCCTCTTGCCCGCGGGCAGACCAGCTGTTTGCGATTCACACGTATACACACCGATTGTCACTACTACTGACAAATAAAGAGCGTAAAACGAGCGCTTACGATGGGACCAGGCGATCGTCGCTTAGCAAAAATAATTAATTTGCCTTCGACTGTCGTGAAAGCAAGTGGTCGCTAGGTGATCGTCGCTTGAAATTCTTTTGTTTTATTTGCAGAAGCCAGACAACAAACAAAACTATGAAGAGTTTGCATATAACATACGTATGTATTTGTATACGTACGTTGTTTCATAATTTCGCAAAGCGTGCGCAGCACTGTAGAACTGTAGGTAAGCTTTGAGATGGGATTTTGGGAAATTCACCAAAAATGTGAAAAAAATATTTTAAGATGATGGCAGAGTTGTATAATAAATTATTATATCAAAGTGCACTCTTTAAAACAGGTTGAGAAAGTGTTTTTAAGTGATAAACGAAGGATAGCTGAAGTTAAAGGTTAGTTTTGATTTGTTTCCAAGCTCTTAAGTTTTTTAGAGCAATTCAAATGTAACTCTGTGCTGCTACTGTCCGCTATATTCACCTAAATGGGTTCCGTCATTTTTTCTTTTTCACCTAACCTTGCCTACAGGTCTACAGTGGTGCGCAGCATGACCCTGCTCGCTCAACTTCTGCATGCAGACTGATTATTGTTTGTCGTTTTCCACTTTGGCCTACAGCAGGCGCACCAACACACACTAATTTTCGGAGATTGTTTGAATGTGTTTGTGTGCCCATCCCTGGTTTATAATCACGTCTACTTTTTACAAAAATATTTCTGGAACGGCTTTTCAAAATCTGTAACGCGACATCTTTATAACTAAAGATCTTAAAGGGATGGAATCTTGCACTAACAAGGATATTTATACGCTTAGTTTGATGATAGTTTTGAAATGATCGTGCTTTCTATGTATATGTGTGCTTAGATTTGTATGCAGGTAAATTCTTATGAACATATTGAGTCGTGAAAATACACAAAAACGATTTTTTTTTTGCACTTTTGACCATGATTATCTCATAAAGTGGAGCCAAATTGAATAAACGCATTGCAGATTCAGATTCATCGCATCGAGATCTTTCAAAAAAGTTTAGGCTCATCTCCGGGTAAGAACTTTGTTGAAAGTTTGTCGGCCTGTGTTATCTTACATACTTCTCCGGAGAGAAGCAACTTATACTTACGATTCACCAATCAATTTATTTTATCACTTTTGTGAAGAATTACCAATTAATAGCTGTAAATTAAAAATTTTCCATTGGGCAGCACTATGCTAAATTTTGGCAAAAAGCGAAATGTCAATAACCCTTTCTTAATCAAATGACAATGAAACTACCGTATTTATTATACCATTCTTATGTATGTATATATGTAAATTGTTGGTAAAATGGTTGCTTATTTTAGTAGCAGAGTTCAGTGACTCAAGATAAGTATGTATATGTTTTTAATTTGTTTTACGATAACTATCTTCATACTGACCCGTTTCATCCTCCTCCACATCGGTAGAGCTTTGCCGCTGATCAAAAGTAGACCTCGCCGCTGTTGCCTCATGTACAGTTAGGTTACTTTCTAGAGAGTTGAAATCGAGAACATCTTCGTCGGCAAACAATTTTATACTGTAGTTGACTTTTTCTTCAAATATCGCTGTAATCTTACTTTCCAGTTTGCTGGCCGCCTTAGTGTTGTGTTCACTAGTCGCCGTGAAGACGTCGTAATTAAAATTACAGCTATCCTTCAACGAACAAGTTGGAGGTGCTGTTTCCGTTGCGCTAACTATGTACGTTATCATATTGTTGTTTAACGTGAACACCATAAGCAGCAATAGCTGTGCTCTCACAAGGGTAAGGGCGAATTTTTCACGCATTTCAATTCAATTTATATCACAATTTTACTTGCAGAAGTTGTTATTTGTATTGTTATATTTTTTTCAAAATGTTAAATTTACGGAATAATTTGTTTAGTTAACTGCTTTTGTTTGCTGGTTCATCTAATATGTATAATTTATAAAGCAAAAAAATAAATGGTTTTGCGGAGCTGCGGATTTTTCCTCGCTTTCAAGCGGAAGATTCGATTGAAGAAGTTATAATGTACATATGTATGTATATATGCATGTATGCGGTTCAATATACCCCAACAGACCACCCAATAAACCAAAAGGCTTGAGAATAATATTATAACAAGCTTACAAATATAAGCGTTAAGCTTGAGGAATGCTTGTGTAAAGTATTGAGAAAGACTTAAGAACAATTGTAGAAAAATCAAAACGGCACCCTTTTTATAAGCTTACAAATGTAATTGTAGAAAAATATTACTTGTGAAAGCTTGTTGTAAGCTTATAAATATAATTGTATGTATAAATAGTAGAAAAAATAAAAAAAATATATTTTTATTTGCATATTTCTTTTCATTTTATTTCCTTCTTAAACTTTACTGCAATGCTCTTTATTTTATATTCTCCTCCTGTTTCGAACCATAACATCAACCTGAAATTCAATCCAACGGTATCATATAGTGGGACATTCAACATTATATAGAATTTTATTGAGGCTTTTATACTTCCCTTTTCGAAAAAGGAATCAATGAATTGTATGAATCATTGTAAAACCAAAACCTAAAAAAATTGTACAGAAAGCTTAAAACAATGTTATTATTAATAGTTTTTTAAGCTTTCATTGCAAGTCTAATGTAAGCTTATTGTAATATTATTTTCAAGCTTTTTAAGTAAGTGTTCCTCAATTATTGCAATCATGCTTGTGAATAAGCTTACAATTAAGCTTATAAAAACTGTATTGCAATAAGCTTACAATGGACAATTGTTATAAGCTTGTTCTCAAGTCCTATTACATTTCGCTTACATCCTGCCCAACAGACCAGGATGTAAGCGAAATGTAATAGGACTTGAGAACAAGCTTATAACAATTGTCCATTATAAGCTTATTGCAATACAGTTTTTATAAGCTTAATTGTAAGCTTATTCACAAGCATGATTGTAATAATTGAGGAACACAAGCTTGAAAACAATATTACAATAAGCTTACTTTACACTTGCAATGAATGCTTGAAAAAATATTAATAAGCCGCTTTCGATTCACAATTTATCTGCTGGCTATAAATTTCCTTCTGTCAAATTTATATGTGAATGCTAGCGAACAGAGGGAAATTTTTATCGACCAGTTAGCGAGTATGGCTACTACTCATTATGGGTTCAAACATTTTTGTTCGATCCGACCTCGCTTGTGTGATGGCGAATCGAAAACGACAATAATAATATTGTATAAGCTTGCTGTAAAATTTTTTTAAATTTTGGTTTTACAATAATTCATATAATTCATTGATTCCTTCTTCGAAAAGGGCAATATAAAAGCCTCAATAATGTTCGATATAATGTTGAATGTACCACTGTATGATACCGTTGGATTGAATTTCAGGTTGGTGTTATGGTCCGAAACAGGAGGAGAATATAAAATAAAGAACATTGCAGTAAAGGTGAAGAAGGAAAGAAAAAGAAAAAAATGCAAATAAAAATTTATTTTTTTCTTTTTTCTACTATTTATACATACAATTATATTTATAAGCTTACAACAAGCTTTCACAAGTAATATTTTTCTACAATTACATTTGTAAGCTTATAAAAAGGGTGCCGTTTTGATTTTTCTACAATTGTTCTTAAGACTTTTTCAATACTTTACACAAGCTTTCCTCAAGCTGTCGCGGTCTGATCGCGACAAAATATTTTTCCTTTTGCTACTCCCACTATGTATGTATGCACTGGCAGAGCAAATTTTCATTTGTTTTGTTTATTTACCTTTTATCCTTTGTTCCCAACGGGGAGCGCACCCTGGCGGCGACAAATGAATT
The DNA here is from genome assembly GCA_960531455.1 of Urophora cardui. Classification (NCBI taxonomy): domain Eukaryota; kingdom Metazoa; phylum Arthropoda; class Insecta; order Diptera; family Tephritidae; genus Urophora; species Urophora cardui. Next base: position 40,972,702 of record OY482671.1, read on the forward strand.
TAATTGATATTGCCATGATGGGCAGTACTGGCGGAGTGTGTTGCGAGCTTTTGCCTTTTAGCGGAGTTCCCCACCAAATTGTTATACATATATGTAAATATGTAGGATGTAAATAAAGAAAAGCAAAGAGCGCGGAAGGCGCAGAAAGGGGTGTCATTGCTTTCGTCCCTTTTGCGGTGCATTAAGGCATCCGCTAGATGAAGGCAGTTTATGTGTGTGTGGTTGTATATCATTGGTCGGGGCATCGGTGATGACCGCACAGGTTAGCGGTTCGGTGCGACCGGGTGGTTACCCACACATACAGCCTGATGGTATATACAAAAAAGTATATGCTGGCGCGCAGCCTTCGGCCTGGCTCGCGGGTGCGCGTCAGAATACTCTTATATGCGAGTGCGATAACATCCTTTTTTAGTGCGATCGATTTTGTGTAGAAAAAATAAGAAAAGTTTAGTGAAAATTTTGGAAAGTGGTGTTAAAGAGTTTAGGAGATTTGAAAAAGAAAGATTTTAAATAAAACTGTGAAAAAAAGAAGATAGGAAAATAATAGGGTTGGAAGCTTTAGTATAAAAGAAAATATATATAATAGTGGTGTTGTGAAAAATAGAAGTGTGAGTTAGGGTGTGAAAAAAAGGGAAAGGGGAAAAGAAGAATAAAAGTTGGTGGTGGATTTGGAGCGAGCATTGGTGGTGGACATCGCAGGGATCCTTAAGCCGGAACACACTCCGGCTTGGTTAAGTATTTTGTTTGTTGTTGTAGTTGTGCCATTTGTCGCTTCTTTGTTTCGTTCCCCGATTTCCGTAACCCATCCTTCTAGCGTCCCGCACCCAGAGCCCAGTCATTTGGCGGCGGGTTAAAGTTGTTCCTGGCAGCTCAGGAACTGTGCGAGTGGGTTCGTAACCTTCCGGTTGGACCTCACCTCGGGTGCACCCATAAAACATTTGTTTGTCATAGTTTTGGATATTTTTGAAAAAATTGTTGGTCATTTATTTTTGGTTGGTTTTAGTTTGTGTGTTTGATTTATTATATGTACCCACCCCGTCTCCACTGAGAGAGTCGGTGCATTTATATTTCGTTATTGTCACCAAGTGTTGTTGTTTTGCCCTTTTGTGTTAAGCCGTGGCGTTTTGTTGTTTGTGTAAAAGGGTAGGTGACAAATTGGCGCCCAACGTGGGGCCACAAAAAAAAATAAAGAGTTGGTAAATTGTCTTTTTGTGACAAAAGAAAAATTTCGTGAAGTGGTGGTTTCTTTGTTGTAGCAGTGTACATATGTATATACTGTGTTGTTGGTAATTTTTTTTTGTTACCTGTCGGATTTTTGTTTCTCGTTATTTTGTATGAGAATAATTCTGCCGATCAATTTTGTTTCTTTTTCTTCTCATTTAGGAAAAGTGACAAGTTTTGTTTGCTTTGGTGCCTACCTGTGTTGGTCTTTTTTTTTCCAGGAGAGCTTTTTTGTTGGTACATACGTACACTCATATGGTGGTTGAATCAGAGGGCATCGCGAGATTTTTTGTGGTTTGAAAATATACATACATACACACCCACATACGTACAAGGTAAAAAGGGTAACAGAAGAAAAACAGCAGGTAGTCGTCAATAAATAAATAAAAATATATACCTACGTATAAATATATTAATACATATTTACGTATATGTATAAATAGTGTTAGGTCGCGGAATTAACCAAAGAAAAAAAAAATTTCATTGCGTACAACAACACGCAAAAAGTCGTTTCTGTTAATATCTCATTAGGGTGAGCCATATTTTCCAAAGAAAATTTTCCCGAGTTAAAACTTTTTTTTACGTTAATTAAATAAACAAACAGGAAATATATATCCATATAACATTCAGCGGGCCGGCAGGAAATATTTGGAAGACATACATAAATCGGAGTGGAAGAAGAAGGTTTCAAGGGAGTCCGTACTGAAGTACATACACATACACACATAAAGGAGTCAAGGGCAAAGATACATACTTTCATTTCATACATACATACATATATACCTCTTTTTGAATCATAAATCAATAAAATATTTTGCTTTGGTGTTTTACTTTAGTTTTATTGCAAAATTTTTTTTTTTCTGGCCACCCTATTGTTTAGTTTGCAATTTGCATTTTCTTATTTACACGTTTATTCGTATATACATACATACGTACATTTACCTGTGGTCAAGTCAGAGAGCGAGAGCGGCCCATACATACATACATACATTAAGGTACGTAAGCTATTGTTCGTGTTGTCCCAGTGGGTAGTGCTGTTGGTGTTGTTTTATTACTGTGTGACAGGCTCTATTGTTTTTTGTTATAGCTCCCAAATTTGCTGCGCCAGTGCTAGGGTGGATCACAAATTTTAAGGTTTGGAAAATACTAGGGTGTCTAGTTTAGATTTGGGAATTGCAGTTTTTGGGTTCAATTTTTAATTTTGCGGAATATTTCTTAATATTAATTCTAAATTACGGGAATATTAAGAAAACAAAATTTTTATTTTTCTGGACTGATTTTTAAACTTTTACGGAAATTGGGCGTAGTAAATTTCTTTAAAATAATTTTTAAATTTTGTGGAAGAAAATTTTAAATTGGGTGGATATAAAAACAAAAAAAAAATTTTCTTATTGATTTTCAAAATCAAATCAAATCAAATTTTTGTAATTTTTGGAAACCTGCGGATATTTTTGTGTTTTGAAAATTTAAATTTAGCGAGTAAATTTTTTTTTAAATAATTTTTTTTTCATTTTGTGGATTTGATTCTTACTGTCGAAATTTTTAGAAATTTTTTTTTGGTTTTGAGAAAAAACAATTTTTTTTGTTGGCTTCGAATTGTGTTTAGAGTTCTAATTTAACTTTTAGCATTGCAAATTTTTTTTGTAATTTTTACGATTCGGTTTGGCGGCTATTAATTCTTTTTTTTCTGGAAATTTTATATTGAATTTTTTTTGTGATTTTTAAGTTTTGGATTGGTAGCGATACAATTTTTTTTTGTTGGAGATTTTAATTCGAATATTTTTTGCTGGAAAGAATTACTGTTGTCAAAATCAAAATGGAAATAAATTTGTTGTCCCAGGAAGAATTGGCCTACGAAATGGAGGCACGTGGATTAGCAGTAGCATCGGTGGAATCAATGCGGAAATCGTTAAGGGCATCGCGGGCTGTTGAACGTCGTGGGTCTGTAGACTTATTTAAGGATTATCCGTTCACTTTCGAGGAGGACAAAACAGCGGTAGAGGCAAAAATCGTAGAGATAGGGAAGTTAGTTTCGGCTCTTAATAATGGAGGAAAGCCATCAGATGGTATTAAGGCGACCACAAAACTGGAGTGGTGTTTGAACAGGATCGGTAGGGCTAAACCCGAAAATGATAACGATATGGCGTCACAGGCGGAGATAAGAAACAGAATAATTTTGATGCTGGGTTATCTAGAAGAGATGAATGACGACAAACAGGAGTCGGAACAGGGTGAGCAACCCAGTGGCGCATCACCAGGGCAAGTGGTCTCACCGGGACCAGATGTGAGACCAGTGTCAGTAAGGTCTTCCGAGGAAGTAGAACTAGTTAGTAGGATTTCGCAGGAGCCACCGAATCTGGCTAAATGGAACTTAAAATTCGACGGGGAAAGATCCGGATTATCGCTATATGCATTTTTGGAGCGTGTTGACGAGCTTAGTGAAGCACGCGGTGTTGCTAAAACTCAATTGTTGAGAGGTGCGGTTGATTTATTCTCGGGAAAAGTTTTACTCTGGTTTAGGTCAATTAGGCGTTCGATTACAACATGGGAAGAATTGGTTCGGGGGCTTAAATTGGAATTTCTCCCACCAAATTACGACGATTTGTTAATGACTGAAATTCGAAGAAGGACTCAGGGAGCAAACGAGTCAATTGGAGTTTATGTTGCGGCGATGAGGATTATGTTTGGAAGGTTACAAGAACCAATTTCTGAGAGTAGGATGTTGGGAATAATTAGGGCGAACCTTTTACCATTCTACCAGACCCAATTGGGACTAGTTACACCTGGTTCGATTTCAGAGTTAGTTGCTTTGGGAAGGAAATTGGAAGCGGTTAGGTCGTCGGTTGATGCATTTGTACCCCCTCCAAACCATAGGGCTAGAGGTTTATTGGAGCCAGACTTGGCATACATGTCTGTTGGTGGTGAGGCTGCGTCAGTGAACCAGTCGGTAACCAGTCCGAGGAATAGGTATGGGCCGAATACTAGGTGTTTCAATTGCAAGCGATTTGGTCATGTTTCGGCAGATTGTAGGAAAACAATCAAGTGCTTTGGATGCGGTAGGATCGGTGCCATGAAGCGGGACTGTCCAGTGTGTACAGCAAAGCCGAGTGGTACCCAAAGTGGTGGTAGTTCTGGTCTAGAGGGAAGGCGGTCTTCAAACCCCTTCAGGTCTGATCCTAACAGGAATAATAATTCCAATGTCGCAACAAACAGTTCGGGAAACGCGAATTAGACACCTGGGACGGCAGGTCAGGTGGTCTAACAGGGGTTAGTAATCCTGCTAACTCCCAGCTGGCTATAATAGGGGATCGTCGAGTTGTTTCTTATATGGGTTATTCGTTGGTGGCAAGCGGCCATGATCAGCGTCCACATATCGATGTGTCGGTTTTTGGTTTCTCTTTTCGAGCATTGTTGGATTCTGGAGCTTCTCGAACAGTTATTGGTCGTATTGGTTGGAGTATGTTACAAGCGTATGGCATAAGAATTACTGCATCGGAAAATATTCCTCAAGTTACTTTGGCGGATGGTGGTCGAGTATCAGCGTTAGGTTCTATTTCGTTACCAATTGTGGTGGAGGGCAAGTCGGTCCTCATAGATTGTCTTATTGTTCCTGGTATACCTCATGCTCTTATTCTTGGTGTAGATTTCTGGACCAAGGCGGGTATAATCCCGGATCTGAGGGGCAGGGTATGGTCGTTTTCTCGACCGGAACAGGAGGCGTCGGTAGCGATCATGGACCACAGTGAATTAGATACTAGGCAATCTGAAGCTTTAGGTAGATTAGTTGGGAATGCTTTTGAGACTATGGCAGACGGGTTAGGTCGAACCCATCTTGTTGAGCATAGGATAAGAATAAAGGCAGGAGTTGAGCCTGTGAAGCAGCGATACTATCCGGTATCGCCTACCATACAGTCGCGTATGGACGAGGAGTTGAAGGATATGCTCAGCAAGGGTGTCATTGAGACGTCTCATAGTCCATGGGCTTCCCCGGTGGTCATGATAAGGAAGAAAGACGGTACATATAGGTTTTGTGTAGACTATCGAGTTCTGAATAAGTGTACCGAGAAGGTTAGTTACCCCCTTCCTTATGTTTTGGCGACCTTGGATAAGCTGAGGGATGCGAAATTTTTGTCAAGTTTAGACATCAAGTCTGCCTACTGGCAAATACCAGTAGAGAGGAGTTCTAGGCCCTATACAGCATTCACGGTGCCAGGTAGAGGTCTTTTCCAATTTAAGAGAATGCCATTCGGTTTACATAATGCGCCTGCAACGTGGCAGAGATTTATAGATTCGGTCATAGGACCAGAGTTAGAGCCCCATGTTTTTGTATATTTGGATGATATACTCATCGTAACAAAAACGTTTGAAAAACATTTGGAAATTCTGAAAGAGGTTTTGGATAGATTAGCTGAGGCAGGATTAAAACTCAATAGAGAGAAATGCAGTTTCTGTAGGCCTGAGTTAAAGTACTTAGGTTATGTCGTAGATAGACACGGCCTACATGTTGATCCTGAAAAGGTAGAGGCAATGGTTAGGATAGAAGTCCCGAGAAATGTTAAGCAAGTGAGATCTTTTGTAGGTACAGTGTCCTGGTACCGTAGATTCATCAAAGATTTTTCAAAGTTAGTTAGGCCTCTCACCGAGTTAACTAAGAAGAATAAGAAGTTCATTTGGAGTGAAGAATGTGATAGGAGTTTTAGAGAAGCTAAGGAACGTTTAGTTACGGCGCCCGTTGTAAGTTGCCCAGATTTTGATAGGCCCTTTATTATACAAACGGATGCGTCAGACTTTGGCATAGGAGCTGTGTTGACCCAAGATTTTGAAGACGGTGAGAAGGTGATAGCATATCTGAGTAGGTCCCTGAATAAAGGTGAGAAAAATTATTCCACCACAGAAAAGGAATGTTTGGCGGTCCTGTGGGCGGTCGAGAAGTTGCGACCATACATCGAAGGGACAAAGTTTAAAGTTATCACTGATCATTATTCCCTGATTTGGTTGAATAGGTTGAAAGATCCTTGTGGTAGACTGGCTCGTTGGGCATTGAAGCTTCAACAATATGATTTTGAGATTATCCATAGGAAAGGTAAAGAACATGTTGTCCCAGATTTGTTGTCGAGAAATGTTCCTGTTATTTTTGAAATTTCTACGTCGGACCCTTGGATAACGAAAATGGTTGAATCGGTGTCAAAGAATCCTTTGTCGTACCCTGCGTGGAGAGTAGAAGATGGTGTCCTTTACAAATATGTTAAACCTCCATACCCATCCATTTACGGGGAGGGGCCCGAATGGAAAATGGTTATCGAAAATTCTCAGAGAGAAAATGTTTTGAAGAGTTGCCATGATAGTCCGTTAGCAGGACACATGGGTGTGAGGAAAACGTTCGCTAGAGTTGCTCAGAAGTTTTATTGGCCGAGAATGAAATCCGATGTTGCTAAGTATGTTCGAACTTGTAAGACATGTCAGCAGGTAAAGCCTGATAATAAACAGCCAGCTGGGGGAATGATAGAGAGGTCGAAGGAAGTTGAACCGTGGGAGATGATTTGTGTTGATTTGGTTGGTCCTTTGGTAAAGTCGACTCAAGGTTACCAATATATTCTTACGGTTGTGGATTATTTTTCGAAGTTTCCATTGTTGTTTCCTTTGCGCACAGCGACTGCGAAGAGTGTCTGTAAATTTCTTGAAAATGATGTTTTTCTATTGTTTGGCGTTCCGAATTCCGTTGTGTGTGATAATGGACCCCAGTTCAAGAGTCGTGAGCTTCAGGGTCTCTGCGGTGTCTACGGCGTCCAGTTGCGATATACTGCGCATTACCACCCGCAGGCTAATCCAGCGGAACGGATTAATCAAATTATTAAGACTACGCTTAGGGCTTATGTTTCGGAGAACCAGAGGTCATGGGATCAGCAATTAGCGAAGGTAGCGTGTTGCATTAGGTCATCACAGCATGAGGTGTTAGGAGTTACACCATACTTTGTTAACTTTGGTCGGGACATGGTGCTTGAAGGTAGTCAGGGTTATGTAAGGTCCTTAGGAGAGCAGGAACAATTGAATTGCGAGGGGAGAGCTAGGAAGTTAGTGGAAATTAGAGCAGACATAAGATTGAAGTTGGAGCAGGCAGGAGCTAAGTTAGCTAAGCAGTATAACCTCAGGAGAAGAGATGTACAATATATGCCAGGAGAGTTAGTGTGGAGGAAGAATTTTGCGTTGTCCGATGCGGCTAATTATTTTGCAGCGAAGTTAGCGCCGAAGTATGTAGGTCCTTTTGTGATTAAGAAGAGGGTATCTCCATGGACATATGTTTTAGTAGACGAGAATGATAGGGAGAAGGGGACATGGAATGTTAGAGATTTAAGGCCGTATCGGGATAGGTAGCATTAGGGCCAAAGAAGGAAGTTTCCTTCTTTCACGAGGAAAGGGTGGAGTTGTCGCGGTCTGATCGCGACAAAATATTTTTCCTTTTGCTACTCCCACTATGTATGTATGCACTGGCAGAGCAAATTTTCATTTGTTTTGTTTATTTACCTTTTATCCTTTGTTCCCAACGGGGAGCGCACCCTGGCGGCGACAAATGAATTTAATTGATATTGCCATGATGGGCAGTACTGGCGGAGTGTGTTGCGAGCTTTTGCCTTTTAGCGGAGTTCCCCACCAAATTGTTATACATATATGTAAATATGTAGGATGTAAATAAAGAAAAGCAAAGAGCGCGGAAGGCGCAGAAAGGGGTGTCATTGCTTTCGTCCCTTTTGCGGTGCATTAAGGCATCCGCTAGATGAAGGCAGTTTATGTGTGTGTGGTTGTATATCATTGGTCGGGGCATCGGTGATGACCGCACAGGTTAGCGGTTCGGTGCGACCGGGTGGTTACCCACACATACAGCCTGATGGTATATACAAAAAAGTATATGCTGGCGCGCAGCCTTCGGCCTGGCTCGCGGGTGCGCGTCAGAATACTCTTATATGCGAGTGCGATAACATCCTTTTTTAGTGCGATCGATTTTGTGTAGAAAAAATAAGAAAAGTTTAGTGAAAATTTTGGAAAGTGGTGTTAAAGAGTTTAGGAGATTTGAAAAAGAAAGATTTTAAATAAAACTGTGAAAAAAAGAAGATAGGAAAATAATAGGGTTGGAAGCTTTAGTATAAAAGAAAATATATATAATAGTGGTGTTGTGAAAAATAGAAGTGTGAGTTAGGGTGTGAAAAAAAGGGAAAGGGGAAAAGAAGAATAAAAGTTGGTGGTGGATTTGGAGCGAGCATTGGTGGTGGACATCGCAGGGATCCTTAAGCCGGAACACACTCCGGCTTGGTTAAGTATTTTGTTTGTTGTTGTAGTTGTGCCATTTGTCGCTTCTTTGTTTCGTTCCCCGATTTCCGTAACCCATCCTTCTAGCGTCCCGCACCCAGAGCCCAGTCATTTGGCGGCGGGTTAAAGTTGTTCCTGGCAGCTCAGGAACTGTGCGAGTGGGTTCGTAACCTTCCGGTTGGACCTCACCTCGGGTGCACCCATAAAACATTTGTTTGTCATAGTTTTGGATATTTTTGAAAAAATTGTTGGTCATTTATTTTTGGTTGGTTTTAGTTTGTGTGTTTGATTTATTATATGTACCCACCCCGTCTCCACTGAGAGAGTCGGTGCATTTATATTTCGTTATTGTCACCAAGTGTTGTTGTTTTGCCCTTTTGTGTTAAGCCGTGGCGTTTTGTTGTTTGTGTAAAAGGGTAGGTGACAAAGCTTAACGCTTATATTTGTAAGCTTGTTATAATATTATTCTCAAGCCCTTTGGTCTGTTGGGATATATTCATGTATACATCCCAGAAAAAATCTGGTCATCGCTATTACCTGTAAGGCATGATAGGAGGCCTTGCCATGGAACATCTGGCGAGTTCATCACTTCTTTCACGCATTGCCAGTAATGCAGAGTGGAATGAGCTTCCATTACCCATTCCACGTAATGTAAAGTAGAATGGGGCGCGAAAAATGAACTGAAATAAATACCAGTGGAAATTTCCTTCATGCCTTAAATTTTTCACCTTCTTTCTCTGTTTCCATGTAAGATATTCTTTATTTGATTCACTAGAATCCTTGCGGTATTGCGTGATTTATTCGTTCGGCGGTAATGCAGTGGGCAAGTCCTTCCCTCCAATGACAAGCCCATGTCAGGCATTATGTCAACGAATGTGGAAGCGATTGCCAGAGTTTTTCTGGATTACCCTCTTAATTCCACGGTAGACATATACGCCGCCGCCGCCGCGCCGATTACCTTCATAATCGGCCGCCGCCGCCATAATCCATGAAATCGGCGTATCGGCGAGGCGGCGTGCGCTGGCGCGCCATACCCGTATGGAGCGAGATGTGTACATATTTTCCTAGTTTTGCTAACTGCTAAAGTTCTTCAAAATTAAAAAAAGGGAACCAATCGACGCGTTTTGACCTCGGGAACACGAAGCTGAATGCGGAAATGTTTTATTTTTTGCCGGTTAAAAGTTATTAACAAAAACTTTGGCTGTTCCCTACTTTACTAGCCTCAGTCCTAAAGAATTTAAGCTACTGGAAAATTTCAGTTCGTTGGCTTACATAATTTTTTCTCAGATACGGAACTTTTCTGGGATCTCTTCCATTTAGTCCTACTTATCGAGGTCTGTTGCTAATTGTTGTACTCAAAACTGCACCATTTCAACCCTCCTTGATATCATTAGATGCCGAAAATGATCCCAAACATGCCTCCAGAATCGAAAACTCATAGTTTGAACGTAAGTTGCTGTTTTTGAGTAGCCTTCACAGTTGTCGAACCTCAGCCCTATAGGGAATATTAAAGAAGACGATGGGGGATCAAAAATGGAAAAATAAGGAAGAGTTATGGAAAAAAAATTAAAGAAGCTTGGTACTTAAAACCAGTTGCAAATTGCGCTGATTTGGCCAACCCTATGCCACGAAGAAGTAAGGAAGTTATAAAAAATAAAGGAGCTTCAACTAAACTTTAGTTTAAATCTAGCTGCAGCAGTAATATTGTAGTTTATTTGAAAAAAAAACCAATCGAATTTAAAGTTTTTCCCTATTATTATTTCCAACTTAAATTATACATTTCATTATTTTTATTCATAAAAATTAAATTATTATACAAAAACCACCCCAGAGTCATTGAAGCATGCCCTCTCCGTGTAAGCATCAATATATGGTAATTATTATTTGGTCTTAAAATGAAATAAATGGAGAATTGCAAAATTTTGTCCCTATTATTTTTTCCAACACTGTATATACATATATTTATTTTAAAGTGCCTTATATATATATAAATATGTATGTAAATACATACATATATGCATGTTTATTATCATACAAAATAAGCAAATGAATTTAAATTTACCCTTGCATATGGATTTGTGTATATTCTTTAATATTTATTTTCTTTATTTTAAATTTTAGTTTATGTAACAATTGTTTTTTGCTGTAAATAAAAAAGTTTCAACAATTTAAGGTGGAAATTAGATTATTTATTCCATTCAGCCAGCGATATTAAGGTAACTAAATAAAATTAATATTTGAATAAGGATTGTGATTTGTAGATTTGGGGCAGGCGCGCCGGCGCGAAAAAGCACGCCGGCGTCGCCGCCGCCGCCGAAATGTTTTTGGAATAGCGCCGCCGCCGCCGGAATCACTGTCGGCGTATGTGTCTATTCCACGGTCATCGAGTTTTTTGCTGGGATGCGCACAAATTGCATTGGTACTCGAAGACGAGTTCAGGACGGGGGAAACTCAAACACATTGAATAGATAGGTTGCTAGCAATATAGGAGTATTACATATATACATATGTATATGGTTTTTAGTTTTTATAGACGTACATACATACAGGTAACCTACATACATAGGTACATATATTTATCTTTTATAACGTTGCTAGAATTCTATTTAATTTTTAATTAACTTAATTAGTCTTTAAGCAAACAAATGCATTTTATATTTTTTTCTCGACCGATCATAACTCTTAAATTATAATTTTATTTTTCTATGTAATAAAAATAAAATATTTTTAAAGGATTGAAGTATTTAATCGTCCCCTCAATATAACAATAGCGTATGTGCTCATACGCCATTATTTTTTTATTGCATATTTAGAATCTCCATCATTCATTCTATGTCTGGTCAAAATTTCGTCAAATTCTACTTCCACAAAGTGGGTCAAAATGTCATTGGAAAAAATGGTGTATAATTTCTTGTTCAAAAATTTAATAGATATCTGATTTGACAAAAACTTTAAACTCGATTTTCTCAAAACTCAAAAAAAATTATACGCTATTGTTATATTGAGGGGACGTAATATATTTTTTTTATTCCTTGTTTTTTTTTTATTACATTAATCATATTTCAATTTTTATTTTTTATTTATTTTATTGGTTCAAATGACCGTGTTCTTATTTGATTATTTATATAAAAGTGAGGTGGAATACGATTATATCCATGCACTTAAACACGGAATTGGAAGGGCTATTTTTTTAGGGTATTGTCAATTTGTAAGTAAGCACAAACTATTTTAATTTTTATTTTTTAATTAATATACATATATATTTGGCGTACTTTTTTCCATATTTCACAAAAAACAAAATCCATTACCACCACTTTTTTAAAGCACACCCGTATAGACTGAGAATTAATAGTCAAATCGACCGCCAAGACGAATTGTTCAAAAGGTACTGAATGGTAAAATTGTTGGGATCGCCACTAAGCCAACTATTTTGCAGCTTTTAACAATCCGCTGATCAGCTAAGCTTAGAAACGAAGCGAGCTCGAAAAGGCCGAATTTTGACTGTATGAAGACTAACTAAGTACATATGTATGTACCTCTGTACATATATATGTACATATGCATGTGGGTACCTATATACATATACATACATATTTAAGTCGATGCAGCTGCAAATACGTGAAGTAATCAATTGCAAAAACCAAAAGCCAAAACGAAACGCAGACGTGAAAAGACAAAAAATCAAAATAATATAGCGCAAAGTCATAGATGGGAAATGAAATAAAAATAAAATCAAAAACTCATCAGATAACTCGACGTTTGAGAACCATCAACAACAGCAATCAGCGCTAATTTTAGCGAACCTTTTATTTTCGACGTTTATTATACCTTTCATGAACATAGCTTTGTGCAAAAACACGAACCTTAAAATTACCGGAAGGAGGCGTGACAGACTCACCAAAATATGTATATGTATACCGATCAGGATCATGAGTTGAGTCGCTTAAGCCGTTTCCGTTTGCCCTTCTGTGTGTACGCAAACTAGTGCCTCAGTTATCTGCTTGAAAAATGGTTTGTGGGTGTCTATTTATGGGAAGCTAACAATTTTTCGAAATCAGCCAAATGGGATTACTAGATGATATAGCTTCCATACAACAGATTGTTCAGATATACATAGACATTTTCGGTTAAAACTTCTCGTTTAAACCCCTAAGATGTTCCGAATACAACCACGCTGTTTCTTTATACACATTGCATGAATATGAAATGGTATTATACATGGCTATCCATCGAGATCACGGCGACGCACATACATACATAGGTAGATTTTCAAGATTTATGCGGCCAAAATTGAATTTTGTGAAGTTGTTACAATTACATAAAAAAACATACCCACATATTGGAAATAGACTGTGGAACAATAATTCATCGTATACTCTGCACTTGCTCCCAGATGGTCGAAACTTAGGATATCTGAAGTTAATTTTTTAGTTTTTTTTTTACATATTTTTATACTCAGCTGTACTAGTACACAGAGTATTATAGTTTTAATCACATAACGGTGGATTGTAACAGAATGAAATAATCGAGATAGATATAGACTTATATATATCAAAATGATCAGGGTGAAAAGAGAAATCGATTGAGCCATGTCCGTCCGTCCGTCTGTCCGTCCGTCTGTAAACACCCTAACTCGCGCCAAAATGAGATATTTTGATGAAATTTGAAATGCAAGTTGGTATCGAGACTGGGACGGATTGAAAATGGGCGAAATCGGACCATGACCACGCCCACTTTTCCTATATAGAAATAATCGGAAATTTGGTATCTTAGTCACTAATATAGCTGGAGCGATGAAATTTTACCCACGTGTTGAGCTCAGGCCCCTATGAAGAAATTTGATGAAATTTTGGAAAATGGGCGGTGCCACGCCCACTTATTAAGGGTCAAACATTGAAAGTTTTATATGTCATAACTCAGAAACCATTGAAGATATATCGATGAAATTTGGTATGCGTGATGTACTTACTTAGGCAAACATTTGGATGGAAAATTGTTAAAATCGGTTGACGGCCACGCCCACTTTTATATATGGGTATTATAAAGTGGCCCAATAAAAACATTTTAAGCTATATCTCTGTCACATATAAAGATATATCATTGAGATTTTATGGCATGATTTCCAGAATAGACCGGAAACCAAAAATAGAAAAATTTTGGAAAATAGGCGTGGCACCGCCTCTTTTTAGACAAAGGAATATACGAGATTTCTTAGCCTATAACTCGACAAATAATTGAGATATTATGACGAAACTTGGTTTATACACTTTTATAACGTGTGTTAATAGACACGCACAAATTTATTCAAATCGGTTTATGGCCACGCCTACTTTTTAACAAAGATATTTCTGGAACACCCTTTAGGAATTTGTAACGTGACATCTTTGTAACTAGAAGTCATAAAGCAATGAAATTTTGCACAAAGAATAATATTCCTATGCTTAGTTGGATGACTGATAAAAATTATGAAAATAGGCGTAGCTACGCCCACTTTATGCAGCACTCGCTTTATATAAAGTACCTACACAGTGTTTCCATCAAACGCAAACAAACAATGAAAGCATACAGCTGAGTATCTAATGTTCGATTCCACTCGAACTTAGGCTTCCTTACTTGTTAAGTGCTAGTTTCAACGTTAATATTTATAATTTAAAGCATTACATTTAAGTAATCGTGATGGATCCTAAAGCTTCGAATAATTTCCATAATATCCTTGATTTCCAATAATTCTAAAGTTATAGTTTTAAGCTTTTAAAGTTTGGATATTTAAAAAAATATTGGGCCATATTAATAAAAACCGAGCAAATGCTTTTACTCAAGATTTTAAAAATTTGACAATAATTTTTATCAACCAAATTTCAAAATTTGAGTAAAAGGTCTGAAATCTTAAGCAAAAGCAAATGCTTGGCTTTTATTAATATGACCCATTATCACTCTTTTTCGTGTATAAAATTTATTTTGTTATGATGCTCTGTCAGACTCAGTCAAATTAACCCTCGGACATGATATCTAGTACAATTACTATTTTGCCGACAAAAAATTACGTCGCACAAAGCCGCCCTTCACTACTAGATACAGGGTTTTTCATATGTACCTACAATAATTTTATTTTTATACTCAGCTGTACTAGTACACAGAGTATTATAGTTTTAATCACATAACGGTGGATTGTAACAGAATGAAATAATCGAGATAGATATAGACTTATATATATCAAAATGATCAGGGTGAAAAGAGAAATCGATTGAGCCATGTCCGTCCGTCCGTCCGTCCGTCCGTCCGTCCGTCCGTCCGTCCGTCCGTCCGTCTGTCCGTCCGTCCGTCCGTCCGTCCGTCTGTAAACACTCTAACTCGCGCAAAAATTGAGATATTTTGATGAAATTTGGAACGCAAGTTGGTATCGAGACTGGGACGGTTGGTATTGAAAATGGGCGAAATCGGACCATGACCACGCCCACTTTTCCTATATAGAAAAAATCGGAAATTTGGTATCTCAGCCACTAATATAGCTAGAGTTTTAAAATTTTACCCACGTATTGAGCTCGGGCCCTTATGAAGAAATTTGATGAAGTTTTGGAAAATGGGCGGTGCCACGCCCACTTATTAAGGGTCAAACATTGAAAGTTTTATATGTCATAACTCAGAAACCGTTGAAGATATATCGATGAAATTTGGTACGCGTAATTTGCTTACATAGACAAATGTTTTGACGAAAAATTATCAAAATCGGTTTACGGCCACGCCCACTTTTATATATGTGTATTATAAAGTGACCTAATAAAACCATTTTAAGCGATATCTCTGTCAAATATAAAGATCTATCATTGAAATTTTGTCGCATGAGTCCAACTATGGACATAAAACAAAAAACACAAAAATTTTGGAATATGGGCGGTGCCACGCCCACTTATTAAGGGGCAGACATTGAAAGTTTTATGAGTCATAACTCAGAAACCGTTGAAGATATATCGATGAAATTCGGTACGCGTAATATAATTACTTAGTCAAATGTTTTGGCGAAAAATTATCAAAATCGGTTGACGGCCACGCCCACTTTTATATATAGGAAATATAAGGGGGCCTAATAAAAACATTTTAAGCGATATCTCTGTCAAATATAAAGATCAATCACTGAGATTTTGTGGCAGGAGTCCAACTATGGACATAAAACAAAAACTACAAAAATTTTGGAAAATGGGCGGTGCCACGCCCACTTATTAAGGAGCGAATATTGAAAGTTTAATAAGCCATAACTCAGAAACCGTTAAAGATATATCGATGAAATCTGGTACGCGTGATATATTTACTTAGCCAAATGTGTGGACGAAAAATTACCAAAATCGGTTGACGACCGCGCCCACTTTTATATATGTGTATTATAAAGTGACCTAATAAAACCATTTTAAGCGATATCTATGTGAAATATAAAGATAATTCATTGAAATTTTGTGACATGAGTTTTACAATAGACCGGAAACAAAAAATAAAAAAGTTTGGAAAATGGGCGTGGCACCGCCTCTTTTTAGACAAAGGGATATATGAGATTTCTTAGCCTTTAACTCGACAAATAATTGAGATATTATGACGAAACTTGGTTTATACACTTTTATAACATGTGTTAATAGACACGCAAAAATGTATTGAAATCGGTTTATGACCACGCCTACTTTTTAACAAAGATATTTCTGGAACACCCTTTTGGAATTTGTAACGTGAAGTCTTTGTAACTAAAAGTCATAGAGGGATGAAATTTTGCACTAACAATAATATTTGTATGCTTATTTGGATGATTGATATAAATTTTGAAAATGGGCGTGGCTGCGCCCTGTTTATGCAGCACTCGTTTCATATAAAATACACCCTATATCGAACAAACGCAAACAAACAATGAAAGCATACAGCTGAGTATCTAATGTTCGATTGCACTCGAACTTAGGCTTCCTTACTTGTTTATTTTTTATATTTGATTTTAATGTTTATATTTCTAACGCATATCTTGGTTAATCTAGGTGATGCTCGAAAGTAACCGAGATATTTATCCCGATTCTTGTTAACTGTTTAGGCAGTATGTTTAGTATTTCCAATTTTTCAAAGTCAAGGAAATGCTTATCATAAAAAGGGACTAAGAATTCTATAGCTACATTTTTTAGAAGATTTTTGAGTAGGCAATTTTGTAGCTCATTCAATTTTAATATAACAATATGCAACGTAAAACGTACATATAAGGCAAGCACCCCACAGAAAAAAATTTCTAAAATCGACGGAATTTTTCAGAGCATTGAGCATTGCATTTTTACACTAAAATTGGTTGGCTACATAACAGTAAACTTAGAAATCTCCTCAAAATCTTCTATAAATTCTGGCGTTGCTTTGAAATTTTTAATCCATTTTTAGAAATTTCTACGATTTTTCGGATTTTTTTCATAAGCTCAGAAATCCTGCTTAAAACGATTTTTATTGAAAAATTGTCTACAATTTTAAACGAAAATAAGAAAGTCAGATTTTCAATAGAACTCTTTGAAATAAATTTAAAAACTCTGGCGTATGATTTTTTTTTTTTGGGTCACTGTATATATTTTTCAATAAAATCGACTTTTAACACAAATTATAAAAATTTTGCATTAAACAAGCAATTTGGAATAGATGTAGACAATGAAATATTTTTGGCCGCATAAAACTTGAAAATCTACCCACATACATATATGCGACGCCGACTGCTACGACAAAACGAAAAATATTATTCTGGCTTAATTACGACGTTTCGAACATAATTGTTGTTAAATGTTAAACTATGTACGTATGTTCGAATAAGTGTGGCACAGTGTGTATACGAAATCATATGTTTTTTTGACAGAAAATTTGTGTTTCTGCAATAAAATTTTTATTGTTCTTAAGTTTTATAATATATTTTCATAAAGAAAACTTTAAAATGAAATAAAAAGATATTGCTGCAGCAGCTTAATCAATGGCAGCTTTGTTAGTGGAATTGAACATTATTTTTAATTAAAATTTTTTAAATATCTCTTCTTATTATAAAAAAAAATTGCAAAACAAATGAAAACAACATTTATAGAATAGGTACTGTCACCAAGTTTCATGCGAAAATAACTTGTAATTTGGAAATTAAAACCAGTGGTATATTACTTTTAGTAATCTTGAATGATTAAAAAATTGTTCTCCCTGACCCAATGAAGATGCTAACTTTAGATAAAATGACACTTATAGCTTATTCCCACCAAGTTTAATGCGAAAACCACTTGCAGTTGGACTATTTTATACTATTGATCGTAATATATTATACTGACGAGATCCATGGATCACGCTCCATATCAACAGGTTTTTATAGATCGCAAAATATACACAAATTGTCAGGTCCAGGTTGCGATCATTAATATGCATTAAGCTGGTCCAAAAACTAAAACCCAACAAATCATTGCTCAACAAGGATATTTTTATTCCATTATTCCTAAAACAATATATCTGTGGTAATTTGCAATAATCGCTTAAGTCTTAAAATATGATTTCGAGATAAATTGTTTTTATATTCGAAGGCTTTCTTCAAAAATCATGAAAGTCGATTAAAAACTATGAACGCAAAATCGTTGAGCCATCCACAATGTTACGATTAAATTTTGTAATTAAAAAAAATGTAATGAAGAAATTTCGTTAAGTTGGGTAAACTGGGGCACATTCCTCAAAGCCGTTTTTGGTACGAAGGAAAATAAGTAACTGAACAGTTTGAATTGTGATCGTATCTTTATACAACTACATGAATTTTGATGAAATTTGGCAGTTGTAGTGCGAAGGTGAAAATATCAGCACGCGTTTAAACAATTTTTCAGAGTTGTAATTATTTTAAGAGAAAAAATAAAAATCAAAAAATAATTATTATTGAAAGAAACATATTTAAAAAGTCTTTCCATAATAGTTATTTCTGATATATTTTTTTTAATCTTTTTGTAATTATTATGAATGAGAAATTTTGTTTTATATCTTCAAAAGACTTTTATATTGAGACAAATTTGAAAAAAGTCTTTGAGTAATTATTATCCGTAACAAATTGTTTTTTAAGTCTTCAAAGACTTTTTCATTGAGACCAATTTCAAAAATATCTTTAAGTAATTATTTTGAGTAATAAATTTATTTTTTATATCTTCGATAAAAATCTTTCATACAAATTCAAATGGGAAATTTGCTTGAATTTTCAAGTACTTATATGAAAGTTATTTTTATTTTATACTTATATGAAAGTTATTGAAAATTTTCTGAGACTTTTTTGAACTTTGTCTCAATGAAAAAGTCTTTGAACAATTGTTACTGATAATAATTACGCAAAGACTTTTTTCAAATTTGTCTCAATATAAAAGTCTTTGAAGACTTAAGAAATATATATTTGTAACAATTATTATGGAAAGATTTTTAAAATATAAGTTTCTGAATAATAATTATAGAAGATTTTTATCATTTTAATAATTATTCTACATCCCTGCAATTTTTACCTAGCTCATGTAATTTTGACAAGATATTTTTGAAGCTAATTTCAAATGAATTTCAAAGCAGATGATTGAAAAGTTTTCAGAAAAACGTAATATAATAGGTCTTCTATTGAAAATTATCGAGGCATGGCCAAGCTGTGAAAAAAAAGTGACGAATATGTCTTAGTTTACCCTATATATGTACATATATTTTGGCCGTTATAAGCATTGATGTTTTATAGACATATAGAATTTTAAAAGGATAATAACGTGGTATATATAACTTAAAATCTTCCCAAGTCTTAAGCGCTTATTGCAAAATCGCTACAATTAGCTGTTAAAAATCCAATTCATCGCAGACCGGAATACCGATTTTACGAACTTCGAAAAAATCTGACGTTCATCGGATGTGAATCGAATAGCAGATTACCATTTCATTCGATTCACTATGAAAGTAAATCGTAATCCAGAATAGCCCCCATAACTATTTGCCGAAACTCAAATCTTGAAAGTACCAGAAGGAGGCCCGACAGACCCACCTAAATATATACATTAAGGTGGAGTGAAACATTTTTTTGGAAATTCAATTTGTTCCAAAGCCAGAACGGCACCTTTCTAGCCCAGTAATATGCCTGTAAAATTTTATTGACCTACTCGCATGTTTAGAGGTGCCCCCAGCCCCACAAAGTTGAAAAAATAGCACGATCTTGTACAAATGTTAAATTTCTAAAATTATAAAATCAAAAAACGAAGTATGAGGATTGATAAAGATGGCTAAGCTGAGTATTAAAGTGAATTTTTTTTTTTTTGGAAACAACAACAACAAAAGTTTTTAAAGGTCAAAATTTATATTGTGCATTTTTTAAATTGCAATTACTTAAAAACTACTGAACCGATTTCGAATATTTTTATACCATTCGATAGGTAATTTGGTTCCGTTTAATTTGATATACATTTTTTGTGGGTGCCATAATACCCCCCTGCGGGGGTCAAACCCCCTTTTACCCCCTTACTTTTCACATACAAAATGTATACCAAATTAAAGGGAATCAAAATACCTATCGAATGGTATGAAAATATTTGAAATCGGTTTAGTATTTTTTAAGTAATTGCAATTTAAAAAATGCATAATCTTTGACCTTTAATAACTTTTGTTGTTGCTGTTTCCAAAAAAAAAAATTTCACTTTAATACTCAGCTTAGCCATCTTTATCAGTCCAGATCGTGCTTATTGCTTTCAACTTTGCGGGGCTGGGGGCAGTTCAAAACGTCATCCTATCGCCATAAAATTTTGTGGGGTTCATTAACTCGTGTAAAGGCAAATTTTCATTGCTGGTACGTTCAAAAAAAGAACAAAAAAAAATCTCCATATGATTTCACTCCACCTTAATATACATATATGATGATATGATTTGAAGGCAAACTATTACCTCTGTTTTTGAGACGTTTGATTGAAATTTGGTACACGGGTGAGTTTTTATCTACAATTGGTCATTTCTCGGAATCGGCCTAATCGGATCGCTATAACACATTGCTAGCTTAGAGTGCAAACTGTGTAAGTCCACTTTTTTGAAAAAGTTGATTTTTATGTAGAACGCTGGAAAAATTAAATACGCACCACGCTAAACAAGTCTGTGATACTTGTCATATTTCTACTGGTTGTTAATCAGTGATACGCAAATTGTGTAATTCCAAACAGCGAAGAAAATTGGCTAAGTCCAAAATATCTACATGATCATAAAATTTTTTTTCATTTCGAATCATTTTATATACTTTGTTATTTTTTGTCTATCCTGTAAAGTCTCAAATTTCCACTCTAACCTAGCGATATAGCTCCCATGCAACCGACTGTTCACATATAGACATTTTGTGCTATAACTTCTCATGAAACTGCAATATTTTTACTCATACTGACCTAAATAATGTTACCGAAAATTATCAAGATAGGACCACTATAACATATAGCTGCCATACAAACGATTGTTCAGATATAGATATTTTAGGCTATAACTTCTCCATTTGAACATTATTAGTACATTTGAAGATCATGACTAGAGCAAGGCAGAATATGCATTTAAAATTAAATTTTAAGCCGCTTATAAATGCTTTCTCTAAATATGCATTTAAATATGTTCCAAAAAGCACAAAAAATAGATCTTATCTTAAAAAAAATCTGCAAAATGTTGAAAAAAATTCTAAATCGGTTAGCCATCTTTATCAGTTAGCCATCTTTATCATCTTTTGTGTACCCGAATTTTTAAAGTTTGAGTATTTCCGCTCCCCGCGCATTTTCTGATAGCTTGAGGATACAAAAAAAGGTATAAAAAAACAGACCCATGTAGTGAGAAAATCCTGGGCCCCAGGGAAAAAGGATAAAATTTGGGCCCAAACAACTATTTACATCTATTTGTTTCTTACTCCGAAAATAGTCATTCTGCGCAAAAAAGTTTCATTAAGAATAAATTCACAAATAAATTTTTCTTTTGCGATTTCGACATATTTGAGTATTTCCGCTCCCCGTGCATTTTCTGATAGCTTGAGGATACAAAATAAGGTATAAAAAAACAGACGCATGTAGTGAGAAAATCCTGGGCCCCAGGGAAAAAGGATAAAATTTGGGCCCAAACAACTATTTACATCTATTTGTTTCTTACTCCGAAAATAGTCATTCTGCGCAAAAAAGTTTCATTAAGAATAAATTCACAAATAAATTTTTCTTTCAGTTAATGCACTTTTGCGCAACTAAGCCGAAATTTCATCATAGACATTTTTTTAAGAATTAAAAGAAATCTGCAGTTTCTAAACTTAACAAATATATCCACATTTAAATATTTTATTAGTATTTGGTTATTCCTTTTTTAGTTTTGAATTTGAATGAATATGCTTTCAAACGGTTTAATTATTTTTGAACCGAAAAAAAAATTAAATAAAAGATAAAAGGAGGGAATATAGTTTTGATGGTAATTTAATTTGATGAGTTAATTATGTCACCAAATATGACTTTTTGGTTGCTTGCTTTTCCGACATTGTAGGAATATGATGTATTGTGGAAAGATTTTCCGTCATCCCTTGTCAAATTTGAAATATGCCTTTTCCCTTGAAATATACAAAATTATGCATTTATTGCTAAAATATGCTCTAACAAGTTAGGCTTATTCTCTTCGTATTATAAATATTTAGGACCGCAATAGAAAAGTATGCATTTGTATATTCTGCCTTGTCTTAATCATGACACTGCTAATAAATAACAGTGGGTTGTTTATGCCCCACTAATCTGAAGGTATAAATTAAAGAAATCAGAACATGTAACGCTTCATTTCATCATTCTTGACAGGTATGAAGTCTTCGGTACGACCGAAAACAGCGGCGCTCTTACTTGTTTTTATTTATTTTTTGCATTATTTATGTTTGTACCTGTACCTATGTTGATATGTATTTATGTATATATCTATGTATGCCCGTCAACTAAAGTAGCCTAAGTCGAGATAGCGGTTTTCCATATAGTGCTAATCTTTAGAAGAAACCCTTTCGATATGGCGAAGTTATAAAGATTTAAAAAATAAATTAACTCGAATGAATAACCTAATTGGAGTTAATTTTATTTTTCAATATTGTCAAACAATAAATCATAAAGGTGAAAACATTGGTTTTAAAGATATTGTCAATTATTTCTTAAAAAAATCGTAAAAAATCGAAAAAATTCAAATTTAATCATCAATATTTCAGAAACTATAAGAGTTAGAGAAAAATGTTATAGGAGCCATGAAAAGTAAATTTAATTTTCTTTCGTTTTGTGTTACCCCAAGGAAAATAAATCACTGCGTTAAAGAGATGTACAGGATTAAGTGGAGCCGTTGGCCAAATAACGGTAAATTGCTGATATCTCAAAAACCTTCCCATAGAATTAAAAATGAATCCGATTTTCGGAATCAGCGGCCGATTTGACATATAGATAGGATGGTCGCGTTTAGAGTATTTTTTGGCTGTAGAGCAGTGTTATTAAAGATTTTAACTATTAAGTTAATACTATCGTAAAAATCAAAATAGGTTCAGTAATTACAATTTTAAGAAAAATCTTTATTTTCATTCACTAAAATTTGAGTTAGGATTTTTTAGTTGACGGCACAGATATGAATACATATGTATATGTATATATACTTAAATATTTTTGGTGATTAAGTTCACGTATTGGCTGCCTAGCTTTTCATTGATGATACTTTATAGTGTCAACATTGTTTCTTCACAATCACAAAAATATGCATATACATACATATTTACATATGTATATATCCATACCCTGCAAGAACACTTCCGATCATTTGATCAATCATCTGTTCTATAATGCAGAGTGATGTTTCGATCAGTGCGCAGAACAAAATCTTCATCAGATTTCTACGGGAGACATGTAAATCCTGATGGAAACCCTTGTGTCGGTGTGTGATCATACCTGACATAATTGTAAAACTCGAGTGATGTAAACAAAATCAGGGCTTGCAAAATTTTCAATCAGGGATGAGCGAATAAACAAATATAGGATTGAGGTAAAAATAAGTCCGGCCTGATGTAAATAATCTCAGACCTGATATAACATGTAATCAGACATGAGCGAAAGTAGAAATAAAGACTGATGCCACAATTGGTCCTGCCTGATGTAAATAATATCAGTTCTGTTATATATAGAGATCAAGGCTGAGCAAACACTCCTGATTTATAAATGGATCCAGCTTGATGTAAACAATTTCTGCCTGATGTGAAATAAAAGATTGGTTTTTCTTTAAAGGAACAACAAATTTAATTCATTTATATATATACATGTATATATTTATATAACATTAAATGTACTAAGTACAACTAATAAAGAAAATTAAAAATGCATTCATTGCACAAAAGTAAATAAATAAAAGCTTTAAACTTATTAAATAAAAATAAGGGCGGCTGAGTGAAAGATCATCCTATTTCAAGAAATGTTTCAAAAATGCCCTATTTCAGAAATGTCTTCAATAACGCCTAATTTCAGAATTTGTTTCAGTAACAAATATTTCGGAACAAATTCTTAAATAGGGCATTATTGAAGCAAATTCCGAAATAGAAAGTTATTGAAGCCAATTCTGAGACATCTAGGGCATCTTTGAAACAGGTTCTAAAGAAGGGTGATCTTCCTCTCAACCGTAGATATGTACAACGTATAACTAGTACAACAAACATTTTTCTTGACATATGTAGTTTTTCCTAAAATACAAATCTTCCGGGCCAACATTTCCACCTTCCTCTGCGGAGTTTTCCTTGGAAACACAATCCTGGCTACCACTGGCACTTTCACGTTTCCTCTTCTCCGAGGCCACACATTCCGCGGTTCCAAATTCATTCAATTTTAATTTTATTTCCTTAAAACTTTTTTTTTTCGAGAAAAGGCAATTTTTTAAATGCCGTTTACTCATTTTGAATATTATTCTTTACCGATAAAAAGATAAATTTAACAATTTAAAGCACCACGTGACTTTCCTTTGTGACGCCTGTAGAATTTTGCGCGCTAGCTTCTTCCCTTTACTGCGATATTTTGGAGAAAATTTTTTGGAGAAAAACATGTATGTCAGCAGTGCTATACGGATGATAGATCAGATGTCACGAAGTACTGATACACATCAGATACACATCACTAGTGTCACGCAGCAGATTGATCAAATGTTAGGAAGTGCTGATACACATAAGATATATATCACTAATGTCACACACATGATTGATCAAATGTTTGGAAGTGTTTTTGCAGGTGTATTGGTGGTGTTAGAAATGTATTGGTGTTTCCATCAGTGGTTTCTTGCAGGGTATATATATATATATATATTGTATTTATTTAAATTACCATCACGCATTTCTGTTCATTTTTAGTTTTTATAGAATTGCAAATACTTTTTTTAATTTGCGACGTCAGCACCAATTTTAACTATGCATGGAATGCTGATAGACTTCTAGAACAATAATGGTTTGTTTTTTTTTTATCGCCCTTGAAAAAAACGCTTCAACTTGATCAACAACTACTTGCTTGCTAATTTGCAACCCTGGTGTCAGTTATCAAAATTAGATGTTGTGAACGAGAAAAATAAACAAATAGATTAATACATTTCGTATAAAATACGTAATTAGAACCATATATATTCATATAAAACAAATGTTAAACGAAACCAAATGAGTATTTAGTTATTAAATTTCAAGTGCTATTCACAATAGCTTCATTCTTTTACTGTTCAGGTCGAAAAAGTGATAAGCGCCTTTAACTCAACTCGCTTAGCCAACTCAACTAGCTTGGTTTTTGTTGTTGCTTTCCATGTGATTCGCTAAGCTAGATAGTGTTTTTTTCTAACTTGCTTAAAAAAATAATAATATCAAATGCCCATTAAGCGCACTCCTCCTAAGGGAGAAGGCTCCCAACAAAACCAATTTAAATTTCAAGCCCAAACCCAAATGCAAAACAAACTCCGAAATCTCCAAGAGCCACCCAAACATTAACCCCATTCCACCTGCCTAACGCTAACGTACCTAGCGTTCAACAGCAAATTCAATGCCTCGAAAGGCAACTTAATGCTGTATGCCCAACAGCAACAAACTCAGAAACCAAAACGGCAGGAAACTCAACATCTGCCACCCCAACCAACGAATGGAAGTTCGTTAACAATTCCAAACGCCAAAGCGAAAGCCCAGGTAAGAGCAATGACACAAAAAAACAGGCTATGCTCGACAAATATTGGCTTGGAACCCGCCAACTGAACGAAAACGAAAATAGATTTGCTGCCCTAGAAATTGAGGAAACAACTCAACCTATTGAAAAATTATCCAAACCAATATTCATAGATAAAGTGCTTAATATTCCTCCTCTAATGAGTTTATTGCAAGAAGTTTCCCGAAACTCCAATGATCTAAAGCTCACAGGTAAGGAGCAAGTAAAAGTTCAAGCATCATCATTGGATGCTTACAAAACCATCGTGTCCCAATTAGAACAGAAGGGTACACAGTTCTATACCTACAAAACAAAACAAGAACGTAAATTCAAAGTATGTGCTTATTAGAAATATGCACTACTCAAGAAATTGTCGAGTATTTAAAAGATCACGGTCACTCAGTCACAAACATCTGGAACATAAAACACAGAGTCACAAAAGAGCTTCTGCCCACGTTTATCATTGAGCTCAAACGCAACTCCAACAACAAGGAGAAAATCTTCAATTACAAGTAATAGTAATGGAATCACACCAATTACATTTTTCTTGGGTTTGAGAAAATTTAGTTATACAATTTGTTTTTATACTCAGCTGTACTAGTACACAGAGTATTATAGTTTTAATCACATAACGGTGGATTGTAACAGAGTGAAATAATCGAGATAGATATAGACTTATATATATCAAAATGATCAGGGTGAAAAGAGAAATCGATTGAGCCATGTCCGTCCGTCCGTCTGTCCGTCCGTCTGTAAACACTCTAACTCGCGCAAAAATTGAGATATTTTGATGAAATTTGAAATGCAAGTTGGTATCGAGACTGGGACGGTTGGTATTGAAAATGGGCGAAATCGGACCATGACCACGCCCACTTTTTCTATATAGAAAAAATCGGAAATTTGGTATCTCAGTCACTAATATAGCTGGAGCGATGAAATTTTACCCACGTGTTGAGCTCAGGCCCCTAGGAAGAAATGTGATGAAATTTTGGAAAATGGGCGGTGCCACGCCCACTTATTAAGGGTCAAACCTTGAAAGTTTTATATGTCATAACTCAGAAACCATTGAAGATATATCGACAAAATTTGGTACGCGTGATTTACTTACTTAGGCAAACGTTTGGACGGAAAATAGTTAAAATCGGTTGACGGCCACGCACACTTTTATATATGTATATTATAAAGTGACCTAATAAAAACATTTTAAGCCATATCTCTGTCAAATATAAAGATCTATCATTGAAATTTTGTCGCATGAGTCCAACTATGGACATAAAATAGAAAACACAAAAATTTTGAAAAATGGGCGGTGCCACGCCCACTTTTATATATATATGTATTATAAAGTGACCTAATAAAAACATTTTAAGCCATATCTCTGTCAAATATAAAGATCTATCATTGAAATTTTGTCGCATGAGTCCAAGTATAGACATAAAATAGAAAACACAAAAATTTTGAAAAATGGGCGGTGCCACGCCCACTTATTAAGGGGCAAACATTGAAAGTTTTATATGTCATAAATCAGAAACCGTTGAAGATATATCGATGAAATTTGGTACGCGTGATATACTTACTTAGTCAAATATTTGGACGAAAAATTTTTGAAATCGGTTGAGGGCCACGCCCACTCTTATATATGGGTCTTATAAGGTGACCTAATAAAAACATTTTAAGCGATATCTCTGTCAAATATAAAGATATATCATTGAAATTTTATAGCAGGAGTCCAACTGCGGACATAAAACGAAAAACACAAAAATTTTTGCAAATGGGCGTGGCACCGCCTCTTTTTATAAACAGGAATATACGAGATTTCTGAGCCCATAACTCGACAAATGACTAAACTTGGTGTGTACACTTTTATTACTTGTGGTAATACATGATGAAAATTCTAGCGAAATCGGTTGACGACCACGCCCACTTTTATATATGGGTCTTATAAGGTGACCTAATAAAAACATTTTAAGCGATATCTTTGTCAAATATAGAGATAATTCATAGAAATTTTGTGGCATGAGTTCCACAATAGACCGGAAACAAAAAATATAAAAATTTTGGAAAATGGGCGTGGCACCGCCTCTTTTTAGACAAGGGAATATACGAGATTTCGGAGCCCAAAACTCGACAAATAATTGAGATATTATGACGGAACTTGGTTTATACACTTTTATAATATATAATAATAATACAATGGCGCTATTATAACTCTGACGAGTTTTATGGCCGAGCTTCTCTCCCAATTCGAGGTGTGCTCCTTTTTGTTTTTCCTACTAATTGGGTGGACCTACAGTTTTATGCCGGCTCCGAACGGCGAATGCATTTTTTGTGAGAAGCTTTTTCATGGCAGAAATACTCTCGGAGGGTATGCCGCCCACTGCCGAGAGGTGACCGCTGCTCTTAAAAAACCCAATAATTGGATTTTTACTAATTAGAAAAATTTGTTTGGCTCGGACCGTGGTTTGAACCCGAGACCTCTGGCATAGCAGGCGAGCACTCTACCCACTGCACCACAGCGGCCAACACACACACTTTTATAACTTGTGTTAATAGCCACGCAAAAATTTATTGAAATCGGTTTATGACAACGCCTACTTTTTAACAAAGACATTTCTGGAACACCCTTTGGGAACTTGTAAAGTGACATCTTTGTAACTAGAAGTCATAAAGGAATGAAATTTTGCACAAAGAATAATATTCATATGCTTAGTTGGATGACTGATAAAAATATTGAAAATGGGCGTGGCTACGCCCACTTTATGCGGCACTCGCTTTATATAAAATACGCCGTGTTTCCATCAAACGCAACACAATGAAAGCATACAGCTGAGTATCTAATGTTCGATTCCACTCGAACTTAGGCTTCCTTACTTGTTGTTTCTATTCTTGTTCTTTTTATTATTGTTTTTGGTTTTGGTTTTGCTTTTGTTTTTGTTTTTTTTTTGTTTTTTGCTTTTGTTTTTGTTTTCGTTTTGGTTTTTGTTTTTGTTTGAGGAAAAAAAAAGAAAAACAAAAACAAACACAACAGCAAAAGCAAAAACAAAAGCAAAAACAAAAACAAAAGCAAAAACAATAACAAAAAAAATAAAAGCAAAAACAAAAATAAAAAAAAGCAAAAACAAAAGCAAAAACAACAAGTAAGGAAGCCTAAGTTCGAGTGGAATCGAACATTAGATACTCAGCTGTATGCTTTCATTGTTTGTTTGCCTTTGTCCGATATAGGGTGTATTTTATATGAAATGAGTGCCGCATAAAGTGGGCGCAGCCACGCCCATTTTCAAAATTTGTATCAATCATCCAACTAAGCATATGAATATTATTCTTTGTGCAAAATTTCATTCCTTTTTTATTTCTAGTTACAAAGATGTCACGTTACAAATTCCCAAAGGGTGTTCCAGAAATATCTTTGTTAAAAAGTAGGCGTGGTCATAACCGATTTCAATAAATTATTGCGTGTCTATTAATACAAGTTATAAAAGTGTATAGACCAAGTTTCATCATAATATCTCAATTATTTGTCGAGTTATGGGCTCCGAAATCTCATAGATTCCTTTGTCTAAAAGGAGGCGGTGCCACGCCCATTTTCCAAAATTTGTCTATTTTATGTTTCCGGTCTATTGTGGAACTCTTGCCACAAAATTTCAATGAATTATCTTTATATTTGACAAAGATATCGCTTAAAATGTTTTTATTAGGTAGGCTTGCCATAATTTTTTCACCCCAATGCCTGACTAAAGCGAAATGAAAACAGCCTAAAGTTAGAAAACCATAAAATTCATTCAAGTATATTTAGCAGTCTAAAAATTACAAGTTACATATATATATGTAAATTGATCACATTTAAAAACCAATTCACTTATGATAAACAAAAAACAAATTAATTAAATTAAATAAAGGTAGATACTGTTGTTTAGTTTCAAAAGCACGACAAAATAATACATAGAAAGTACAAACGCAATCGTTTTTCTTAACTTTTAGTATCCCACTCATACTTTTCCGATGAAGCTGCTCTTTTTAGTAGCTGAGTGTTAGTCTTTATTTTATCGTAGAACGCTGAACAGTCCTCGAAACTGTTTATTTGAATATTCAAAAGCTCTGCCAGTACAGAAAAAAAGTTTTGCCAATCGCTCATAGTCGCGTTAAATTTATTCGCGGCGACTTCTTAAGTATATTAAACGGTTTTATTTAGCTCACCCCGTTTGTTTTATTATTTATTCTTTATTCTTGGGTCAAATTTAGTAATTCAAATTTCACCCTCTTCCTGTCAACCGATTAATCTGAAATTTTGCACGCATGTATAACCCCGATGACAATGCAATATTATGAAAAAAAAATTCCGATAGGTGGCGCGTGGGTCGCTATATTTACAAAAATCGCATTTATGGTCCGATTTGGCTGAAATTCGGAACATGTATTACTACCTTGAAACGAAATATTTTCTTAAAAAAAAAATTCCGCTAGGTGGCGCGTGGGTCGCTATATTTACAAAAATCGCATTTATGGTCCGATTTGGCTGAAATTCGGAACATGTATTACTACCTTGAAAAGAAATATTTTCTTAAAAAAAAAAATTCCGCTAGGTGGCGCGTGGGTCGCTATATTTACAAAAATCGCATTTATGGTCCGATTTGGCTGAAATTCGGAACATGTATTACTACCTTGAAAGGAAATATTTTCCTAAAAAAAACTTCCGATAGGTGGCGCGTGGGTCGCTATAGAGGCGTTGGACTGCAATAAACTAACGGGCAAGAAACCTTGCAATAATGAAGCACTAAATGAATTAAACAGAATGCGAAATAAAAACTAAAAACTAGAAAATAAAAATAGGTAAAAAAACTTTTTAAGTTAAACGGTTTTATGTTATACATACATTGCAATGTTTAAGATAAATGTACTAAAAACCAAAAAATAATAAAATAGATACAGTCGTGGGAATTATAAACATTTGCATAGACTAGACTAAAATAAAACCGGGGGGCACGCCAATTGTCTACAAATTATCGACTTAATGTGCGATAGAAGAATCGTTTAATTCGTCGTTAGGCAGTTGACCCGCAGACGGTGAGGAAAATACTTACTATTTTCTTGCTCATGGAAATTCCAATAGTTATACACTCCATGTTAATAAAAGAGATGTTTCAACTAGTTTATCGTTGGACATTCACACGAGGAATCGTTTCACTGCTCGTAGTTTGTCTTTAATCGACAAAACATATGATAAAAGTACTACTCGCTCACCACTATGAAACCCTAAAACTCGCTTATAATCGAGCTTGCTAGCTTTTTTCCACATTCTAGCCCTACTTATCACACGTCCATCGTTGTCGGTTGAACAACTGCCTAATTATAGTGTAACATTACAAAACAAACATTTTAATCAACGATTGTAGACAATTGACGTGCCCCACGGTTTTATTTTAGTCTAGTCTATGCAAATGTTTATAATTCCCACGACTGTATCTATTTTATTATTTTTTGGTTTTTAGTACATTTATCTTAAACATTGCAATGTATGTATAACATAAAACCGTTTAACTTAAAAAGTTTTTTTACCTATTTTTTTTTCATTGTATGTTGCATTAGCGATTTTTATACTCAGCTGTACTAGTACACAGAGTATTATAGTTTTAATCACATAACGGTGGATTGTAACAGAATGAAATAATCGAGATAGATATATACTTATATATATCAAAATGATCAGGATGAAAAGAGAAATCGATTGAGCCATGTCCGTCCGTCCGTCCGTCCGTCTGTAAACACTCTAACTCGCGGAAAAATTGAGATATTTTGATGAAATTTGGAATGCAAGTTGGTATCGAGACTGGGACGGTTGGTATTGAAAATGGACAAAATCGGACCATGACCACGCCCACTTTTCCTATATAGAAAAAATCGGAAATTTGGTATCTCAGCCACCAAATTTCACCCACGTATTGAGCTCGGGCCCTTATGAAGAAATTTTATGAAATTTTGGAAAATGGGCGGTGATACGCGCACTTATTAAGGGGCAAACATTGAAAGTTTTATAAGCCATAACTCAGAAACCGTTGAAGGTATATCGATGAAATTTGGTATGCGTGATTTACTTACTTAAGCAAACGTCTGGACGGAAAATTGTCAAAATCGGTTGACGGCCACGCCAACTTTTATATATGGGTATTATAAAGGGACCTAATAAAAAAATTTTAAGCGATATCTCTGCCAAATATGAAGATATATCATTGAAATTTTATGGCAGGAGTCCACCTATGGACATAAAACAAAAAGCACAAAAATTTTGGAAAATGGGCGGTGCCACGCCCACTTATTAAGGGGAAAACATTGAAAGTTTTATAAGCCATAACTCAGAAACCGTTGAAGATATATCGATGAAATTTGGTATGCGTGATTTACTTACTTAGGCAAACGATTGGACGGAAAATTGCCAAAATCGGTTGGCGGCCACGCCCACTTTTATATATGGGTATTATAAAGGGACCTAATAAAAATATTTTAAGCGATATCTCTGTCAAATATAAAGATATATCATTGAAATTTTGTGGCATGAGTTTCACGATAGACCGGGAACAAACAATAGAAAAATTTTGGAAAATGGGCGTGGCACCGGCTCTTTTTAGAAAAAGGAAACTACCATATTTTGGAGCCCATAATTCCACAAATAATTGAGATATCATGACGAAACTTTGTTTATATACTTTTATAACTTGTGTTAATAGACACGCAAAAATTTATTGAAATCGGTTTATGACCACGCCTACTTTTTAACAAAGATATTTCTGGAACACCCTTTGGGAATTTGTAACGTGACATCTTTGTAACTAGAAGTCATAAAGGAATGAAATTTTGCACAAAGAATAATATTCATATGCTTAGTTGGATTACTGATAAAAAATTTGAAAATGGGCGTGGCTACGCCCACTTTATGCGGCACTCGCTTTATATAAATTACACCGTGTTTCCATCAAACGCAAACAAACAATGAAAGCATACAGCTGAGTATCTGCAACTACACAGTGCATACATATTTTTACATTTCTCCCATTGTCCTATTCGGCAAATTCACAAATTTTGTAGCACATTTATTTGAATGAAGCATTGCGAAAATTATTAAATTCGCCTCGAACTTGTCACACAAAGAGGAATGGCAAATAGTATGCGCATATACAAAAGAAAGTTGGCAGAGTAATAAATGTAAATAAAAACTATTTTACGAGCTACACGCAAAAATATGACGAAATAATATGATAAAATATGCATTTATAGCAAAAAATGCCAAAAATTTGCAAATAAGTCAAGATATGCAAAAATAAGCCTTTTTGACCTAAATATGCGAAAATATGCCCTAACAAGTTAGGCTTATTCTCTTCGTCTTGAGCTAAAACGCCTTTATATTTATCATATGTAAATAGGACTGCAACGGAAAAATATGCATTTGCACATTTCCTGTTGCCCTACTCATATACATATGTACATATAAAGGCACGTGCCCATGATTATAACTACAGTACGATCATAATATTGTGTCTTCAAACATTATATGTATGTACTATATAACGGAGATTTATTCAAGGATCAAAAGGAGGACCGAGCAGGCTTGATGTCGGCCTGATAATACACGACAAAATGATATCACGCAATTCTCATATGGTTCCACAGAAGGGTGAAAATTAAAGAAGATTCTGTCACACAGAAGATTTTTCCTCAGGATCCACTGAAGGTAGCATGCGATAGACCAAAAATTCCGATAAACTTAAATACAGAAGTAATTAAATGTATAGAAGTTTTCTGATGCAATACATTCATCAATGTTAGACTTGTACTGGAATTCCATTTCGTTGCAACATTTACCTACCGATTTAATGAGGTTTCTTTTGGACGATTTGTTTTTATATGTGCATAAACCAGCAAAAACCAGTGGCCGCTGCGGTGCAGTGGGTAGCGTGCTCGCCTGTTATACCAGAGGTCTCGGGTTCTAACCACAGTCCGGACATTCACCAAAAAAAATTTTTAATTAATTAAAACCCAATTGGGTTTTTAGAAATAGCTGTCACCGCTCGGCAGTGGGCGGCATCCCCCCGAGAGTATTTCTGCCATGAAAAAGCTTCTCACAAAAAATGCATTCGCCGTTCGGAGCCGGCATAAAAACTGTAGGTCAACCCAATTGGTAGGAAAAACAAAAAGGGGCACATCTCGAATTGGGAGAGAAGCTCGGCCATAAAACTCATCAGAGTTATAATAGCGCCAGTGTATTATATATTATATTAAACCAGTCTAACTATCTAGGCGAAAGAGAATGCTAGTCGACTTTAACTCAAATGTTGTTTTGGTGAACTAACATTGTTGTTGGTTTTGTTGCTTAATAAACAATCAAAACCAATCGTGTGGATATGCTTTTTTATTGTTGATTTTATATTTATGCAGCTAATTCCGTTTGTTTTTTAGGTTGTCAGCTCTGTGTGCGCCGCTGCACTTGCGCATGTGCTCATGCGTTGTTCCGTGATATCTGTGGTTACCCTGCAAAAAATGCGACTAATCCGGGATACAGCCGGAAGCACTCGCAAAGGAGCATGCAACTAATCTCTTTTTGTATCTCTTTACTAGCAAATACCCGTTGCTTCGCAATGAGGAATAATAGTTAACCAAAGTCAAGTCAAGTCAATTCAAGTCAAGTCAAGTCAAGTCAAGTCAAGTCAAGTCAATTCAATTCAATTCAATTCAAGTCAAGTCAATTCAAGTCAAGTCAAATCAAGTCAAGTCAAGTCAAGTCAATTCAAGTCAAGTAAAGTCAAGTCAAGTCAAATCAAGTCAAGTCAAATCAAGTCAACTCAAGTCAACTCAAGTCAATTCAGGTCAAGTCAATTCAAGTCAAGTCAAGTTAATTCAATTCAATTCAAGTCAAGTCAAGTCAGGTCAAATCAAGTCAAGTCAAGTCAACTCAAGTCAATTCAAGTCAAATCAATTCAAGTCAAGTCAATGCAAGTCAAGTCAAGTCAAGTTAATTCAATTCAAGTCAAGTCAAGTCAAGTCAAGTCAATTCAAGTCAAGTCAACTCTAGTCAAGTCAAGTCAAGTCAAGTCAATTCAAGTCAAGTCAATTCAAGTCAAGTCAAGTCAAGTCAAGTCAAGTCAATTCAATTCAAGTCAAGTCAAGTCAACTCAAGACAATTCAAGTCAAGTCAATTCAAGTCAAGTCAAATCAAGTCAAGTCAAGTCAAGTCAAGTCAAGTCAAGTCAAGTCAAGTCAAGTCAAGTCAAATCAAGTCAAGTCAAGTCAAGCCAAGTCAAGTCAAGTCAATTCAAGTCAAGTCAAGTCAAGTCAAGTCAAGTCAAGTCAAGTCAAGTCAAGCCAAGTCAAGCCATCACTACAGCTCTATGTTGAAGCCGTTCCCACCACTTTTCATTTGATACCAATATCGCTCAAAAACATCCGGGTCCGCATTTTGACCCATATCTGGGGACCCGGTTTAGGAATCATTATGAATAGCACTTCATGTAAAAGCCTTGTTCAAAACCTTTCATTTCATACCAATATTGCTCCGAAACACTCCGGGTTAATCCGGGGTCACATTTTGACCCATATTTGGGGACCCGGCCCAGGCATCACAAATAACATAATTCTACGTCGAAGTCCTCATCAATGCCTTTCGTTTGGTAGCAATATCGCTCAGAAATATTCGAGGGTCATCCGGTCCACCTGTTGACCCTTATCTGGAGACCCGGCCTAGGCATCACTATTAAAATAGCTCTATATTGAAGTCCAGATCAAGGCCTTTCATTCGATACCAATATCACTCAGACACATCCCGATGTCATACAGATCCACCTTTTGACCCATATCAGGAGACCCGGCATGAAAATCACAAAGAAAATAGGTCTGTGTTAAAGCCCTGCTCAATACCTTTAATTTCATACCAATATCGTTCAAAAACATTCCGGAGTCATCTGGGTCCACATTCTTACCCAGACTGGGGAGGATGTCTGGGCATCACAATGAAAATAACTCTATGTTGATGTCCTGCTCAACACCTTTCATTTGATACCAATATAGCACGTGTAGGTGGAGGCGTTCTTGAGTTATAGCATAGTATGCATGTGTAAACAGGTTTTTGATTGCCACCGCGACAAACAACAAACCGTGCAAAAACAAACATATGAGTCTCCTACGCTGCGCTGCCTGGCACGACTGCGACGCCTTCACTGAACACGGCAAATGACCAAACGAATCTGTCTATGCTTGCGCTTTTTTGAGTTTTTCGAAATTTAAAACCGGGAAAAAGGTATTAAAGTATGTATCAGAAATTCGCAAAAAAAAAGTACATGGTTGTCGAGAATTTACCATTTGTGACATTTTAAAAAAAGAATTATTAAAATCGGTCCAGTACTTTTTGAGTTATCGCGTTACATACATTTTCCATACAATCAATTTTATATAATTAGTATAGATAGTATAGATATGGAATGAAGTGTTTCTTTTTGTTTGAGCATGTCCTATGGAGATACTAATTGTACCCTTTTATACCTGAACGAGTACGAAAGTAGAGAACTCCACTTTGATGCCAATGGGATACCAAATGGAAGTTGTACTCCTTTATACCTGAACATGTACGAATGTAGAGAAAACAAGCCCTTTTATAGTGTATGTACATACATATACTTAATTGCAAAAAAAAAATGCAATTACAAAAGCATATTTCAAAATTAGTTTATAACCTTTTGAGTAAAATTGTCAACAATTACTCTACATTTTTACCGATCCGGGTACAATTGGGAGTAATTGTAGCCAAGTGTACCCGAAAGAGAGTTGTCCAGGATAAATCTCTTTCTAGACTAATCGCAAAAATTTTTGCAGGGTAGCTTAGCGGTTGCACATATCGTCGCTCCCAACGAAGACTAGCACGGTTCAGTTAGCGTGGAAGACTAACACACTTCGTTGTTCGCGTGGAAGACTAGCATGCTTCAGTTCTCTGCGTGGAAGACTAACATGCTTCACTTGTTTGGGTGGAAACTAACTTACTTATCAAATATCTTTCACTCCTCGGACTATTCTCCTTATGTGCTTAACCCCTAAGCTTATTTCTAACAAACAGAAGTATGTTGTACCATGTCTCCACATAACGTGTTTCGCTCTTTTTTTCTGCATTCGCTCTCTAAATCTTAGTTCGACACGGAAACCAGTGCCGAAGCTCGCTAATCTCCATACAAATTTCTGAGAGCGAGTGAAGAATGAAACACTTGTTTCGTTCTCAATCCTCTTGCCAAACGCGATGTTATCGATGCCTTCTCTAATTTTGTATCGAAATCTCACACAGACCAAAACAAAAACGCAAACATAAGCCAACATACAAACATTTAAGAATAACAAGAAAGAGAAATGTTAAACTGAATAACGATCAGCCACGTAGAGACGGGTTATTTAGCGAGATGTTTCGCTAGATGTTTCGCCGGCGAATCAAGTTATGTGGAGACGGGATTTTAGTTTCCACCCAAACAAGAGAAGCATGTTAGTCTTTCACGCAGAGAACTGAAGCATGCTAGTCTTCCATGCGAACAACGAAGTATGCTAGTCTTCCACGCAGAGAACTGAAGCATGATAGTCTTCCACGCGAACAACGAAGTATGCTAGTCTTCCACGCGAACAACGAAGTGTGTTAGTCTTCCACGCGAACAACGAACCGTGCTAGTCTTCGTTGGGAGCGACGATATATGAATTCATACCGGCATTTATGTATGGATGTACATTAGGGTGTCCCGTTCATGTATGAAAAAAAGTTTTTTTCGAGCAACGCTATCGCAAGAGGTATCAAAAGTTGCGTAATTGAATACAGATCACAATAAAAGTAAAAACCCCGGAATTGAATTCGATCTTGAGGGCTCTACCGAGATCTGGAATCTTGTTAATTTCATATATTTAGAATAGGTTTCTTTAGAGCTAAAATAATAAAAATGTCTTACTTAAAAGTTATTTTATTATTGAGATTAACCATATAAGTACAGAGAAACAAATTTATTGCATTTAATTAATTTAAAAAACTTAGAATTCAAATATATATTTCTGTCCAAATTTTGGTATTTCTGCTTGAGATTGCGACTATAGTATTTTTTGATATTTGTTGTTATTGCTGCCACTACTATTTTGTTGTTGCTATTATATACTAATTATTCTAGGTACCTACTTTTTTCATATATTCCTTCTTTATTTTCTCTTTCCTACTTATTTTTTATAACGTATGTATTCCTTGTCCTTTTTGTTTTTGCTATCGTGATTCTGCTTCTTTGTTTATGTTTCTACTGGGGATTCCAATTTTTCCGATTTTTGCGATCCCGGGATTTTCGAGATTTCTTTTTATAATCCCGGGATACCGGGATTTGTCCCGGGATTTGGACTTTAATTATTTTCCCACATTTTGGGGTTGAAAAAAGTAAATATATATTTCGAGGAACGCTACAACTTTAAAGTGCAAATAAAAAATTTATTTTTATTGCCATTTTTATTATTTCATTAGTAACAAAATAAAATAGGAACGTAAACTCATAAGAGTTACTTTAAAAAACGCAACCAAGAAAGAAAATTACATACAAAACATTTGCCTTAACAGTTGGCACTTTTAGGATATTAATAATAAAGCTTGTGATCATTTGATAATTTCAAATAAAAATTTTTAGAATTTAATGACGTACTTCGTTTAAGCGAATATTTCCAAGCTTGCCGACAAATAC
This sequence comes from Urophora cardui, assembly GCA_960531455.1. Lineage (NCBI taxonomy): Eukaryota > Metazoa > Arthropoda > Insecta > Diptera > Tephritidae > Urophora > Urophora cardui. The sequence continues at coordinate 41,011,130 of OY482671.1, forward strand.
TGAAAATTAATGCAACATTCGAAAAAAATTAAAAATCGGATGCAGAAATTTTGAGATGGATTCCGAGTATACAGCTGCGTATTTTATTTTAATACATAATGTGAAATTCTAAAATAAAATTAAACTTTTGCCTGGTTTTTGCTAATTCTATTTTTGAAATTTTTTTTTTGCATTTTCTTCCATTATTTACTTTTCATGGGAGGAAATTGCAAAAACCTTTGAGAAATAAATGGCCAAAAATCAGAAAATAGAAATTATCAAATGAATTTTACCACAAGAATTCTAAAGATTTTAAAAATACCTAACATACGTTTCCTTACAACGCGTATTTCACAACAAAAAAATTTAATTACACTAGTTTACAGCCAAGAAATATCTAAAAATTCAGGTATGGGGGAGGATAGGTATGGGACTGCTGAGCTGGGAACTATTTTTTTAATGTTTTGTATTGTTAGATTTTTGAGATAACGGTAATTTGGTGTTTCTTTGGTTATCACTTCACTCAAAAATTATTCTCGGAAATCACAAATGCGATAACCACAATTAAGCAGGCTAATTTTTAAAAGAATAAAACTTTCCTGAATTTTACAACTTCCTACAAAAAGCTTAATTTTAAAATCAAAATTTTTTCAAAAATCGCAAGTAATTAATAAAATCTTGATTTCGACCAGCTGTCACTCAGCGAGGTAATGTCCAATTACTACAAGTTGTACATCGACAATTTTAATTGTCTTTCGAACGAGGTACTGCTTGTGATTATCCCATTTGTGACTCCCGCGAAAATAATTTTTCAATGAAGTGAAGTGTTATTAAATCAAAAATATTAATCCTTACTTTGCTTTTTTTATTCTGGCAAAAATGTCAAACTTAGTCAGCATTTTCTTCGGACTGCTAAGTTTTTTTATTCTCTTCCACAAAGCTTCCACACATTTTTTTAGGACTGTTTGTTCTATAGACAAAATGTAAAACTGGCCCGAATAAGGGGCAACATTTTCTGTTCTTAGCACAAAAGGGTTGCATTATTTTTGTTTCATTTATCACATGAAAAATGTACCATTTTCATAGGACACAGGGCATATTTTGGTAATGCTGCCATGTAATAATGCAACATTTTCGTTCAGAATAGGAAACGCTATCTGAGACCAATAAAAATTATATAAAATACAATTTTTCTTTGCTATAATAGGGCAATATTCTCTCTTTATTTTATCCCGAAAATCCCGGGATGAAATTCTAGCAATCCCGGGATTTCCGGGGAGTCTAAAAGGGCGGGATCCCGGGATCCCTAGTTTCTACTACTTTGAAACTACACACCACTTGCAACCAAACATGTTCAGAATTACATCGTTTGGAGAAAGGACGCTATTCTTGGCCTGTGGTAGATTTCATGTTTAAACAAAACTATTTTTTTTTGTCATGGAAAGACATAACGGGTCCTTTCTTACAAATATCTGTATATTCCTTTGAACCAGTGGGGATATTTTTGGCTTCCGTCAGCGTGTTTATAATTTTGGATTATATTTTACAGCATTTTCCAATATTATTTCAAAGCAATTTCACATTTCGTCAATTTCCCGGCACGAAAAACACTTATTTTGGAGTTTTTTCCTTTTTGCTATAAGTTGAATAGTGCAGGGGTCTCCTCGACCCATTCTGAGTCCCTGATGGTATTATAGGGTTAAAACCTAATATATTATAAAACTTTATTTGATATTCAGTCAATTAGTTTTTTATTATCTAAAAAAATCTCCACCCTTTCGAAAAAAATTTTAATTGAAGTTTGGTGTCCCTATTATTTTTCACAAGCTGAAACGAACTCATTCCACAAAATCATCAGCCATTATGAAACGACGCAAGAAATGGGCAACTAAATAACTGTTCTTTACTTCGGAGACATCTGAACAAGAAATTAATGTATAAGTTTTGACCATTGTTTAGAAATTGAAGCAGGATCGATCTTTGAAATATTTCAAGGCAAGTGTCCCTATTATTTTTCATATGACTGTACTACCTAAAAAAATCCGTTGAATAAAGAATTTTTAACTGAATTATTTTTAAAATAAAAAAAGTGCTGCAAACCTATTTCTGTGCTCGGGGGATTTTTGTTTTGCACTTAAAAGTAAGTTGCATAAGCGAATAGAACTTATAAGAACGAAAAGAATTACATAGTAAATATGCAAAGAATATGCGGATGTAATATATGTTGTGGTGAGTGGGCGTTCTGCATGAACGACAAAACCGCAAAACTTTAAAGATCGGTAGAACCCTGAAGATCTAATTGTATTTACTCTGAAAAAAAAAACGTTGTAAATACAAAGACTTTTGCAGTTAAATTAACAACTTTCCGCAGTTGAAATGTGCCCAACAACGCTCCGTTGTTGTTTTAAAGATGCGAGCGTTTTTGATTCAAATACTTTTCGTATTTAAGCTAACAACGGAAACTGTTGAATGAAATACTTTTACATTTAAGTTAACAGTGTTTGCTTTTGAAATAACAGCAAAATTTTTTAGTCCAAAAGCGAGCACCGTTGATCTAAATACTTTTCGTATTTAAGCTAACAATTTTTGCCTTTGAACTAACAGCAAAAGTTGTTGGTCCAAAAACGTGCACCATTGAAGCAAATACTTACGCTTTTAAGTTAACATCAAAAAAATTGTAAACAATAGTAATTTTTTTTTAATATAATAGATGAGGAGGTCCATAACAAAACGCAATAATTCCACTTTTCAAATATTTTGGTTTTTTAACTAAATCCAATTCTACGCATTAAAACCTATGTAACCATTGCTATAAAACATACCAAAGGTCAATAATTTTACTGTTATTCAACACCAAAAATATTAGTTCAGACCAAAATGAAACATTTCCATATCTATCCAATTAAATTAATTTTATTTTTATGGTTGTTAGAAATATTCTTTGATTAAACTACCTTTGTGAATAACTACTTTGCATTTAATATTGTAAACACATTTGCTAATTGTTTTTAATGCTAAATATTTTGAGAAAACTTTGGCGAACAGTGGTCCAAAATATCTGAGTTGGAGTATTATACCAAGATATTTTTAGATCAGCAGGGAAATAGTGCCAATGGAACAGATGATATAACTTTATGTGATTGTTTGGAGGAGGACACTGCAATGAAAGTGTAATATAATGTGAATTTATTGTAATACTTGTATGTTAATATAGTGATTTAAATGCAACAAAAACCGTTGATATAAAACAGTTTTTAATTTTCCTATAGAATATGTATAAGCAATTAAATTCAAAAAAAAATTATTTAAAGCAAAAAGCCAAAATTCCAAACCTAGTTTATATCAAAACGCAACATTTCCATACATGTTCAGAACAAAATGAAATAAATACTATTGGACGGACCAAAACGCAACATTTCCATTTTTTTTAATCTAAATAACTTAAAAACTAATTACCACATAAAAATTTTTTTTTATGATTTGTATTGTTTTTAGATAACTAATAAACTACAACAACAGTTTAAAAAATATATATATCCTATTGACTTAAATTAGTTTTTTTCGTTTATCCAAAAAATTGTTTTGGTGGAATTGTTGCGTTTTGTTATGGACCTCCTCAGATATTATTTTATTTTATTTTATTTTATTTTTTTTATATAATATTGTTTACATAGTAATATTAATACTAAGGCCCGGTTTCACCAAACAAGTGATGGTCATTTGATACATCATTTGAACAACGCGATTGATGAAAAGAGACACGGACACAAAGGTTTTCATCACATTTTTCACACCGTCCATATAAAAATTATGGAAACTTGTAGGCAGTGTGTGACAGAATTATCCATCAATCGTGCGCCTCAAATGATATATCAAAATTTGATAATCAAATGACTATCACTGTCTGCAGGGCTTTTTACATAAACACAAACACATAAACTCAACTTATTTTTTTATTATTTCATAACACATCCTTTATTGTTTGCTGACCGCCACATTTGTAGGTTTGCGGAATTTTATCCTGTCGGCGATGAGTTATTTTTTATTTAATATTTCGTCGATGTCGTGGGAGTGCATCATTGCAAGCAGTTCAATATTTTTGATACCGCATTCATTGAACTGCACCAATGCACCTGTACATAACTCCCACGACAAGAATAACTTCATTATTTTCTCATCGCCGACAAGTTTTACCTGCAGATTTGGCTCGTTCGATTGCTCGCTATCGCAAAAACGGGATAATCAAACATATTTAATCTGAAAATACAAAATAAATTTTTCAACGTATATATGTATGTATGTACATATAATTTTAATATATTATAATAATATATAAATAATATCATTATTGTGACTTACCTTTATTTGTAATTATATATTGCATATATGTACATATATATATTTTCCCCGAAAATTTAAATTAATTGAACGAGTTTGAAAAAAAAAAACAATTTTCTATTTTTTATTTACTTCAAAATTTTTCAACAGCAAGGGAGTTTTTGAATCAAAAACGCCCGTCTTTGAATTAACTATGGAAAGTTGTTGAATCCAAAACTTTGCCGTTAAAACAAATACTTTTGCTGTTGAGTCAAAGACGGAGATTCAACAGCGGAAAGTTGTTGAGTTAACTACGGGTATTTTTTTCAGAGTAGTTTTTAAAACTTGTTTCGTAATTTGCGATCAAAACCGCAAATTTTGAGGGGTCTTGCGTTAAGGAAATCCCAAAAAAAAATATTTCGGGACACCCTAATGTACATTAGAGTGCGTTTAATTTGTATGGAAAAATTAAAAGTTCATAAAAGGACTGTATCGCCCCCTCAATCAATAGTAACATGGTCAAAAATATCACACATAAATTTTGGTCCCGATTGGTGGCGGTTAAGGCGTGGCGCATTGAGGTCAAAATTCAGAAAACTCTATGACGGTGAAAAAACCAAAATATTTTTTGTTTTAATTATATACTTATCTCCCAGTTGAAATCGAATGTATTGATATACGAAGTATGCATGTTGTGTGCATGGATTCTGAAAATAAACAAATTTTAAAAAATCTTGATTCACCCAAAATATGAATGCTATATACATGAAAAATTATCCTGAGATGTGGATGTGATATGCATGAAATTATAAATTATTTTATTTTTTACAATTGATTAGTGCTTTGGCATGCTTTCAGCATTGATACAAATGAATGGTTAGGGTATGCATGCTCCCTGAGAAACTATACGTGTAAAAAGAAGGGATTGCAAATAATCGTTATTAACCGTTTAAATTTTGACTAAAAAATCATACTGAAGGAGAAATGCTAAACGCAAAAGAAGTACACGGATGTAATCACCGTAACACAGACTATCTCTAGCTGCATTAACTTTTATTTTTTCGATTTTTATAAAAACATTTATTCTTAATCATTATTTTCTGAGTTTTATTCTCTGCTCAGAAAATAAAAGTTATTTCTTGAGTTTTATTTTTCCCTCAGAAAATAAAAGTTATTTCTTGAGTTTTATTTTTCCATCAGAAAATAAATGTTATTTCTTGAGTTTTATTTTTCCCTCAGAAAATAAAAGTTATTTCTTGAGTTTTACTTTTCCATCAGAAAATAAAAGTTATTTTTTGAGTTATATTTATCGATCAGAAAATAAAAGTTATTTTCTGAGTTTTATTTTTCCCTCAGAAAATAAGTTATTTTTTTAGTTTTATTTTTCTATCAGAAAATAAAAGTTATTTCTTGAGTTTTATTTTTCCATCAGAAAATAAATGTTATTTCTTGAGTTTTATTTTTCCCTCAGAAAATAAAAGTTATTTCTTGAGTTTTACTTTTCCATCAGAAAATAAAAGTTATTTTTTGAGTTATATTTATCGATCAGAAAATAAAAGTTATTTTCTGAGTTTTATTTTTCCCTCAGAAAAGAAGTTATTTTTTTAGTTTTATTTTTCGATCAGAAAATAAAAGTTATTTTCTGAGTTTTATTTTTCCCTCAGAAAATAAGTTATTTTTTGAGTTTTATTTTTCGGTCAGAGAATAAAAGTTTCTTCAGTTTAATTTTATCAGCAGCTGTCGATTTTGCCACATTAACACGTGGGTAAAGTTTATACATAAGTAAAAAAAAAATTTTAATTTGATTTATCTACTTTACCTACATATGTTTGTATAGAGTTAGTTTGTTTGGCCTAACCTTGTTTGGGTAGTTTATTGTTTTTAGTTTGAGGAGTCAAGCTCCACAATTTTAGTTTCAGTTCGGAGTCCTTTAAATTAAAGTTTATGTGATGACGGTTGAGAAAAGGCAAAAACCCACCCCGAAAGAGCTACGGTACGAGAGGGCTCCACTGCCTTAACCCTCAACTGCACTTAGCGGAACAACTCATCCCTTCACCATCATTAGGGTACGATTGATCTTAGGATCGCGGCACATCATCATCCAGCCATCCGCCCTGACAAATTTAAGAATCAATCATCTTTTATTTATACATCATCTTTGTTACACTTTATGTAAGCCTTCCTCAATACTCCTTATGTTAAAAAGCTTGAAAACAATATTACAATAAGTTTACTTTACACTTGCAATGAAAGCTTGAAAAACTATTAATAATAATATTGTTATAAGCTTGCTGTAAAATTTTTTTAAATTTTGGTTTTACAATGATTCATATAATTCTTGATTCCTTTTTCGTAAAAGGGAAGTATAAAAGCCTCAATAAAATTCAATATAATGTTGAATGTCTCACTACCCATATGATACCGTTGGATTGAATTACAGGTTGATGTCATGGTTCGAAACAAGAGGAGGATATAAAATAAAGAAAATTGCAGTAAAGGTGAAGAAGGAAAGAAAATGAAAAGAAAAATGCAAATAAAAATTATTTTTTTTTTCTTTTTTCTACTATTTATACATACAATTGTATTAATAAGCTTACAACAAGCTTTCAAAAGTAATATGTTTCTACAATTACATTCGTAAGCTTATAAAAAGGGCGCCGTTTTGATTTTTCTACAATTGTACTTAAGTCTTTTTCATTGATTTATACAATAGTTTCTCAAGCTTAACGCTTATATTTGTAAGCTTGTTATAATATTATGCTCAAGCCTTTTGGTTTATTGGGTAGATAAATATGTATGTAAGTATATTAGACTAGAATAGTCCCCATAAGAAAAAAAGTTATAAAAGTACGCCCCTAAGCCGGATTCGATATCTCGTGCCCAAGCTTTTTTAGCGAAGCACCCAAAAAATTAGCGGCAAACTATGCACCGTTCTCCGATCCGATATGCCATTGATGCTTCGTTAAACTTAATAATATAATACAATGGCGCTATTATAACTCTGACGAGTTTTATGGCCGAGCTTCTCTCCCAATTCGAGGTGTGCTCCTTTTTGTTTTTTTTTTTTTCCTACAGACATTCCTATAGACATTATTAAATAGTTTGTTGGATTTTAAAACTATTTTCCTTACCTCCATTTCCGCTTAGGCTCTTTTTTTTCGAATGCAATTTTATGCAACAGACGTACTGCACTTTTGAGAAGTTTTCTTCTTACATATATACCGCATGCCCGCAGCCACATTTACCGGATGTGTGGAATCATGGGGAACCGGGAAATTTTTTATTCTTGTTAAGATTGTGTTGGGATATTGAGGAAATAAATAACTAATGTATGTACGTGTTCTTAATTTACAAATAGTAAAATGTTTTGGAAATGAAAAATTCTTTTTTTCAAATATTATTTTATTTATTAACGTTTAGTTGAATATGACATCAAAAAAGAAAAGAACTTAAGAATATATGGTAGCACAAAATGTCATAATCCTTTTAATTGTCAAGTGGTTAATAGGTGAAATTTTTTGACATTTGCGTTACCTTCCTTCCTTTTATACCATGTGTATTAACCAAGGCTGCAAAATAACGTTATTTTTAACAATAAACAAAAAAAATTTTGCTTCTGATGAAATATTCGATTTTATAAACGTAAAAAGCATAACAAAATTTATTTTTTTTCAACTGTTATCAAAAAAAATTAAAAAATTTTTTTTTGTTTTGATAATTATCAAAACAATTATTTCAAAAAAATATAGTTTCAAATTTAAACGAAAAATTGACTTTTCAATAATAAATATTAACCAAGGCTGCAAAATAACGTTATTTTTAACAATAAACAAAAAAAATTTTGCTTCTGTTGAAATATTCGATTTTATAAACGTAAAAAGCATAACAAAATTTATTTTTTTTCAACTGTTATCAAAAAAAATTAAAAAAATTTTTTTTGTTTTGATAATTATCAAAACAATTATTTCAAAAAAATATAGTTTCAAATTTAAACAAAAAATTGACTTTTCAATAATTTCGTTTTCAATGAAGAAACGAAATTTTACATATGTTTGTAAGTATGTACATACGTACATAAATAAAAACAAATACAATTTTTGTTAATTTTTTTGATATCAACGAAACAAAATTATTCTGATTAAAGGTTTATTGATAATTTTTGAAACAAAAAATTTTGTTTCTGATAATTAGCAAAACAAAATAATTTTTGGATATTTTTTATTGATATTTTTTGAAACAAAATTATTTTGTTCATTTCGTTGAGCAGCCTTGGTATTAACAATGAACATGGGTTGTGGATAAATTTCAATAAGTAGTAAGAAAGTTTAGAAGCCAATGTTTGAAGTACTGAGCTTTGTTCCCCTTTAACTTCTCAGAGCCATGGAATACAAGTGGCCCGACAGACTTCACGCGGGTTTGGTTCGACACCCGTATTTCCGCCACCTTCGCCTTCTTTACTTGCTAGTCCTTTTCTTTCATCTTCATCGGCTCCTCCACTTTTTTCTGCACCACTTCCACTATTAAAGAGGAAGAATGAACTTCTTCGTCAGTGTTTATTTCCATCGCTTGCATTTGGAGGCTGTTGTTTTTGATAGTTATATGGTAGGTGCTCAGATGTTCCCATGCTTATACTTCCATAGGAAAGTCGGTGACCACCTTCACTCGTATTTTGCGAGCTTGATGGGCCCGTACATGCGACAGATGAGGCTCGCGATAAGGAGGTACGCCGTTTAGGTATAACAAACGGTGGGGGCGGCTGTGGTGTATACTGGGGCGGTGTTGAGCTGGCGGATATTTGACGTACAAAGTTGCGTGCCCCCGTTATCGCATTACTGGCTGCTGCTGATGCAGCCGAGGAATGTACTTGTATGGAGCTCGCTCGCGTCATCATAGCACCAGTTCTTGGTGGTATAGCAGGTGGCGGGCCACACAATTTCATCGCGGGCGGAGATTTGTGTAAACCTTCGGTGGAGGTCTGTGATGGCATACGTGGTGGTATCCGTGGCAATGAATCTGTTCCGCCACTAATATGGGTGGTCATATTTTGTATTGATTGTATTGGATTATGTTTTTGTGAAGCTGGTGGCGCTTGTTGATAGCTGGTAGGTGATTGTGGTTTCTGGTTCCGGCCCTCATATTGATACTGGTTCAGTGCGCTATTAGTTGTGGCATGGGTTGATGTCATTGGAGTAGCGGTGATTGTGGCTGGCGAAGCCGTCGAAAAGTGTGGCAATCTCGCCTGTGGCTGTACTGTAGCCATTGTGACTGACGGTTTCTGTATCGGAATTGTATGGCGAATTGTAATTGTTGGAGTTTTAACATTTCCTTGCCGTGCCGCTGTTATGGGTGACTTTATTTCTTGTTTGGGCGAAGTCAGTGGCGTAGTAAGAGAATTTTTCGGGGGGGGTCACAGCCAATGTAAAAAATTTACCAGAATTAAAATAAAAATTACCAAAAATCTAAAATTTTTTTTACAAATGATCAAAATGTAATTTTTTTCAGAAATTGGAAATTTGTAACGTGACATCTTTGTAACTTCTTCTTCTTCTTGATTGGCGCTTAACCCTTTCGAACCGGCTTTCAACCGCTTGAGTATATAACATTTAACTAGTTTCCCACAATTAAGTAGCTTATAACTAAAAAATCCACATTCAAATTATTTCCATTTTTATCAAGGTGTGGGTGGTGGTAAACCATTGTACCACCAGTGCTGTTGTGTGGTACAGCATATGTACCATCAGTCCTTAATCTGCTAAGAGTTATTGATTATTTCAACGAATATATTTTCTTATATTTTATTCAAATAATGCATTTTACATAATATAGGTATTTATATTCACGAAAAAATACTTTTAAAATTAATATGGAGATGTATTAATTTGATTTATTAGTCTGATAACTTGCAAAGCAACCCATGCAAAGTGGTATATCGCATATCTGGCACATTTACTTTGTTCTCGTTTGCTTTTTGTTGCGCCGAAAATTTTCACAACGTCTTCTAGTATTAATAGGAACTGGTAAATGCATAGATATAATGCCCAGATTCTTCTGTCCTGCATATATGTGCCCCATTCCTTGAGACCTACGTCTGGTTGCAGTTTTCTTATCTTCAAATATTAGCGATTCTGCTAATATTATTATGAAATCGATAAATTGAAGTTTTTCTCATCGGAGATCGCAATAAATGACCGAAGATTTGGCAGCGGAAATCATTAAAAGACGATAGAACACTTTTTTCCGCGGTTTCTTTCTTGTAGGACATAACAAACATATATCCCAGCAGAATTGCTATTTTCCCAGCATCAGTTTTCGATATATTTGGTGATTGTTTTGCGGTTCCAAATGTAAAAATGCGTTCGTTTGTACATTTCGCGGTATATACACACAAACTTCGAGGGAAATTTTTTTGAAATACTGAAAATGGTGACGAAGTACGTGGAATTTCGAGACTTATATTACACTCACGATGTTCGTTTGTAATATTCTTAGGTATAAAATTTGGCTGAGGACAAGACCATGACCTTTGGTTCGAAGTCATGGAAATCATGTTATGTTCGAGCTCTTGGTAAAATTCTTCCGATTCATTTTCATTTACACCTTCAGCTGCATGGGATTCCCTATCGAAATATAAAGATGAAGATACTAAAGATTTTTCGCTATCCGTATTCGAGTCCGGTTCGTAATTATCAGCATTTCCGCCAGAAAAGTCCCCACTTTCATCCCCACCTTCATTGCCAACGTCAGAATAATCTCCATAAACATCCAGCGTCTTTGCTATTTCATCTTCACACAAGTTTTCGACATATTATTTCTTTGTAAAACAAAAAACAATAAGTATGTAAAGATTGACGAAGGGTACTGCTGGTACACATATGTACCAGTATAAAGGACTGCTGGTACGTATACGTCACGGTAGGCAGGAAGCGACGATAGGTTGCATGAAAATGTCGAGAAAAAAGGAAAGTGGGGTTGTGTTATGTGATGTTTATAGATGAAACATCCGTTGAAATTAAAATCCGAGCTGCTCCTTTTTCAAGGATATCCACATTTTTTGTTTTTTTTGAAAGGATCAAATATTGAGGAAATCGAATATTCGCCACCGTCCAAATTTTTCCGATTTCAATACATTATTTGGTCGCTAAGGGATACAAAAAAAGGTATTAAAAAGAAAACAGGACACCTGTAGTGGAAAAATCCAATGTGAACAGGACCTAAAGGATAACCACTGAAATATAAAATAACACAAAAAGTACCCACTTTAATTTGCGTATAACTCCTAAAATGTTAACTCTACGTGAAAATTTCTTATTATATGTTTCATTCAGAATAAATAAAGAAATATTTCTTTAATATACAATTTTGATGTACCTGCAGTGCTTAATGTACTTTTGTGCATCTAAAGTGAAAATTTCAAAAAAAGTACGTTTTTTTTATGGTGCTATTTTAAGTTCAAATATTTTTCTAGTTTATATAAATATTTTAATCTAATGATCCAACTCTCATTCCTACACATCTCTACGTTAATACTAAAAAAGAGTTAGAGCTGAGATACGCGCTAGCTGTGCACGGTGGGCGGGAAGCAACAATAGGTTGCATGGGAATATCGTAAAAACGATGGCCCAACGAATATGTGCCTAGCTGTGTGCTGGTACTAATTTTCGTTTAAAAAAAATGTTGGAGATTTTATTCACGCTTGCTGTGTGTTTATGAAGTATATTAGAATATCAGTTTACGTAAGTGTTTAGCCGGCGATCGTTTTTTCGATATTTTCATGCAACCTATTGTTGCTTACCGCCCACCGTGCACAGCTAGCGCGTATTTCAGCTCCAATTCTTTTTAATATTAACGTATAGATATGTAAGAATGAGAATTGGATCATTAGATTAAAATATTTACATAAACTAGAAAAATATTTGAACTTAAAATAGCACCATAAAAAAAACGTACTTTTTTTGAAATTTTCACTTTAGATGGACCAAAGTGCATTAACCACTGCAGGTACATCAAAATTGTATATCAAAGAAATATTCCTTTATTTATTCTGAATGAAACATATTATAAGGAATTTTCACGTAGAGTTAACATGTTAGGAGTTATACGCAAATTAAAGTGGGTACTTTTTGTGTTATTTTATATTTCAGTGGTTATCCTTTAGGTCCTGTTCACATTGGATTTTTCCACTACAGGTGTCCATTTTTCTTTTTAATACCTTTTTTTGTATCCCTTAGCGACCAAATAATGTATTGAAATCGGAAAAATTTGGACGGTGGCGAATTTTCGATTTTCTCAATATTTGATCCTTTCAAAAAAAACAAAAAATGTGGATATCCTTGAAAAAGGAGCAGCTCGGATTTTAATTTCAACGGATGTTCCATCTATAAACATCACATAACACAACCCCACTTTCATTTTTTCTCGACATTTTCATGCAACCTATCGTCGCTTCCTGCCTACCGTGACGTACCAGTTTTGTAAAACTCAAAATATACAATAATAAATATCCAAAATTTGTCATTATCAATACTTATCCTCATAAACGAAGTCAATATCTTTATCTGTTATATATTTTTTACTACTTTGCACTTTGTTTTGAATAACTAATACTTGCAAAAAATGTACGCGTTCGCATGCTTCGCTGTTTCACTCAAAGCTGTGTGTAAACTGTGAGCGCGAATGAGCTCCTTTTTATATGTACCATTAGAAAAACCAGCAGGCTTCGTCCGAGTATATTCTTTTCAAGTTTGAGTGCAAACTTTAGGAGTTAACCCATAATAAAATTTAGTGGTACATATGGTGTACCAGGAGGTTCGAAATGGTTAACCGTCTAGACGATTCTGGCCGCGTCCAACAGAGCGCGCCAATTGCTTCTGTTTCGTGCAGCATGGCGCCACTTGGGAACACCTAGGGAGGCAGCATCGCTGTCCACCTGATTTTCCCAACGCAGAGGAGGTCTCCCTTTTCTTTTGCGTTCAGCGGGTTTCGATAGAAATGCTTTCTTGGCCGGAGCGCCTTCGTCCATTCTCACGACATGACCTGCCCAACGCAGCCGCTGGATCTTTATTCGCTGAACAATGTCGATGTCTGTGTAAAGCTCGTACAGCTCATCGTTAAATCTCCGTCGATACTCGCCCACGCCAACGCGCAAAGGTCCATAAATCTTACGAAGAACTTTTCTCTCGAATACTCCAAGTGCCATCTCATCTGATTTTGAAATTGTCCATGCTTGTGCGCCGTACATGAGGACTGGAACGATGAGCGTCCTGTAGAGTGTGATTTTTGTTTGTCGAGAGAGGACTTTACTTTTCAGTTGCCTACTTAGTCCGAAGTAGCATTTATTGGCAAGCGTGATTCTTCGTTGGATCTCCGTGCTGACATCATTCTTGGTGTTAATGCTGGTTCCCAGATAGACGAAGTCCTCAACAGTTTCGAATTTGTAGCTATCAACATTGACGTGGCTGCCAAGGCGTGCTGTTTCTTTGTGTGATGACAGGAGGTACTTCGTCTTGTCCTCGTTAACCGCCAAACCCATTTTCTTAGCCTCTTTATCCAGCTTGGAGAAGGCAGAACATACGGCGCGAGTGTTAGTGCCAATGATGTCGATATCATCGGCGTAACTAGAAGTCATAAAGGAATGAAATTTTGCACAAAGAATAATATGCATTTCCGGAAGAGTAAAATTTCAACAACAAAATTGGGTTTATTCATAAAACTTTATTAAGGAGTAATACTTAAGATTATTTTATTCCATTTATTACGTGTTTTGAAGTGCACAATATCTCTCAAAACAGCGATTAATAGGAAAAAAATTAATTGAATAAAAAAATATCCATATTTCGCTATTGATAAATAATGAGCGATGTGAGTAAGTACTTTTGACTACTCTTTTGTGATTTTCTGCATTTGTTACACGTATGATTGTCCAAAAAATAGTCTCCCATCATATACTCGTACCAAGACCCTTGATATCACCATTCAAAAACTATTAAGTCCTGATGAAATCTCTCACAATTTTCATCACTTTCAGCACCTAAGCTTGTAGGGAAATTATTAAGATTTTTTCTGATTTTAGGACAGTCGAATCTGAAATTTCTTTAAAAAAATTCGATTTTTTTTCAAATTTTTTTCATTATTTTTGTTTTTGTAACCAAACTACTTGACCAATTTTGGAGTGTGAAGGCAAAAAATGTCTGTTGGAGCTCCCTATACCAGCTCCTCCTAGATATCAAATCGCCACGATGTCTAATACAACTTTTTGATGCACTTATGTGATGCAATGTTTGCATATATGGCTTTTTCCACGTTTTTACCAATACCTCAAAAACTGGGTCTGGTTATTTCATTTTTGGTGGTTAAAGTTGATCAAAATTTGTCGAGTAGTGTAATTGTAGCGTTTGTTGAGCCGTAGGAAAGTGCAGGAACCGTAGGAATTTTACCACAAAAGAGCGAGTATGGGTACAAAGAATGTAAATTGTGATAAAATTCCTGCGGTTCTTGCACTTTCCTACAGCTCAACTAACGCTACAATTATAAATAATACTTCGTGAAAAAGCGCTAAATTTCGAATTACCAATTTCGAGAAATTAATATTCTCATTGATTTTTTCCTGTAAATCATCTCTTAGTTAAAGGTGGTTTTATGGTCAGATGAATTTTATACAAAACGAATCTTTCGGGGGGGGTTTTGTCCCCAAAACCCCCCCCGTTACTACGCCAATGGGCGAAGTCATTTGTGGACATATGTGCGGACTGGTGACAATACTGCTGCTTGGATGAGCAATTTGCGGCTGTATTTGTAATTGCTTTTGCTGTTGTGCATGTTGTTGCTTTTGCTGCGCGTGAATATCTTGTATTTGTGGTGTGATGACAACAGGATTCTTCTTCTTCTCTTGCCCAGCTGCCACATAAGAGAACACACACAACACAGCATAGCAAATCTGGTCAGCCTTAAAGATGCAATGATAGAATTAAAAAAATTTAGTATTAAACTTTCATATGCACAGTTACTTAAATAAACATATCCTACAAAATTAAAAAAATTCCATACATATTCAATAAACATACACCCTGTAGGATACCAATATCGTCCAGAAATATTGACAAATAAATAGGCTTGATTTTTATAGCTGACCAAAAAAGAATAAAAATCTGAATAACGGTAATTCAGGCCCAAAACAGTTTTTTGGTTGTCATAACGGTTATTCAAGCCCAAAACACTTTTTTGGTTACCATTACGGTTATTCATGCCCAAAACGGTTTTTTGGTTTTTATAATGGTTATGGCATTTTGAAAGGCTCGTTCAAGGGAGATGAATGCTTACTTCTCCGAATTCCCTTATCATCAACAGATTTGCCCTTCCAATTCAAACGTATGCAGTTCCCAGTGAAACTTGCATTTGCGATGACAATTAACAAGTCACAAGGACAGTCGTTGGAAGTATGCGGCATAAACCTAGAAATGCCATGCTTTTCACATGGTCAGCTCTATGTGACATGTTTCCGTGTTGGAAAATCGTCCTCGCTATTTAATTACGCTCCGGGATAGAAAACTAAAAATTTTGTGTATCGTACAGCCTTAAACTGAATACTAAAATTATATATTTTTGAAGTTGTATACACAATGAAGTAGTGAAAAATAATTAATTTTCTATTAAACATAATACCGGTGTAATAACAATTTTTGAAATGAAATTAATAAAAAAAATCTATTTAGGGCAGAACGAAGTTTGCCGGGTCAGCTAGTTTATTATATTTTTATTTGATTAAATAAGTGTATATTATATCTAGGGTTACCAGATACCTTTCCCGCAAAAATCAGTACATTGCCTTCCAACATAAAAAAAAGCAATATATGCGGAGAAAATCGTCTTTATTACTGGCATTTTGTTTTTGTTTCCGTATCGTTATCTGTCAATCATGTTTCTATGACATTTAACGTTCGCGTTGCTTCCTCCTTCCTAACTGTTTCATGGTTATGCCGTGGTTATGCTTACCAGCAAAACACCGATGAAATTCGGACACATTTTCGTCATCGGTGAGAGGTTGTTAAATCGATGATTAGAGCGCACATGCACATCATAACACATTATTACCTCGAAACCTCGGCGTGCAACAAACACCCAGTTTCACCAAGCAAATTTGATCGATGTGAGAGTCTGAAAATTCTCTCACTCGTCGGAGTGCACAACAATAATTACACGTTGCTCTTCGAGTATTGTCGTAAGCATAACCACGGCATTACAAACAGTTGGAAAATTAAAAACAGTGCAGGGTGATAAAAATTAATTTTTTTAGTGTCGGCTAAAAATCAGTACAAATCAGTACAAAATCCAAAAAATCATATTTCTTAAGGTTTTTAAAACCTTCAGTACGGGGTACGAAAAATCAGTATTGTACTGATCAAATCAGTACGTCTGGCAACCCTAATTATATCCAAAAGTTAATTAAAGAATGATGTACTGTGGGACGATTTTCCGTTAACACTTGTCATGTCTGATTTGGAGACAAACCGGTTTCGACTAATATGCACCTTCTTCAGGGTCGAAATAGAGAACGAAAAAAGAAGTTGAAAAATTAACATCACTTTTAGTAAGCGCTGCTTTTGGCTATGCTGCGATAAATATATATATATATATGTGCGTAGGTATACTCAAAACCCCAACTCTGAGATGTTTACAAGTTTAAATTTGCATAAAATTAATCAAAATACTTTTATTATACTCAGCTGTACTAGTACACAGAGTATTATAGTTTTGATTTCCTAACGGTGGATTGTAACAGAACGAAATAATCGAGATAGATATAGACTTATATATTCGTCGCCCGGATAAATTAATGTCGTATGTTGCATTTGAAGACTTTTGGGAAAACAGGTTTGAAGTTTGGAATTGTATTTCTCCAAAACTTCTGATTAGTTTTTCTCCAAAGTCTGGCAGAACACTACTAGGCCAAAGAATTTATAAAGGATTTTCTTCAGTAAAATTTTGACGTATGTTACCTTTAGCAACATTTTTGCAGGAAATTTGTATGACGTACGACAAAATGTGTTCTGAAAGTTGGTATCAAGACAGGAACGGATGATATTGAAAATGGGCCATGACCACGCCCACCTCCCCTATATAGTAAAAATCGGAAATTTCGTATCTCAGTCACTAATAGAGCTGGGATGATAAATTTTCACCCACATGTAAAGCTCAGGCCCTTATGAAGAAATTTTGTGAAATTTTGAAAAATGTGCGGTGCCACGCCCACTTTTTAAGGGCCAAACATTGAAAGTTTTATATGTCATAACTCAGAAACCATTGAAGATATATCGATTAAATTTGGTACGCGTGATTTACTTACTCAGGCAAATGCTTGGACGAAAAATTGTCAAAATCGGTTTAACGACCACGCCCACTTTTATATATGTGTATTATAAAGTGACCTAATAAAAACATTTTAAGCGATATCTTTGTCAAATATAAAGATAATTCATTGAAATTTTATGGCATGAGTTCTACAATAGACCGGAAACAAAAAATAGAAAAATTTTGGAAAATAGGCGTGGCACCGCCTCTTTTTAGACAAAGGAATCTACGAGATTTCGGAGCCCATAACTCGACAAATAATTGAGATATTATGACGAAACTTGGTTTATACACTTTTACAACTTGTGTTAATAGACTCGCAAAAATTTGTTGAAATAGGTTTATGACCACGCCTACTTTCTAACAAAGATATTTCTGGAACACCCTTTGGGAATTTGTAACGTGACATCTTTGTAACTAGAAGTCATAAAGGAATGAAATTTTGCACCAAGAATAATATTCATATGCTTAGTGGGATGATTGATAAAAATTTAGAAAATGGGCGTAGCTACGCCCACTTTATGCGGCACTCGTTTTATATAAAATAACCCTTTTTCCATCAAACGCAAACAAAGAATGAAAGCATACAGCTGAGTATCTAATGTTCGATTCCACTCGAACTTAGGCTTCCTTACTTGTTATATATATAGATTTGAAAATATTTTAAATCAAGAATCAGAAAATATTTTTGATTCGACTTTTACCTTTACCTTTACCTATACTTATCCTATACCTTTACCTTTGCCTTTAGCTTTGCCCTCATGGTGTAGTTTGGAACGATTTTCCGCCATCCCTTGTCAAGCTTGGTTTGGTAACAAACCGGTTTCGGCTAATATGCGTAATCTTCATTATCTTTTTTCGTTCTGAGTAATTTATGGTGAAATACTAGGAGGGATAGAGCGATAGAGGAAGCAAAAGGGATGGCGAAAACAAAAAGGAAAGGAGGAAATGAAAATTAATATGAAAGGTAAAGGGAAGGGAAGGCAAAGGTAAAGGTAGAGGGAAAAACTCATTATAACATAAAAACGTTCTTCGTCGCTAGAAAGCGGGACGGGTTTTTGCTAGTATCTATACTATATAGGGAAAGTAGGCGTGGTTATCATCTGGTTTCGCCCATCTTCAATACCAACCTGTCCCGAAAAAAATATGTACATATACCAAATTTTATTAAAATATTTCAGTTTTTGCTAGGGTTGCCAGATGTACTGATTTGATCAGTACAATACTGATTTTTCGTGCTCCGTACTGATGGTTTTAAAAACATTAAGAAATACTGATTTTTTGGATTTTGTACTGATTTGTACTGATTTTAGCCGACACTGTTCTTAATTTTCCAACTGTTTTCATTTGACGTTTGTAATGCCGTCGTTATGCTTAGGACAATACTCGACGAGCAACGTGTAATTGCCGTTGTGCACTCCGACGAGTGAGAGAATTTTCGGACTCTCACATCGATCAAATTTGCTGGGTGAAACAAGCACCCAGCACGCCCAGGTTTCGGGGTAATAATGTGTTATGTTGTATATGTGCGCTCTAATTATCGATTTCAGCGTAACCACCTCTCACCGATGACGAAAATGTGTCCGAATTTCATCGGTGTTTTGCTCGTAAGCATAACCATGAAACAATTAGGAAGGAGGAAGCAACGCGAACGTTAAAAGTCATAGAAACATGATTGACAGTAAACGATACGGAAACAAAAACAAAATGCCAGTAATAAAGATGATTTTCTCCGCATAGGTATATTGTTTTTTTTTTTTGTGGAAGACAATGTACTGATTTTTTTGGGAAAGGTATCTGGCAACCCTAGTTTTTGCGCAAGTTGGAGTGCGTATGTAAGAAAGAACGGACGGACATGGCTCAGACGATTTCTTTTTACACCTTGATCATTTTTTTCATGGTGTTACATGCTACCGTTATGAAATCATACATTTTATTTCGGCTTAGAACAAATTTGATACCTTTTTAATCGGCATCAAATAATATTAATGAAATTTGATACAATTTAATCAAAGGATATTAATATATTTTTTTTTTAATCTTTAAACTTTTTAAAATTTTTGAAATGTTAACAACCTGTGAATGCCGTGAATAATATGTTTTTTGAAAGTCCCTGAAAATGCCAAAAATGGATAGATATGTATATTGGTATTTTATCAAACTTTTGGTAGGATCACTGCCCACAACACTTCACTTAAAGGAGGGTAGCTCAACAAACATTTAAGTACTGATTACTCCACATTAATTCAAGAATCGTTTTACCCATTGAATTTTATAGAACGTGTATATTACTGAGTACGATATATAAGTATTCATATGCATTTGTATAAATAATTTAAGTATTATCTTTATATTTTTATATTGTTAAAAAAAACGATATCATCGTTAAACACCCGAAAGTAGCTTACTTTATTAATTTAAATTTTTTTCTCAAAAATTTTTCGGTGATACTAAAAAAACCATGAAAGTAACATTTTTAAAACGGGTTAGAAACCCGAAAGCAGTAGATTTTATTAGCTTTAATTTTTTTGAGACATTTTTCGGTGATACGAAAAAAAACCATGAAAGTATCAAC
The DNA here is from genome assembly GCA_960531455.1 of Urophora cardui. Classification (NCBI taxonomy): domain Eukaryota; kingdom Metazoa; phylum Arthropoda; class Insecta; order Diptera; family Tephritidae; genus Urophora; species Urophora cardui. The sequence goes on from OY482671.1 coordinate 41,031,345, forward strand.
ACTGCTTTGTGTACTACATACAGCGGAGTATAAAAATTACAAACTATCAGCTCATTAGCTACAACAGTTTAAGGTAATTTGATAGACTTACCAGTTTAGATTTATATTTACGTTGAATAAGATGCCGAGTTTTAGGATCTGAAAGAAAAAACATATACATACTCAGCATAATTTTTGGCAAGCGCTTCTCCTTTCATCGACTGATGCAAGATTCATGCCTTAAGGTGGAAACACTCACCGACGGCAGCCCGTAGATCGTGTCAGTTGACTACCTTCTGGGAATGCCATGTGAACGCAAATTCACCGACATTCAATTTTTCGGTTTACGGAAAACGGTATACAGAAATCAATTGGTTATTTTGTAAATATATGTAAAATTATTCTTAAAAAAGCCAAAAATAGATATTAAAAGAAGATTATTGATTGTGAAAAGGTGGACTACGGTTAGTATTGCAATAAAAAAAGTTTGCTAACGAAAGTGAAATTGCAACATTGTATCCATGTAAACGATCAAAATAAACTGATTGCAGCGTTTCTATGGTTATGAACAGCGTTTCTACGGATTTGAATTCTCTGCGAAAGGAACACGGAAACATACGTCGGTGAGTGTTTCCAACTTTACAAAAAAATTTAGCGAGTAAAGGGCTAAACAGAATCAGTACTTCTCCGTCATGACGTACAAGGAAACCACTGACAGCAAAATAAACTTAGTAATAATTAATTGAAAACGTCATATTGGCAAGGTACAACTTGGCGGATCCGTCAATATTGCTCAACTCTCTGCTTTTGGCGTACGTCAGTAATATTAGGTCTGTTCGATGAACGCACTAGAGCGCTCTAGTGCAGAAAAATTCGTTCGTTTTGTACTAAAATGTGCTGAACTCTGGTTTTATAATCAATTTAAACTTAGATATTAGTACTAAATTAATACTATTAATACATACTAGTATCGCCGGTGGTCGAAATTCGACCATGCAATTTATTTTTTCAACTTTGTATTGGTACAAAAATTATTCCTTTTCGCGGAGATAAGCAACACTTTCCAAATTCCAGTTGTACCGCAACACTGATTTGCCCTTTTGATCACGGTCCGACGCGAAATCATGGTCAAAATCAAGGCAGATCTAGGAAGGTAGGCCCGGTGGTGAGCGCTTTTAAATTAAAGCGACTCTTCAACTGTGTTTACGATATTTGTAAACACGTTTACGATATCTATTTATCTTAACTAAAAATTTTATTTATTAATTATAAAGAAAGTAAATAATTTATAGAAAAAATTATATGCCTATGCACTGCTCCTCACTCATACGAACACATCCATATCAATTTTATGTGGATATGATACGTTAAATGTGCTAAACAGCCTGGCAATTGTTTGTATGGGAAAAATGTTAGCCTATTAATATATAGATAGTGGGCACATTTGCCAACGAAGCAAAAACGAAGTAAATCAAAAATGGTACAAAACTAAAATCTTTATTTATTAATTATAAAGAAATTAAATAATTTATAGAAAAAATTATATGCCTATGCACTGCTCCTCACTCATACGAACACATCCATATCAATTTTATGTGGATATGATATGTTAAATGTGCTAAACAGCCTGGCAATTGTTTGTATGGGAAAAATGTTAGCCTATTAATATATAGATAGTGGGCACATTTGCCAACGAAGCAAAAACGAAGTAAATCAAAAATGGTACAAAACTAAAAACTTTATTTATTAATTATAAAGAAATTAAATAATTTATAGAAAAAATTATATGCCTATGCACTGCTCCTCACTCATACGAACACATCCATATAAATTTTATGTGGATATGATATGTTAAATGTGCTAAACAGCCTGGCAATTGTTTGTATGGGAAAAATGTTAGCCTATTAATATAGAGATAGTGGGCACATTTGCCAACGAAGCAAAAACGAAGTAAATCAAAAATGGTACAAAACTAAAAACTTTATTTATTAATTATAAAGAAATTAAATAATTTATAGAAAAAATTATATGCCTATGCACTGCTCCTCACTCATACGAACACATCCATATCAATTTTATGTGGATATGATATGTTAAATGTGCTAAACAGCCTGGCAATTGTTTGCATGGGAAAAATGTTAGCCTATTAATATATAGATAGTTGGCACATTTGCCAACGAAGCAAAAACGAAGTAAATCAAAAATGGTACAAAACTAAAAACTTTATTTATTAATTACATATAAAGAAATTAAATAATTTATAGAAAAAATTATATGCCTATGCACTGCTCCTCACTCATACGAACACATCCATATCAATTTTATGTGGATATGATATGTTAAATGTGCTAAACAGCCTGGCAATTGTTTGTATGGGAAAAATGTTAGCCTATTAATATATAGATAGTGGGCACATTTGCCAACGAAGCAAAAACGAAGTAAATCAAAAATGGTACAAAACTAAAAACTTTATTTATTAATTATAAAGAAATTAAATAATTTATAGAAAAAATTATATGCCTATGCACTGCTCCTCACTCATACGAACACATCCATATCAATTTTATGTGGATATGATATGTTAAATGTGCTAAACAGCCTGGCAATTGTTTGTATGGGAAAAATGTTAGCCTACTAATATATAGATAGTTGGCACATTTGCCAACGAAGCAAAAACGAAGTAAATCAGAAATGGTACAAAACTAAAAACTTTATTTATTAATTACATATAAAGAAATTAAATAATTTATAGAAAAAATTATATGCCTATGCACTGCTCCTCACTCATACGAACACATCCATATCAATTTTATGTGGATATGATATGTTAAATGTGCTAAACAGCCTGGCAATTGTTTGTATGGGAAAAATGTTAGCCTATTAATATATAGATTTCATGCGATTTTGTTCTCAGCAATTCGTTTCTTTTCGTTTGTTGATGCCTTTAACTAAACTTCTGTGACAACTGTCTGATATTGTTCTGCCCTATACTTTTAGTGCATTCACCGAACAGCCCCTTTTTATGTGCCACCCCTTTACGCTACGTACGTGCTGTGAGTCGAAAGGGCGTACGTCATAACGGAGAAGTTCTGATTCTGTTTAGGAAGCAACAAAATTTAAAATTTACCGCTTGTTTTTTATTTGCACAAAATACAGGTGTTTTTCTGTTCTGGTTTACATACATACATGTGTTCAGCAGTTTAAGTCGGGACCAATGGGCCTAATGCATAAAAAGCGAGCTGTAGCTCTTCCCCGTTTTCTGGGTAAAAGATGACACAAAACTTATTGAAATTACTTGATTTTGCTGAACAACTTTTGTTTGTTATCATTAGAAAACCTTAATCAACCAAATTCTATCAAATCAATTAAAATTATTTGTTTATTTCTTCAGGTTGACTTTGAGTTGAGTCCACTGAGCAAGAGCTCAGTTTTTATGCATAAGGGCCATTGTATTTAAACCAGGCCGCTCTCGTATTGGAAGTACAAAACTCAATACATCTACAAATTTTTTATATGCACTGAAATTTTTTTGCTCATTTAACGCCCTTTTCATTTCCTTAGTAATTTTTAGTGTTTTTTTTTTTAATTGAACTGTTTTATTGAGTGGTTAACCCTGGAAAGTTGGCAGCTGGCAACCCAATAAACATTTTTCTTCATTTTCAATTTGAGGTTCATTTGAGAAGTAGCCCTATTGTCAAATATCAAATCTCTTGATAGCGTTCTCAAACAAAAAGGCACATTTTTAGTATGGGATTTTGGGCTGATTCTCAATTTGATAAACTTCATTTTCTCAAACCAATTTCAAAGGTGATACGAAATGGAATGCAATCAATAGATGTATGTATGTATTACATATTTGTACTCTACAGTGCAAAAAAATTGAGGGATAGTGAGAGTGAGAGAGTTTGTGGTGTAAGCGCAGAAATGGAATGGAATAAATAGATGTATGTACATATATATTACATATTTGTACTCTGATGTGATGTTTTTCATTTACCCGTGCGGGTGAATTTCGCCTGTGCCTTTTGTACAGTCACATGATTATACATATTAATATCTTTTTTAATATGCATACACACATATGAGAAACGAGCTATGTTTTTATTAAAGTTTGTGTAACTTTACAAAAAGCAACAAATAAATAAAATAAGGGTAAGAAATACAGAATCATTATTACACACAATCATTTTCAACCATCATCATTTCAACCGTTAATAGACTGCTCAAGTAAAATTGAAATTTGCAAACATACAAAATTTCTTCGTTCCTTGAAACCTTGACATGGTGAAATTCGTGAATGGTTCAAAGTTTTTTTTCAAAGGTGTTGTAAGTTATTCTAAAATTGATAAAGAATGTTTGATGAACACTTGCAAATATGTTTATTTTCAGATTATATATATGCTGATTCCTAAATTTAGAAACAATATTTTCTCAAACGTTTGAGAATTTTTTTTTCAGTGTTTAATGGGAAGTCAACAAAAATAAAAAAGTGTTTGTTGACATTGTGCTATACATACATACATGTTTATTAAGGTGGAGTGAAACTTTTTTTTTGGAAATTCAATTTGTTCCAAAGCCAGAACGGAAGCTTTCTAGCCCAGTAATAAGCCTGTAAAATTTTATTGACCTACTCGCATGTTTAGAGGTGCCCCCAGCCCAACAAAGTTGAAAAAATAGCACGGTCTGGTACAAATATGAAACTTTGAAAATTATAAAATAAAAAACGAAGTATGGGGATTGATAAGGATGGTTAAGCTGAGTATTAAAGTGAATTTATTTTTTTGGAAACAACAACAACAAAAGTTATTAAAGGTCAAAGTTTATATTGTGCATTTTTAAATTGCAATTACTTAAAAACTACTTAACCGATTTCGAATATTTTTATACCATTCGATAGGTACGTTGATTCCCTTTAATTTGATATACTTTTTATGTGGGTTCCATAACACCCCCCTGCGGGGGTCAACCCCTCTTACTTTTCATATATAAAATGTATATCAAATTAAAGGGAATCAAAATACCTATCGAATGGTATAAAAATATTCGAAATGGGTTCAGTATTTTTTAAGTAATTGCAATTTAAAAAATGCATAATATAAATTTTGACCTTTAATAACTTTTTTTGTTGTTGTTTCCAAAAAAAAAATTCACTTTAATACTCAGCTTAGCCATCTTTATCAATCCTCATACTTAGTTTTTTGATTTTATAATTTTAAAAATTTTATATTTGTACCAGATCGTGCTTATTGCTTTCAATTTTGCGGGGCTGGGGGCAGTTCAAAACGTCATCCTATCGCGATAAAATTTTGTGGGGTTCATTAACTCGTATAAAGGCAACTTTTCATTGCTGGTACGTTCAAAAAAAGAACAAACAAAAAATCTCCATATGATTTCACTCCACCTTAATGTTTATAGTTTATTTGAATAAATTTTTATATTTGAATAAATAACAAGTAAGGAAGCCTAAGTTCGAGTGGAATCGAACATTAGATACTCAGCTGTATGCTTTCATTCTTTATTTGCGTTTGATGGAAAAAGGGTTATTTTATATAAAGCGAGTGCCGCATAAAGTGGGCGTGACCACGCCCATTTTCAACATTTTGATCAGTCATCCAACTAAGCATATGAATATTATTATTTGTGCAAAATTTCATTCCTTTTTGACTTCTAGTTACAAAGATGTCACGTTACAAATTCCCAAAGGGTGTTCCAGGAATATCTTTGTTAAAAAGTAGGCGTGGTCATAAACCGATTTCAATAAATTTTTGCGTGTCTATTAACACAAGTTATAAAAGTGTATAAACCAAGTTTCGTCATAATATCTCAATTGTTTGTCGAGTTATGGGCTCAGAAATCTCGTATATTCCTTTGTCTAAAAAGAGGCGGTGCCACGCCCATTTTCCAAAATTTGTCTATTTTTTGTTTCCGGTCTATTGTGGAACTCTTGCCACAAAATTTCTATGAATTATCTCTATATTTGACAAAGATATCGCTTAAAATGTTTTTATTAGGTCACTTTATAATACCCATATATAAAAGTGGGCGTGGTCGTCAACCGATTTTGGTAAAACTTTGAACATGTATTACTACAAGTAATGAAAGTGTACACACCAAGTTTCGTCATTATATATAAATTATTTGTCGAGTTATAGGCTCAGAAATCTCGTATATTCCTGCTTCTAAAAAGAGGCGGTGCCACGCCCATTTTCCAAAATTTTTGTGTTTTTCATTTTATGTCCGCAGTTGGGCTCCTGCCATTAAATTTCAATGATATATGTTTATATTTGACAGAGATATAGCTTAAAATGTTTTTATTGGGCCACTTTATAATACCCATATATAAAAGTGGGCGTGGTCGTCAACCGATTTTAGTAATTTTTGGTCCAGACATTTGCCTAAGTAAGTATATCACGCGTACCGAATTTCATTGATATATCTTCAACGGTTTCTGAGTTAGGACTCATAAAACTTTCAATGTTTTACCCTTAATAAGTGGGCGTGGCACCGCCCATTTTCCAAAATTTCATCAAATTTCTTCCTAGGGGCCTGAGCTCAACACGTGGGTAAAATTTCATCGCTCCAGCTATATTAGTGACTGAGATACCAAATTTCCGATTTTTTCTATATAGGAAAAGTGGGCGTGGTCATGGTCCGATTTCGCCCATTTTCAATACCAACCGTCCCAGTCTCGATACCAACTTGCATTTCAAATTTCATCGAAATATCTCAATTTTTGCACGAGTTAGAGTGTTTACAGACGGACGGACGGACATGGCTCAATCGATTTCTCTTTTCACCCTGATCATTTTGATATATATAAGTCTATATCTATCTCGATTATTTCATTCTGTTACAATCCACCGTTATGTGATTAAAACTATAATACTCTGTGTACTAGTACAGCTGAGTATAAAAATAAAATATTCAATAAAATATAAAATTTATATGCAACGTATTAAAAAATATTGTGTGTATTGCAGATAATATATATGTACGTTAAGGTGGAGTGAAAACATATGGAGATTTTTGTTTTGTTTCTTTTTTGAACGTACCCGCAATGAAAATGTGCCTTTATAGGAGTTAATGAACCCCACAAAATTTTATGGCGATAGGATGACTTTTTGAACTGCCCCCAGCCCCGCACAGTTGAAAGCAATAAGCACGATCTGGTACAAATATGAAATTTTGAAAATTATAAAATCAAAAAACGAAGTATGAGGATTGATAAAGATGGCTAAGCTGAGTATTAAAGTTATTTTGTTTTTTTTTGGAAACAACAACAACAAAAGTTATTAAAGGTCAAAGATTATATTATGCATTTTTTAAATTGCAATTTCTTAAAAAATACTGAACCGATTTCGAATATTTTTATACCATTCGATAGGTATTATGTTTCCCTTTAATATTATATACATTTTATATATGAAAAGTAAGGGGGTAAAAGGGGGATTAACCCCCGCAGGGGGGTATTATGGAACCCACATAAAATGTATATCAAATAAAAGGGAATGAAAATACCTATCGAATTGTATAAAAATATACGAAATCGGTTCAGTAGTTTTTAAGTAATTGCAATTAAAAAATGCATAATATAAACTTTGACCTTTAATAACTTTTGTTGTTGTTGTTTCCAAAAAAAACTAATTTCACTTTAATACTCAGATTAGCCATGTTTATCAATCCTCATACTTCGTTTTTTGATTTTATGATTTTAGAAATTTCACATTTGTACCAGATCGTGCTAATTTTTTGAACTTTGTGGGACTGGGGGCACCTCTAAACATGCGAGTAGGTCAATAAAATTTTACAGGCTTATTTCTGGGCTAGAAAGGTGCCGTTCTGGCTTTGGAACAAATTGAATTTCAAAAAAACATTTTTCACTCCACCTTAATGTACGTGTTGAAAATAAGCATTTTTTTTTTGTACGAGGAGGAAGCATCGAAAGCCTTTACCCCGTAAGTGTGGGACTCTAACCCGAACTAAACCTCCTACTGTCATTGTACTACCGTCAAGCTACCGACGGGAGGTGGGTTGAGCACTAGGCTCGCAATCCGTAATGGTCGCGTTATTGCCCTCAATCTGCCTTAGAATGCTTCACCCATATGTTTTTTTTATAAAAGTGGTCAGTGTTAGGTGGTCTGCGGAGGCCAAAGCTCCGTATCACGCGCATTGACGGATGCAGGAGGCCTAGCTCCTGTACGTATCCATAACGGATGCAAGAGGCCGAGCTCATGTACGTATTCGTTTCATTCAAAGTTCCCAATATTAGGTGGTCTGCGGGGGCCAAATCTCCGCACCACACGCGATGACGGATGCAGGAGGCTGAACTCCTGTACGTATCCGTTCCACGCAAAGTAGGTATCTATGATTACCAGAATAATCTGACACGCCGCCGGCATATTTAGTCGCTGCTGGTTCGTCGTAATCTCTCTAGGCTCCTCAGTGTTTTCATCGTGCCTAGGGTTGATTGATTGATCAGTACAATACTGATTTTTCGTGTTCCGTACTGATGGTTTTAAAAACCTTAAGAAATACTGATTTTTTGTATTTTGTACTGATTTGTACTGATTTTTAGCCGACACTAAAAAAAATCATTTTTATCACCCTGCTCTGTTTTTAATTTTTCAACTGTTTTCATTTGACTTTTGTAATGCTGTGGTTATGCTTACGACAATACTCGGCCAGCGTTGCCGTTTGGGCCACTAAAGTGGCAACTTGAACCTTTTTTAAAGCCAGGCCACCTGAACCCAACTTTTTGAAAATATGCAATATTTGAACCTTTTTAAAAATTTGGGCCACTTTTGGTCCTTTTTTACTTTGAAAACTATAATTACACTGCTCTACAGCCAAAAAATACTCTGAACGCAACCATCCTTTCTATATGTAAAATCGGTCGCTGATTCCGAAAATCGGGTTCATTTTTAATTCTATGGGAAGGTTTTTGAGATATCGGCAATTTACCGTTATTTGGCCAATGTGTCCACTTAATCCTGTATATCTCTTTAACACAGTGAGCTATATTCCTTAGGGTGACACCAAACGAAAGAAAATTAAATTTCCTTTTCACGGCTCCTATAACATTTTTCTCTAACTCTTATAGTTTCTGAAATATTGGCGATTAAATTTTAATTTTTTCGATTTTTTACGATTTTTTGAAGAAAAAATTGACTTTGTCAGGCAATATCTTTAAAACCAATACTTTTACCTTCGGTTTTACTCCTTTTCATGAAGCTCTATTCTATTACCAAAAAAATAAGCTATCAACCATGAAAATCCATTGTAAAATGGAAAAGTTATAGGCGATCAAGTAAATACAGCCAGGTCGCGCAATGCCTCTGCACGCGTACATTCTATGCATATTGTACCAATACCTACACATCTGCAGTAGCAGCACATTGGCAGCGCAGTAGATACAAGCCCATTTACGGGTATAACATGCATAAAATATACCCGTGTAGAGGCATTGTGCGACTTGGCTGTATTTACTTGATCGCCTATAACTTTTCCATTTTACCATGGATTTTCTTCGTTGATAGCTTATTTTTTTGCTAATGGAATGGAGCTTCACGTAAAAGATTAAAACCGAAGGTGAAGACATTGGTTTTAAAGATATTGTCTGACAAAGTCAATTTTTTCTTCAAAAAATCGTAAAAAATCGAAAAAATTAAAATTTAATCGTCAATATTTCAGAAACTATAAGAGTTAGAGAAAAATGTTATAGGAGCCATGAAAAGGAAATTTAATTTTCTTTCGTTTGGTGTCACCCTAAGTTATATAACTCACTGTGTTAAAGAGTTATACTGGATTAAGTGTACCCATTGGCCAAATAACGGTAAATTTCCGATATCTCAAAAACCTTCCCGATTTTCGGAATCAGCGACCGATTTTACATATAGATAGGATAGTCACGTCCAAAGTACAGACAAAAAATTTCATTTTGTGATCCAGTGTTATTAAATAATTTTTAGTTTTTTCTTAAATATAAGAACAAAAAACTTCTTTGTTACTATTTTACTTTGCATTGGCAACTCTCCGTTTGGAAAGGTTTTTTATTTAATTTTTTTGCCAACACTACCCTTGAATACTTTGAAATTTGGGCTGTTCGTTAAGATAATGAAAACGCACGGAGCAGCCCAGACACACACAAACACATAAAGCGTTCGTTGATCCGTAGGAAAGTGCAAGAAATGTAGGAATTTGACCACAATTTACATTCTTTGCACTCATATTCGCTCTTTTTTGGTAAAAGTCCTACGGTACTTGCACTTTCCTACGGCTTAACGAACGCTATAACAGTTTTTTTTAATTCCTTGCCTTTCTCGGGTTATTCCGTCTGCTCAACGAATGATCATATTAATGATGCGTTCGTGTAGAGAATATTTTAAATTCCATTTACTTTAAGCATTAAATAAACCACAAAAATATATAAAAATGTGTTTTACCTAAAAAAAAAATTGGGGCCACTTTTTTTAATTTTTTGGGCCACCTTTTGAAATTTTTGAGCGGCAACACTGTACTCGGCGAGCAACGTATTATTGTTGTTGAACACTCCGACGAGTGAGGGAATTTTCGGACTCTCACATCGATCAAATTCGCTGGGTGAAACAAGGACCCAGCACGCCGAGGTTTCGGGGTAAAAATGTGCTATTTTGTGTATGTGCGCTCTAATCATCGATTTAAGCGTAACCACCTCTTACCAATGACGAAAATGTGTCCGAATTTCATCGGTATTTTGAAGGAAGGATGAAGCAACGCGAACGTTAATAGTCATAAAGACGATTTTCGCCGCATATATATATATATATATATATATATATTTTTTTTTTTTTTTGGAAGGCAATGTACTGATTTTTTCGGGAAAGGTATCTGGCAACCCTAATCGTGCCTGCTATGATGTCACCCGCTTCAATCCACTTTGAACTGCTTTCTAGCATGTGCTTTACGAGCGACTCAGGTGAATAGTCACTTCCGCATATTCTGCGAAGCTTACTTCTAGTAAAACATGGATCAGAAGTTAACACTAATTGCTAAAAAATACCTCGGTTACATTCGAGCAACACCTACGTTAACCATGATATGCGATAGGAATATAAACATTAAAATCAAATATAAAAAAACAAAAAAATCTTCATAGTTGGTACATGTGAAAAACCATGTATATAGTAGTAAAGTGCGGCTTTCTGTAACGTAATTTTTTGTTGGCAAAATACTAATTGTACAACGTACCTATCATTTCCGGGGGTTAATTTGACTGAGTCTGACAGAGCAACATAACAAAACCAATTTTGAAGACGAAAAAGAATGTGGTCAAAATTGTCCAAACGACTTTGAAAGTTGCATATCTTTTTATAATATAATATAATACAATGGCGCTATTATAACTCTGACGAGTTTTATGGCCGAGCTTCTCTCCCAATTCGAGGTGTGCTCCTTTTTGTTTTTCCTACTAATTGGCGGAGGGTATGCCGCCCACTGCCGAGGGGTGACCGCTGCTCTTAAAAAACCCAATAATTGGATTTTTACTAATTAGAAAAATTGTTTTGATGTTTGGCTCGGACCGTGGTTTGAACCCGAGACCTCTGGCATAGCAGGCGAGCACTCTACCAACTGCACCACAGCGGCCACAAAAAAAAAAAATAGGATTCGTATAATCTGGTGAAGGCGATCCTATAGAATCACCACACAAGTAATACATCGTATGACATAGAGTTTTCTCAGTATCTCACTTGGGATAATCTTGATGCCGGGGCTTATTGTTTTTGTTATAGCCACTAAGACATTCCACGAAGGAGTGGAGGAAATGTAGGGCAAATAACTGTCCTTTTCCGGATGTATTCGGAATGCTCAGCGACTGGTTCCTTCCTGGTCCTGCGAAAATTTGTTTGGCCAGCTGATAAGCGGGGGAAAAAGGTGTTCAACGTCTTCTATAGCGTAGCAACACATTAAAAGACCATGCCAGCTAAGGAACTGAATAACGTGGATATTGAGCTCACACTGATCTCTATCTGCCCAACTGGTGATATTGATAATCTATAGGTCCACTAGCATCACCAAAGAATGTTCGAAATGCAACTGTCAGTCAGGACGGCCATTAATGGCGGAGTTTCTTGCCCTGACTATCGGAGGTCGACGAGCTGATAGCCACATGTTTTTACGTCTTTTCGATAGCTTATATCTAGTGCGTCTTGAAGCACTCTGATATAGTACCACACCAAGATATTTTATTGATGGCTACGAAGTTTACTCGCACTACCCAACCGTGATGCACATATTTTTAACACTTTACCTGCGCTCACTAGCACTACCTCTGTTCGTTGCGCGAGGTACAGGGCATAGTCGCCTGAGATTTTCTATGTAATCTGCGACCAGAGCCGCCGAGAGAAAATCAGGGCCCGGGGTCAAAATAACTACGGGCCCCTATACTAAATGAAAAAATTCTCAAAATCAAAATTCAATGAATATATAGTTACGAACTTTAATTTATCTATACATTAATATAGATCAAGTAAATATGTATGTTTACATAGAAATATACATATTAGGGTGGGTCAAATGTATTGTTCAAAAGGCACATCCAGTTTCCGAATCCATAGGTCATACTGAGTAATATTGTCCATGGGACCATAGGTCTGAATGAATTCTGTTTAAATACACACTGCTTTATTTGTATGAAATAAATTTCTTTAAATTGGAATACAAATATTTGTTGGTGGTAATTTGGTATATTAAAAGTCTGATTCTGTTGAACGCTTTAATGAAACAGCAATCGAATTCAACTGTACGAAGCACCAAAGCAAATTTTAGCTTCGCAAGCTTCGTTTGTTTTCGGCGTATCGCTGTTTACATACATACATACACGTACATATATGGGCATTTCCTGGGAGTTTCGGACGGTATGTTCGCACGATTTTTTGAACTTTTGAGGCAGAAATATCGCGAAATATTGTATCGTTTTATGATAAAGGGAAAGATTTAGGCCACGGCTAATGATTAAAGTATGTTAGCGACAGAAATTTAGTTTAATGTCTCTGTTTTAGCCACTTAAAAAAAAAAATGGACCTGTTTTTGAAGCGTCCGGAACGCAGTGTAAGTGGCTAAAACAGAGGCATTAACCTACATTTCTGTCGACAACATACTTTAATCAATAGCTGTGGGCTTATCGAATCATTCTCGCCGCCCTCGACAGAGTTGTAGACTAGTACTCTATCTCAAAGTAACTTATAATTATATTTATAATGTATTGTGAGTCTCGAACAAATGCATTACCGACAAAAAATACTTTAAAAAGCTAATTCTTAGACATTTATCGGAAGTACTACTGGCTTAAAATAAACCTAAGACCACTTTTTCTGTACTTCCATAAATGATTTTTGGCTGTAGAATATGATGGCGTTTTCAGAATGTCAAAGTTAGCTCTTGTTTTCGAGAAATTTAGGAAAGAAGTTTCAGAGTTCTAAAGGAACTTTTTCCGTTTATAACAAGGCCCGGAAAATCGACTCACGTGAGTTAATGAGTATAACACACATAGGCTTACGCTCTGTGATTCAGTCGTTGTTTAAACCATTGTGAATGGATACAAGTGACTTGACTCTGGGATGTGTGTTAAAAAGGTCGAACAGCTGTGCTCAGCTGATTTCAGGGTTGCTGTTATGGCCCAATAACGATGGTGAAAGCAATAGAAGTTGCTCTTCTTCTTTCTGTTTTGTAGGTTGTTGATTTTACATTCTTGCACATGTTATTCGTGGAATAGCTGGCGTTTACGCTATCACCGGGAATTGCGTTTTAGGAACTCAGCCTTAAATTCTTTTCGGAATTATGAATTGGTTTTTTCAATTCCCAATTCCGGAATTGCGTTTCTGTCTTGATTGCTACGACCTTGTCATTATGGTCCCTTTTCTTACAACAACCACATCCGGGCGCCATACCAATCTGTACCCCCGGAAGTCGCCGCCATACCAATCTGTCCCCGATTTTGATATTTTTCGATGACTTATCGTCTTTTTTTTTATCGAATTTCGACTACGCATCCCAGAGCCATTTCACTGTATGCTATACACTATGGTTTAAACAGCGAAGAAGCAACACAAGCACTGGCTGCGTTGCTTTGTTTGTTATGCGACAGTGTGCCATTGCGTCAGTGGTGCCATATTGAGGGAAATTTCCTTTTTGAGGGATATTTCACTGCAAAATTTTTAAAGAGGGAAAAAAGGGACATTTTGTTGTCGTCCACATAAAAAAAGGGATTTTTTGGTTGCAGAACTGTTTACATACCTACATACATACTAGGGATTCCAATCCCGGGATCCCGCCCTTTTTGACTCCCCGGAAATTCCGGGATTACTAGAATTTTATCCCGGGAGTTTCGGGATAAAATAAAGAGAGAATATTCCCCTATTATAGCAATGAAAATTTGTATTTTATATAATTTTTATTGGTCTCAGATCTGTATACTAATAGCGTTTCCTATTCTGAACGAAAATGTTGCATTATTACATGGCAGCATTATCAACATGTGCCCTGTGTCCTATGAAAATGGTACATTTTTCATGTGATAAATGAAACAAAAATAATGCAACCCTTTTGTGCTAAGAACAGAAAATGTTGCCCCTTATTCGGGCCAGTTTTACATTTTGTCTATAGAACAAACAGTCCTAAAAAAATGTGTGGAAGCTTTGTGGAAGAGAATAAAAAAACTTGGCAGTCCGAAGAAAATGCTGACTAAGTTTGACATTTTTGCCAGAATAAAAAAAGCAAAGTAAGGATTAATATTTTTGATTTAATAACACTTCACTTCATTGAAAAATTATTTTCGCGGGAGTCACAAATGGGATAATCACAAGCAGTACCTCGTTCGAAAGACAATTAAAATTGTCGATGTACAACTTGTAGTAATTGGACATTACCTCGCTGAGTGACAGCTGGTCGAAATCAAGATTTTATTAATTACTTGCGATTTTTCAAAAAATTTTGATTTTAAAATTAAGCTTTTTGTAGGAAGTTGTAAAATTCAGGAAAGTTTTATTCTTTTAAAAATTAGCCTGCTTAATTGTGGTTATCGCATTTGTGATTTCCGAGAATAATTTTTGAGTGAAGTGATAACCAAAGAAACACCAAATTACCGTTATCTCAAAAATCTAACAATACAAAACATTAAAAAAATAGTTCCCAGCTCAGCAGTCCCATACCTATCCTCCCCCATACCTGAATTTTTAGATATTTCTTGGCTGTAAACTAGTGTAATTAAATTTTTTTGTTGTGAAATACGCGTTGTAAGGAAACGTATGTTAGGTATTTTTAAAATCTTTAGAATTCTTGTGGTAAAATTCGTTTGATAATTTCTATTTTCTGATTTTTGGCCATTTATTTCTCAAAGGTTTTTGCAATTTCCTCCCATGAAAAGTAAATAATGGAAGAAAATGCAAAAAAAAAATTTCAAAAATAGAATTAGCAAAAACCAGGCAAAAGTTTAATTTTATTTTAGAATTTCACATTATGTATTAAAATAAAATACGCAGCTGTATACTCGGAATCCATCTCAAAATTTCTGCATCCGATTTTTAATTTTTTTCGAATGTTGCATTAATTTTCAGTATTTGTCGGCAAGCTTGGAAATATTCGCTTAAACGAAGTACGTCATTAAATTCTAAAAATTTCACTGGATCACAAAATGAAATTTTTTGTCTGTACTTTGGACGTGACTATCCTATCTATATGTAAAATCGGTCGCTGATTCCGAAAATCGGGTTCATTTTTAATTCTATGGGAAGGTTTTTGAGATATCGGCAATTTACCGTTATTTGGCCAATGGGTACACTTAATCCAGTATAGCTCTTTAACACAGTGAGTTATCTTCTTTGGGGTGACACCATATGAAAGAAAATTAAATTTCTTTTTCGCGGCTCCTATAACATTTTTCTCTAACTCTTATAGTTTCTGAAATATTGACGATTAAATTTTAATTTTTTCGATTTTTTACGATTTTTTGAAGAAAAAATTGACTTTGTCAGACAATATCTTTAAAACCAATGTCTTCACCTTCGGTTTTAATCTTTTACGTGAAGCTCCATTCCATTAGCAAAAAAATAAGCTATCAACGAAGAAAATCCATGGTAAAATGGAAAAGTTATAGGCGATCAAGTAAATACAGCCAAGTCGCACAATGCCTCTACACGGGTCGGAATCAGCGACCGATTTTACATATAGAAAGGATGGTTGCGTTCAGAGTATTTTTTGGCTGTAGAGCAGTGTTTTTATTTGAAATTATCAAATGATCACAAGCTTTATTATTAATATCCTAAAAGTACCAACTGTTAAGGCAAATGTTTTGTATGTAATTTTCTTTCTTGGTTGCGTTTTTTAAAGTAACTCTTATTATTAAATAATACGCATGATTTTACGTTCCTATTTTATTTTGTTGCTAATGAAATAATAAAGATGGCAATAAAAATCAATTTTTTCTTTGCACTTTAAAGTTGTAGCGTTCCTCGAAATATATATTTACTTTTTTCAATCCCAATATGTGGGAAAATAGTTAAGGTCCAAATCCCGGGATCCCGGGATTATAAAAACAAATCTCGAAAATCCCGGGATCGTAAAAATCGGAAAAATTGGAATCCCTAATGTATAATTTATAGTATAACTTAAAAATAAGCACATCTCATACTTAGAAGCAAAAAAAATTCTTAAACCTAAATGAACACGTTGGCTTTCTTTACATCCTTCTTAATTCATTATTTCCAGTTTGATAAATGTGTGCAATATTACGGAAAGTGTAAATTTGTCGATGGAATATATGTGCGGCAAACAGGGTGATAGCGGCCAAAAATAAAACCGAAATTAAAGTATTAGCAAATCAGTTTTTTCTATCAGCGATTGACAGATATACCAATTTGTAAATAAGTCTCGTTTTGTTTAGTCGTACAGGGTGAGCAAACAATAGGTCCTTTTATAAAAAAGAAAAACATAACATTACACATATAGGTCCTTTTATTTCGCAATAATTACACCTTACACAAAATTCTGTATCCCATTCAATTATAATTGAATATTATTAACGTACGTAATCAAATGATAAAACATTACATAGATATTGACTTGGGCTTTTAGAAACAATAAGATTTTCTAAATAGCGATCACTCTTGGTTTTATATGAACTTTGAAATATTGACAAAAAAAGTCGAAGAAAAAAATTTTCCTCAATTTTAAATAATAAAAATTAAAAAAATAAAAAGTAGTAGCTAATAGTTCATTCTTTCAAATTATGAGATAATTTTTTTTATCAGCGTTAATATTTTTTTGCAGCTTGTTCCTATTCGAACACAAAAAAAAATTGTGTAAAAATTGGAAAACGGTAATATGAAATAAAAAAAATAAAAAATATGACCTCCCCAAATTTTTAATATTTGGTGCTCGCGAGTGTGCTTCATAAACATGTGAAGAAATTTTAAAGTCCATTGGTGGTATAAACATTTTTTTTTTATGAATTTTTTGCAGAAAAATTTTATGATAAATGCTTATAAAATCCTTAAAGGTGATTATATTTTTAATTTAAAAACCGTGGGATGCTTTGCGCCTTTTCCAAAATGATTACTGTATGTATTTGACTTATATTTCAAAGATGTATGCACTAATCAAAATTGAGCATTCTAGCTATAATAGTTAGCAAAATATTGAAATTTCAAAAATAACGTTATATTTGTGGATCGATTATTTAAAATTTTCACAGATTATACATTAAATCAATTATTACTATTTTTGGCCGCGTTTGTATGGAAGTAGGTACCCCCACTGTGTGGGGCTTAGATGGTAGTTCAGGTCATAGCATGTATAAACAAAAATTTTTTGAAACAGAAGATACTGGCAAATACGTTGTTATGCGCCTCTGTTCCTTTCCGTGTTGCGAATGTTGTAAATAATGACCAAATATGCGTTAAATGGGTTTCCATCTACATTTTTTTGTCGGCGATCAGAATTATATTTTCGAAAGAAACTCCTGATTTGATTCGAAAATTGCAAGAAGATATCCGAAATATGGTGAAATCTTTGAAAATGGGCGGTGCCACGCCCACTTATTAAGGAGCGAACATTGAAAGTTTTATAGGTCATAACTCAGAAACCGTAGCAGATATATCGATGAAATTTGGTACGCGTGATTTACTTACTTAGGCAAATGTTTGGACGAAAAATTGCCAAAATCGGCTGAGACCACGCCCAATTTTATATATGGGTATTATAAAGTGGCCTAATTAAAACATTTTAAGCGATATCTCTGTCAACTATAAAGATATATCCAGTTACATACACAAGGCAAAAAACACAAAAATTTTGGAAAATGGGCGTGGCACCGCCTCCGTTTAGAAGCAGGAATATACGAGATTTCGGAGCCCATAACTCGACAAATAATTGAGATATTATGAGAAAACTTGGTTTATACACTTTCATAACTTGGCGAAATCGGTTTATGACCACGCCTACTTTTTAACAAAGATATTTCCGGAACACCCTTTGGGAATTTGTAACGTGACATCTTTGTAACTAGAAGTCATAAAGGAATGAAATTTTGCACAAAGAATAATGTTCATTTGCTTAGTGGGATGACTGATAAAAATTTTGAAAATGGGCGTGGCTGCGCCTACTTTATGCAGCACTCGCTTTATAGAAAATACACCCTATATCGAAAAAACGCAAACAAACAAATTTAAATCATACAAATTATGGTTTTTTATGTTTTTTGTCTATGATTAAAATTACTTTTGATTACTGCAGTAAATTTTTTTCACTACGAAAGTGGGCCCCCTAGGTACCATGCCAACCGGGCTTTTTCCCTTAAATCCGCCACTGCCCATCCATCACATTTAATATGTAAAAATATTGCTGCTTTTAGTTTCAGAGTAATGCCCATACTTATCTCGTTATAAATTGTATCCAAATACCTATGTGAAGGAAATTTCTTTTCTGGTTGGATCGTTGAAAAGTGGAGTAAGGTCCTTAAGAAAGTCCTTCCACAATGGATGCTTCACCATAGCCAAAGGAGGGCCGGTTACAAAAATAGCATTTAGTTGTATTCTGTAAATCAGACGAATGCGGAGAATCACTTGCTGTCTGTATCTTGGTTATTGCCGCATTGGTTTAAACTTTAAAGCATGTCTTGAACTCATTGCTTTATTAATAATGAACACTTGACGCAGCACATAGGTAGATTTTCAAGTTATATGCGGCCAAAAATATTTCATTGTCTACATCTATTACAAATTGCTTGTTTAATGCAAAATGTTAATAATTTATGTTAAAAGTCGATTTTATTGAAAAATATATACAGTGACTCAAAAAAAATCATACGCCAAAGTTTTTAAATTTATTTCAGAGTTCTGTCGAAAATTTTACTCTCTTATTTTCGTTTAAAGATATAGACAATTTTTCAATAAAAATCGTTTTAAGCAGGATTTCTCAGCTCATGGAAAAAATCCGAAAAATCGTAGACATTTCCAAAAGTGGATGAAATATTTCAAATTGAGGCCAGAATTTATAGAAGATTTTGAGGAGATTTCTAATTGTACTTTTATGTAGCCAACCAATTTTAGTGTAAAAGTGAAATTCTCAATGCTGTGAAAAATTCCGTCGATTTTAGAAGTTTTTTCTGTAGAGTGTTTGCCTTATATGTGCGTGAGACCGTTCCAGTTGAAATTTCCGAAAAGTCAATGAAAATTTTCAAAAAGTTGAATGTTGCATATTATTATATTAAAATTGAATGAGCTGGAAAATTGCATACAAAAAAATCTTCTAGAAAAATGTAGCTTTAGAATTCTTAGCCCCTTTTTATGATAAGTATTTCCTTGACTTTGAAAAATTGGAAATACTAAAAATACTGCCTAAAAAGTTAACAATCATCACCTATATTAACCAAGATATGCGTTAGAAATATAAACATTAAAATCGAATATAAAACACAAAAAAGAAATATATTGTAGGTACGTATGAAAAACCCTGTTTCTAGTAGTGAAGTGCGGCTTTGTGCGACGTAATTTTTTTCCGGAAAAATTCTAATTGTACTAGATATCATGTCCGAGGGTTAATTTGACTGAGTCTGACAGAGCAACATAACAAAATCAATTTAGAGCACAAAAAAGAGTGAATTTTTTTTTTTAAATATCCCAACTTTAAAAGCTTAAAATTATAAACTTAGAATTATTGGAAATCAAGGATATTATTGAAAAGTGTTAATAATTACTTGAAGATTTAGGATCCATCTCGATAACTTAAATGAAATGCTTCAAATACTAAATATTCACTTTGAAACTAGCACTTAAAACTATTTAAAAAAAAAAAACTAAAATATTAACTTTAGATAGATATGCTAAGTTTCGACCATCTGGGAGCAAGTGCAGAGTATGGGGTCGGGAAAAAGTGATGAATTATTGTTCCCCAGTCTATTACCAATATGTGGATATGTTTTTTTCTGTAATTGTAACAACTTCTCAAGATTCAATTTTGGCCGCATAAAACTTGAAAATCGACCTACATATGTGCGCACGTTATTAATTGTTTTGCCATTTTATTCAAATTAGGAAATTTGTACCGCTTTTCGCAATGTATGCATGAAACTTCTTTGCTACTTCCGCTGCAATGAAAATGTTTTCAAATAGTTTCATTTTTGGTTTTCCCATCATTTAATTATTTAAAATATAAATTATCAACTCAAAATACGCTCACTTTATTTCATTCTCTAATGATTAGAGTC
Organism: Urophora cardui; assembly: GCA_960531455.1. NCBI lineage: Eukaryota > Metazoa > Arthropoda > Insecta > Diptera > Tephritidae > Urophora > Urophora cardui. Next base: position 41,052,061 of record OY482671.1, read on the forward strand.
TAATCGAATGAATGAACCAAATTCTTTTTATGCACCTGAGGCTCAAGCTTAGGTTTCGTAACTGTAAACTTTCTAGTTGATTCAGCATTGTTGTTGCCATCGCACCCATCATTACATTAAGGTTGTTCTCTGTGTCTAATCTTTTTGCCGAGATATCATGATATCTTGAGAAATTTGCCACACAGAGAGAGCGCACCTTTAAGAAAATAAAATTCTAACTGACTTCATTGTGAACTAGCATGTTAGTCATATTCTTTCCACTCTTTATACAACTGTTGTCGCTTTGCTTTGCTTGCTTCAATTTCGAATTAATTAATTTTTTATCTGAATAAAATAAAATACTTAAAAAAAAAGAACTAGAAACATAAATTCAAACTCACTTCTCATAGAAGACCATTGTGAATGTAATAACATGGTTGCATTTCCCGTGATATTTTTCTCATGATATCACATATCACGGGTTGGGGTATGAGAAATTTGCCGAAGCTCCAAATTTGACAAGATGTGTATTTTGTTGTTGTGCTCGGCAAATTTATCACACTTATGTCATCTCGGCAAATTTGCCAGGCCAAAATAACAGAGAGAGAACAACCTTATTGAATTGCCATAAGCACGCTGCTAGCGGTTCTTATTAAGAATTGTTGTGTTTGCAGCAGCCCAAAACGCCTCATAGTTCATAGTCCAACCAGTCAACGACGCCCGCACGTAGTCAGCTGACACAATCTGTCTTATGGAGTTGTAGTGTAAATGCCCAGTCACCTACGCATGACGACGGCGCTCTTGACGCCCGTATCGTAGAAACCTAGCTGAATTTGATTTTTCCCCTAATAACGTGTCAGCTCTCTTTGCAACAGGGTTGCGGAGCGATCATTTTGTAGTAAATTAGTACGAATCTTTCAATATGCTCCCAAAGTACCTCAATAACTATTCCGAATGTTGCCGATTATAAAATTATGTTAACATACATAAATGTATTTTTTTTTTAAATATGGAGATACAAATGTAATAAAAAAAATTAAGTTTTTTCTTGCGTTTTTTTTTTTTTTTAATAAATTTGACTATTGCCGCAATCGTTTTTTTACATGGAAACAAAAATGTAAATAGAGAAAATGAAGGTTTTTTGGCGTTTTTTTTACTAAGTTTTACTACATATTGTATCAATCGTTTTTATTTGTTTTTATATGGAGATAAAAATTTAAATAGAAGAAAATGAAGTTTTTCTTCCGTGTTTTCTTTATTAAATTTTACTATTGTGGATATTTTTGACTGTTGCATTTAATATATTTGACTATTGTGAATATTTTTGACTGTTCAATTTAGCAAAATTACCCCGGATAGCAAATTTTGGAAAGCTGTCAAGTGAATAATATTTGGTGAGCCGGCAAGACTCGTGAATTTGACAACAAGCATAAACAACAAAAAGACCGAAATACGTACATATGCAATACATAAATTAAAAAATAACCGCGGTGAATATTATTACTAAAAATTAAAACAAAAATAGTATCTGTATATAATTGCTGCATTTTATTAATTGCAAAAATTATGTTTCTTAGTGCACATACATATGTACATATTCTTAAAAGCCTTTAAGAAATAGTAGTAGAAAATGTAGAAGCACGGAGTCAGAAGTAAACAAAACTGCAATTAATATTTGGTTATAAATTATCATGATACAACATTTTCAATTTAAAAATTTATTTATTAATAAATTCTATGAATAATACGATTTTCAAGAAAAATTACTACGAAGCCAAACACAAGTTACTACGAAATCAAAAACTGCATGTATACTTTGCTGTACAATGGTAACGCTGTTATTCAACTCATTCCAAACAAACCAAAAACAATGCAGAATGTAAACAAAGGAAAACAACTGATTCTTGCGTTGGGTATGCGTGCGTTTACGTGCGTGAATGGTGTCGATTTTCAACTATTGCGTGAGGTAACTGAGACATATGACGCCGTCGGTCAGTGGTTGGACTATGATTCTTGCGTGGCGTATGCGGGCGTTTACGGGCGTGTCGATTTTCAGCTATTGCGTGCGGTGACTGAGGGACATGACGCCGTCGGTCAGTTGTTGGACCATTATCTGTGCAAAAAGCAGCAAGAAACGTATAAACAAAATACACTTAAACAACATATGTTCAAAATAAATTCGAAAATGTCCACATTTCTGTTACGCTACATAACAACGAGTATTCGTTATTCAAATGAGTATTCACCAGCAATTAGGTAAATACCCGGGTATGAAAGTGGGTATAAATGGGTTAGAACCCAGCGTTGGGTAAATACCCAGGTGCAAACCCATCACTAGCCCTGATCACTAATGTTGATGTCAACTTAATAAAGAGGTTTTCTTTGCTTTTGAAAATCTTGAGTGATACTCACAAAATGTACCGTAGTTTTTATCCGTGGTATATGTATATGCGCTTAAATAAAAATAGGGCTGTTATACGCCGGTAACAGTACATAAAATCCTTGTACATGGAGTCGATATAATTAACCACTTCGATCTTCCGATCGGAGAACTAACTGAGGAGGCGCTAAAGTCGAGACACAAGGAAATTAAAAAAATGCGTTTAAATTTTAAGCGTAAAATGTATAGAGAAATGACAAATCTCAACCTTATGCTTTGTATGGGGACGTTACACTGTGCGGCGGTGGTAGCCTAGTAGTGATGCCATTAGATTACCAATATTCAAATACATACATACATATGCCCCCATATATATGTATATAAAATATACATCATTTGCTCCCAGAACTACTTACTATATTCCTCCAACACAAAAACACCACCTTTCTGGGTGAAACATTTTCGTATGTGATCCAGGCGCACGAAGAACTGTAAAAAAGTAAACATCATTTTTAAGCATTTAACTTGAATAATAAAAAAATTCAAGGGGGAAAAAAACTACATATATATTGTCGTTTAAAGTACAAAACCGCGTGCCTGTGTACTTCACGTACGCGATTTTGCATTTTAAATGGCGATATACATGCATACATATTTATACTGTAATAGTTTTTAGCAATTGGTTACTTCTTGATGGTCTCATGTGAAATATATGAAAGATACATAGTTTTAGTTGAGCATGCAAAATTGAAGTGTTAATGTTACTTATTTTCAGATACATACATATTAGACTGGCCGCAAATTTTTTTTTTCTCGAATTCTATTAATAAACACTGCCTAAAAGGTGAGGTATGGTATAAGAAATAACGTCCTATTTTTTTATTCAGATCGCACCAAGCTTTGTTGACCCTCATCAAGCTTAAAAGGTTAAAAAATTTTTTCTTTAATTAATTTTTTATTTTTTTATTTTATGAAATTTCAAGAAATTAAGAATAATAAAAACAATATCAATTCAATAAAATGGACTTTTTGTGAGACGGAAATGTCTTACGATAATGTTCAACTACTTGCAGTAGGAATTGTTTATCCTCTTCGTCATACGTTAAGGTACGGTTAAAGTCTGTTATCAACTTAACTGCCCTTTCGGCTGCATCGTTCACCACTGCCAAAGTTTGACATGCCGATTTCGCTTTGCGATAATCATCTTTGGTTTGCCACGTAGAAGGATCCGAATTTATAAATGATGTATTAATATTCAAACGTGTAAAAAATTTATTTGTTTTTGGAGAGACAAAGTTAGATATATCCATTTCACTTAGTGATGGGCGAGTCCGAGATGTTTTATTCGATTCTCTCGATTGTTGAAACATCACGAATTCTCTCGATGTTTTTCATTCGTATTCGAGTCAAGTCGTAAATTTCCGTCAGTCGAAACAATCGCTAAAACATCTCGGACTCGCCAAAGATTCCTCTCGTTTTCAAAGCAACCCTACATTTCGGACTCGCTGCAAAAAATACATAACATTTGTTGTTGCCGCTTGAATATCAAAATTGCTTAAAAAAGTATACAGTGGTACAAATCTATTGCCGTTGTCACTGCTCGTAAAATTAATTTGTTTCGTCTCACTTCAGAAAATTTATCAATTGTATTGTATTTATTAAGCACGACACTCTTTAATTGTGATTGCAAAAATGCAGCGTATTTTTCAATTTGGTTCATTTATTTACATATGTATTTGCCTCACTTCCATTAACAACCCTACTTTCTTCATCAACAACACTCATTCAGTTTATTTTATCAACTAAAACAAATCATCAAAACAACAGCCGGCCCGCCGACTCGGAACAGTCGCAAAAACATCTCGCGTGTGTAGTCGAGATGTCATCGAAACAACCTCCGACTCGCCGACTCGGAACAATCGCAAAAACATCTCGGTTGTGTAGTCGAGATGTCATCGAAACAACCTCCGACTCGCTGACTCGGAACAATCGCAAAAACATCTCGATTGTGTAGTCCAGGAGCGAGTCAACTTTTGACTCGATTGTGATTTTGCAACGATGGCGATTCTCTCGATTGTCTAAACATCTCGGACTCGCCCATCACTAATTTCACTGTACGAATGCAAATCTTCAACTGACGCAACAATTCGTTTTGGTGTGTCGATCTCGACATCAATCTCATTGTCACCGATGTTGATTGCTTTCACCATTTTACGCTTTATTTCCAAAGAAATGCTTTCATCAAAAAATGATAACCCAACAATTTCCTCACTCAAGTACCACAAATGGTTTTTAATCTTATGCAACAAGGCATTAGAAACTTCTTTATCAAAATATAAAATGGCATCTTTTATTAATTTGAGATCTTGTGCTGGTGCATCTATTGCATTAATGCATGTAAACCAATATGGAACGTAAATCTTTGTCAAGAAGATACAAATACTGCGAAGGTTTTTCAATTCCGATGAAGTCAATTTGAACTGATCGCGAAACAAAAATATTTTATAGCAATATATGCATTTCGACATGAACCTAGCATGCGATGTTGCTCCGGGTTGGCGTACTTTAGTAAAGTTTGGAACATTTTCTCCAATAAAAAGCAATGACAGTTGGAGAAGCCCCTAATAATCGGACCTTGAAGTTTTTGATTTTTCGTACAACCGATACACAACTTCATACAACAGCCCCAAAAACATTGCGATTTCCAGCGCAACATGCTCATGTTGTATAAAAAATTGCAAGGTGTGTGGCTAGCATCATGACGATCGGATAGTGTACGCACACTATTCATTGTGGTTCATGTACGAGTAGCATAGTTCTCATAATAAAGCGAGTTGTTGTACTTCACTACAAGAAAACCAAACGAGTAAAGGTCCGGTTATACTTGCATAGCACAACAGCGCACAACATAAGAACTGTCAAATACGAAATCTGTTTAATGGGATTTCCGTGTAATCGATTACTCAACGCATAGCGGCACAGGGCACAGCATAGAAGTCTGTTGAATTTTGATTTCTGTGTTATGTGCTATGCGATTTGACATTTGGCAACACGAATGTGTGTGTGCTGAGTGTGCGAAGGGTTGCACGCAAGGCTAATTTATACAGGTTAACTTACTAAACAGCTGATTTTTCACTTTTTTCTACTGTTTTACTTTAATAATGGTGCTTATATCAAACTGGGATCAATTTTGAGCATGGTGCAATATGATTTCTACAAAGGCGAACTATGATTTTGACAGAAGCACCACAGAATACACAAACAATTTACATGGAGTGTGTATGTATGTATGTACGAATGTCGGGATGCGAAAACTTTTATTAATTAACCATGGTTGCACGTCTATGCGAAGTATAATCAGCTCTATGCGCTATATGTTTTGCGCTGCCCTGCTTTGCAATGCTATGCAAGTATAACAGGGCCTTAACTCGTTTGGACATATGAATGTACTCATGCAACAGTCTACTGACTACTGCTGACTATTTCTGGTAAAACTGTCAAACGATCAGCTGTTTGGAAATTTACTTCCCTGCTGGAATAGTTAGACTCATTTCAACATTTGTATCAGCACGTTAAGAGCAGGGTGAAAAACAGCAGCAATGTCTTGGAATTTGATTGTTTTTGCTCGTTAAGTACCGTTATATTCACTTAGCAACTCAAAGCAACGGTACTGATACTTTGTTTTAGGTGTAGAAAACGCAAGAAGGGCTCAGCAAGAGAATTTTTATCTCTCAAAACAGACATATTAAAAAAAATCATGTTCAAGGTTAAAAAATAAAATTTTCCATACATTGGGCTCAATGAGGGTCAACTAGACAACAACGGATCGGGCCAAAAAATTAAGGCCGTCTTTTTAACCCTAAACCTCATATTTTAAGAACTGTTAATATACAAATTTCAACAAAAAAAAAAAATCCATACATGCTGCGGCCAGTCTAATACATATGTATGTATGTATGTACGTTTGTACATCTAAAAATAAAACTTCATAAGTTAAAAGTCTCGAAATTAAAATTGTTGTTGCCATCTACATATATATCAATACATATGTACATCTAGTACTATTTATGAGCAATTAGTGTGTAGGAATTACATTACGATAATCACGATACATTTTCAATAAACACATTTGCACAAACATAAAAAAGTGTGAACGATAGGTAAACCGAAATTTAAGCTGGAATTAAAGCTCTAAACAGAACCATAATCTAAAGCATAACTAATACATATGTATAACTAAAAATCAGTGAATATAACAAATATCAAAAAAAAAAAGCAAAGCGAATATTTTTGACCAAACGGATTCGCGCTGACAGAACTCACGCAAAAGGCAAGCATTGAGTATTTCAATGGTTACAGTTGGGCTGAAAGTGATAATTTTAACACGCTTTCATTACCTTCACCCCTATGTATGTGAACATTACATACTTTTAGGGGAATCGTATGTATTATACACTCAATACAAGTTTTTCAGTGTAAGGTGAACTTACATAGCGCACAGAGCATTATAATTTTGAACTCATAACGGTAGTAGGTACGTTACAACATGAGCCATTTAAATGTTTTTTAAAGTAGGAGTGATGTCATAATTATATATCTAATAATAAAATGCTCCTTTAAGCGAAAATATTGCAAGTGACAATGCCGTCTTCGACAGTTTTAAATCAGATGATTATCATATATATTAATATATAATAAATATTTTTAAAAATATTGAAATTTAGCGTTTGTTTTTTTTCTGAAAATAAATAACTTTTTTGATTGTGGCTTTTATTTAAAAAAAAAAAACACAATTTGGAAACCCATCCAACCTCACAAAAGAGGAAGAAGATGAATATTGCATTATTTGACTCAACAAACAAAACAAGAAACAAAATCGGTTCAAAAATTTCAATAAAGTTTTGATACTTGATTTTGACAGACTACAGAAATGAAATGTTTTCTGGTAAAATGGACATTTAAATAACTTAAATGCCCGTTTATGGGTATTTAACTTTAAAGGCAATTTTATCTTCAAAAAGACTTTATGAAATCGATCAGCAAATTAAAGACCCTTTTAGATTTTAAAGGAACTTTTAATTTGATTATGAAATCGGCCCTTAATATACAGATTATCGGGACATAGCAGATTGGTATTGGCGAAATCGGATGATAACTACGCCTCCTAAAAAAATATATTTATAAAACTCGCTTTGGAAATTTGTATCGTGACATCTTTGTCATGAAAGGTCACAAAGCAATGGAATTTTGCACTAAGAAGAATATTTCTACGCTTACAGCCTCATTCCCTTTCACGATATCGTGTCCAAAACGTTGTCGTTCGTGTGCTGGTGTTATGAATGACGATGCGACAAGCAAGACGAAAGCCAAGACGATAACAGCTGATTGTTACGTTGAAAACGTAATAAATTGGTATTCCCAATCACGAACAGAAGTTGTCAATGCGAAAACCATCTGTCAAAATCAAGCGAAAGGCTGTAGGTATCGTTTTGGCAGAAAAGTTGAAAATAAGTAAGAGAAAGTAAGTATATTTTGAATATTGTGCATTTTATATTATCAATGTGTGTTTTTATTGTTATAATAGATTGTAAAAAAAACAACAAGCACGCAATTTCTTCTGAGATCTAAGAAGGTAAGCGCAGTGGCGAATTGAAAAAATTCTTTTATTAGTTACAAAGGTAGAGTATAATTTCAAAATCTAAGCTAGTATACATATTGGCCCAAGAAGAATGGTCAGAGATAGATAATTGCTCTTATTCTTTCGTTTTATAGGTTGTCAAATTATTATACATATGTAGTTTGTTTTGATTTTACATTTTTCACGTGTTATTCGTGGAATATTTTGTGTGTTTGTTGGCATTTTTCAAGTGAAACATTATTTTGTGGCAACTTTCAACGTTTTATTTGCAAAATAAATGTCAAATTGTATGACTTCGATGTTTCATCAAATATGGCACGCAAGGCGAGTCCCAATTGAATTCATATTTTAACCAAGGCAAAATACCATTTTGACATTACACTCTATAAATAGGTGTCTGTTTTCTACCCACTAACGTTAATTAACACTAATTATATAGATTTGGCAGAAAAGTTATGAAAATAAACTAACTGCAGTAACAAAACATATGAACTCGCCACTGCGCCTACCTTCTTAAACGACGAATCATATGAGCACAGCGTTGCAAATTTGACATTTCTTTTCGTGTTGCTGGCGATCAACGCAACGCTAGACGATATCGGCTACGTAAGTTTCATAATACCAAAATCAGACGATATCGTCTTCACGGCTACCGTTCGTCAAGGCTATCGTTCGTGAAAGGGAATGAGGCTGTTAGTCTGATGATAGATACAAATTTATGCGGCACTCGCTTCTTATATATGAAATACACCGTGTTTCCATAAAATGCAAACAAACAACGAAAGTATACAGCTGAGTACGAATGTTCGATTTCACTTTAACTTCCTTACTTGTTCATTTTCTAATTCATCGTTTAAAAAATATGAATGTATATCAATTTTTTTTGTTTACGATAAACAATTAAATAAAAAATACCAGTAACAAATGTACTCATCTATTACATATTTGATATTTTAAATCACATCATTACTTTTTCCTGGCATCTTTGCCGATTTACCGGTTTAACTGAATTTCAATTAGCACTTGTGAGATAGTCTTAACTGAAAAATAAACAAAATATTTCAATATGTTATATCTTTTAACCTTTAATTTGCTACAATATGTATTTATTTTAGTGATTTAACGTTAACATCAGATTTTGTGCTTGTTGACTAAGAACATCGAACAAACCGAATCATAAATTGAACCAGACATTTGTCTGATTCTAGTGGACTCAAATCGTTGTTGTTGCATTTACATGCAACATTACATTGTAAAAATTTGTATCTGGGTTAGGATCAGCGTAATTGAAACACACTTAGGGCCGATTTCAGATCAAAAGTTTAAATATCGATTGATGTTTAAATTCTAATATACATTTTCAGACGAAATATTTACACAGCATTTAAACTGTATTTAAATGCCCAAATTCGGCTATTTAAATATGGAAAATGCAACCTTGCTCTCCGACTAGAAAACAGCTGATCGGAGCTGATTTTGTCTGTTTTTTTGCACTCAATGGGTCATATTAATAAAAGCCAAGCATTTGCTTTTGCTTAAGATTTCAGACATTTGACTCAAATTTTGAAATTTGTTTCATACAAATTAATGTCAAATTTTCGAAATCTTGAGTAAAAGCATTTGCTTGGTTTTTATTAATACGGCCCAATAATAGATTTTTTGTTTCAATTATATCCAGCAACAATTTGATTTTCTCAGATGAAAAGTTTTTTGTTCGTGGTGTATCCATTTTCCTGAACATTGAAATGTAATAAAAATTAAAGAGATACTTATTTGCAAAAATCAAATGATGCCACTTATTTCTTTTATTTAATTAAGGTTGATCTGAAAACGAAAAAAATTTTGGCATTGGCATTTAATTAACAATCCATATTAAAATTTAAATGACAATTAAATGTTTGATCTGAAATCGGGCCTTAGGGCCGGTTTCACTATCTCTGGTTAATTTAACCGCTGGTTAGTTTGACGTAAATAGTATGGCGAGCTGTCAAATAAATTGCTTAACCGGGCAAAAATCTCCGGTTAAGCACTTAACCGGCCCTTAATGTTTTAGCTGAGTATATGTAGATGACTAAAATAGAAGGCTACAATAAAGGTCCGGTTATACTTGCATAGCATAGCAAAGCAGGGCAGCGCAAAACATACATCGCATAGAGCTGATTATACTTCGCATAGCCGTGCAGTCGTGTTAATTAATAAAAGTTTTCGCATCCCGAGATTCGTACATACATACATACATACTCCATGTAAATTGTTTGTGTATTCTGTGGTGCTTCTGTCAAAATCATAGTTCGCTTTTGTAGAAATCATATTGCGCCATGCTCAAAATTTACCCAAGTTTGATATACCTAAGCACCATTATTAAAGTAGAAAAATAAAAAATCAGCTGTTTAGTAAGTTAACCTGCACAAATTAGCCTTTCGTGCAACCCTTCGCACACTCAACACACACACATTCGTGTTGCCAAATGTCAAATCGCATAGCACATAACACAGAAATCAAAATTCAACAGACTTGTATGTTGTGCCCTGTGCCGCTATGCGTTGAGTAATCGATTACACGGAAAGCCCATTAAACAGATTTCGTATGTGAGAGTTCTTATGTTGTGCGCTGCTGTGCTATGCAAGTATAACCGGACCTTAAAGCAGTAGGCACGTCCAGAGTACACTGATAAGGTAGAAGCAAAAGTTGATTTTTTAGTAGTTTCATTCGAGACTGGTCGTAAAGTGTCAAATCTTGTTTATGTGTGCACACATAATAATAATACAATGGCGCTATTATAACTCTGATGAGTTTTATGGCCGAGCTTCTCTCCCAATTCGAGGTGTGCTCCTTTTTGTTTTTCCTACAAATTGGGTGGACCTACAGTTTTATGCCGGCTCCGAACGGCGAATGCATTTTTTGTGAGAAGCTTTTTCATGGCAGAAATACTCTCGGAGGGTATGCCGCCCACTGCCGAGAGGTGACCGCTGCTCTTAAAAAACCCAATAATTGGATTTTTACTAATTAGAAAAATTGTTTTGGTGTTTGGCTCGGACCGTGGTTTGAACCAGAGACCTCTGGCATAGCAGGCGAGCACTCTACCCACTGCACCACAGCGGCCACACACATACGTACATTTGTGTACCCAATAAACATTTTCCTAATTTGCAACTTGAGGTTCATTCGGGAAGCAAACTACATTTTAGTAAATTTTGCGTAAATTCACAAAAAGCCACAAGCAAACAAAATAAGAGGAAAAAATACAAAATCATCTTTATACACAATAATTTTCAACCATTATCACTTCAACCGTTCAGAGGTCTTTCAAACCTTGATATGGTGGTAATGCGAAATGGTACAAAATGCGAAACAAGTTTTTCTCAAATGTTTTGTAAGTTATTCTGAATTTGATAAACAATAGCCGGCTAATATTTGATGAGCACTTGAAAATACATTTATTTTCAAACTATATATCGACGTTTCCAAACAATACTGTACTAAGTCGACTTAGTATGTTTTCCCGTTTTTGGCGTCTTCAAGTATTGCGTGTCTTAATTTAGATGCTGTCAAAATTCGGCTTCAATCGGACAATCCAATCAAAAGTTATAAGCAAAAGTGTACATATAATACAACTCGACATTTTTACAGAATAAAAACATTGAAGGCTTGCCATGAAAAACAACGTAGTTTTTATTTTTTCTTATGGTTTTATACAAAGCGCAGTGGCGTAGTAACGGGGGGGTTTTGGGTACCCGTATGTTTGTACGGGCATTTGAACAATTCGGGTATTTTGAAGTTTGTTTTTTTCTTTTGTTTATTTTTTTTTTTTTTTCTTTATATGTAGTTTTTTTATTTTTGTTTTTCCGATACACATTTTTTTTGTTTGTAAGCTCGAATGCTCGAATGTTTGTACGGGCATTTGAACAACAAACGGGCTTCAAACAAAAACGATCAGATCGCATTGCTCGATACCCGGGTATCTAGGGCTTTAGTTAAAAGTCGATTTTATTGAAAAATATATACAGTGACTCAAAAAAAAAAATCATACGCCAGAGTTTTTAAATTTATTTCAAACAGTTCTGTCGAAAATTTGACTCTCTTATTTTCGTTTAAAAATGTAAACAATTTTTCAATAAAAATCGCCTTAAGCAAGATTTCTGAGCTTATGGAAAAAAATTGAAAAATCGTAGAAATTTCTGAAAGTGGATTAAAAATTTCAAAGCAAGGCCATAATTTATAGAAGATTTTGAGGAAATTTCTAAGAGTACTGTTATGTAGCCAACCCATTTTAGTGTGAAAAGTGAAATTCTCAATGCTGTGAAAAATTCCGTCAATCTTAGAAGTTTTTTTCTGTAGGGTGTAGGGTGAGACCGTTCCAATTAAAATTTCCGAAAAGCCAATGAAATTTTTCAAAAAGTTGAATGTTGCATATTGTTATATTAAAATTGAATGAGCTGCAAAATTGCATACTCAAAACTCTTCTAAAAAATGTAGCTTTAGGATTCTTAGCCCCTTTTTATGATAAGTATTTCCTTGACTTTGAAAAATTGGAAACACTAAAAATACTGCCTAAAAAGTTAACAATAATCGCTGCTAAATATCTGGGTTACTTTCGAGCATCACCTACATTAAACAAGATATGCGTTAGAAATATAAACATCAAAATTAAATATAAAGCACAAAAAGAAAATTATTGTAGGTACATATGAAAAACCCTGTATCTAGTAGTGAAGTGCGGCTTTGTGCGACGAAATTTTTTGTCGGCTAACTACTAATTGTACTAGATATCATGTCCGAGGGTTAATTTGACTGAGTCTGACAGAGCAACATAACAAAACCAATTTTTAACATGAAAAAGAGTGATAATTTTTTTTAAATATCCCAACTTTAAAAGCTTAAAACTATAAACTTAGAATTATTGAAAACGAAGGATATTATTGAAAAGTGTTAATAATTACTTGAACCTTTAGGATTCATCACGATTACTTAAATGAAATGCTTTAAATAATAAATATTCAAGTTGAAACTAGCACTTAAAAATATGTAAGAAAAAAAAAACAAAAATATTAACTTCAGATATGCTAAGTTACGACCATCTGGGGCAAGTGCAGAGTATGGGGTCGGGAAAAAAGCGATGAATTATTGTTCCCCTTTCTATTTCCAATATGTGGGTATGTTTTTTTTCTGTAATTGTAACAATTTGACAAAATTCAATTTTGGGCGCATAAAACTTGAAAATCTACCTATGCGCGTAGATTTCCAGAAGAGAATATGAGACTTACTTTTGAAGTATAGTTAAAGGCCCTTGGCAACTGACAATCTGGCATGTCAAGCAGTGTGTATGTGTGAGTTTTTTTGTGTGTGTTAGTGCAATCGGCAGTCGTCGTGCTACACGTTCTTGTTCGGGCTCGCGTTGATGAGAATCAAATCTTTTAGATATTTGCGTCAATCACCCGACACTCACACATATGTATACACTTAACATTCCAGATTTTAAGTGGCCAAGGGCCTTAAGAGTTTGATATATGTATTATAAGCGATATTTGTGTACTAAAATGTTAAATTATAGTCTGAAAAAATTACATTTCGCTAGCTTAGAGTGCAAACTGTGTAAGTCCACTTTTATGAAAAAGTGTATTTTTATGTAGAACGCTAGAAAACTCAAATACGCACCGCGCTAAACAAGTCTGAGATACTTGTCATATTTCTACTCGTTGTTATTCAGTGATACGCAAATTGTGTAAGTCCAAAAAGCGAAAAAAATTGTGTAAGTCCAAAATATTTATATGAACAGAAATTTTTTTTCATTTCGAATTTTTTTTTCTTTTTTGTTTTTTGTCTCTCCTACAAAGTTTTAAAAAAGGACTTACACAATTTGCATTCTAAGCTAGCGATTTTTATCATTTGTAAAAAAAATTGTAGTTTTTTTTTGGTAATTTTAATTTTGGTAAATTTTTTACATTGGCTGTGACCCCCCCGAAAAATTCTCTAGCTACGCCACTGACAAAGCGTACCCTAACTTAGATGGCATCGAGTTTTGGTATTAACATTAGAATCCAAATAGAAGTTACAAGATTACTGAAGATTTTTTTTCCGTCAGAAGCCAATTTCAGAAAATAGTTTAAATTTCGTCTTGTGGCAAACGAAAAGTAATTTCTGAAAAAGTTCGGAATGTTCTTTCATTGCGTCTTGTAGATAACTATTTATTTTTTCATTTATATATATACAAGAATTGCTCGCTTAAAGGAATTAGATTTTTTAATAACTCATATTATAATGTAAATAGTTTGTAAGAATTTCATTGTTCATAGACTGAATAAATGAATAAATAAATATATATGTACATAAGTTCTATGAAAAGCGATAAAAGTTACACAATTTTTAGGCCAGATATGTAGAATGCAGCTAAGATAGTAATACATATTCTGTGTACTAACTCATATTATAATGTAAATAAATATATATATATATATATATTTTTTTTTTTCATTAACCCTATTAAAGGGTTTGTTATGAATAGGGCAACAGAAAATATGCCTTAAAAAATTCGTTTTTAGCACTAAAAATATGTATTAAAAATATGTTCTTAAAACTTGGTTTAAGCACTGAAAATATGCCCTTAAATTTTTTTTTATACACATACTTAATAAAAAGATATACGGCATGGTAGGTTGTGTGCTCCCGTTTCATGCAAGAGGTTCCAGGTTCAAACCCTGGCCCGGACAAATATCAAAAATTAGTTTTAAATAAAATTAGAACACTTTTTTTTTTAAATTATTTTTATTAAAGGTACATACATATTTATTTTTATAGGTACAAAAGCGAAATAAAAAATTCACATTTCATTAAATTATAATACTTTTTGTAACAAAAAATTATTTTTATTAAAGGTACATTTTATAGGTACAAAAGACGAAATAAAAAAATTCACATTTGCGAAACATATCTTCGTTACCAAAAGAAAACAAGATTTTTACATACGAAAATCTATATATATTAGGGCGGGTCAATTTATACTGATAGAAAAAAACCTACTTTGTTTCGGCCACAGCTGGATTCTCTGGTCAATTCTGAACAAAAAAATCCAAAGGAGCATAGTTCTAAAATGAAGTTTGACCCTCCGCAATTTTGATTTTAGATAGTCATCCCTAATTTTTTTTTTACATTTGTTAAAAAAATGTAGTTGAAGATACTCAAATGAAATTTTGAGATTTATTTGAGTTGAACCCATCCGTCGGCCGACACATTATCACAAAATTTAATCAATTTGGGTAAAGTATACAAACGAAGAAGAATTCACTATCAGAGATCTTAAACTTCTAAATATCTCGAAATCAAAATTTATTACGGATATTCTGAATAGGTATTCTACAGGCAAAAATTAAGTTGACGTGTTTCGGCCTTTCGCTTAGATATTTCAAACTTTTAAGATATACCTGTTGTAACATAAAATAATTGGGAGAAATTCTAAAGAAGGGGTTTGGAAAATTAATGTATTTTCCTAAAAATAATCAAATTGCATACTTATTTATTCAAATTGCTATTGCTGTAAACTACAAAATTTTGCGATAAATTTTCAAATAGAAAACTATGTAGATTGTCGCGGTAAGTTTTTAAACGTAGAAAAAATATCTTCATTGTGTAGCGTGTAGTGCTACACGTTCAATATGAATATTGCGATATTTTTCTCGCTCTGAGGTTCAAGATATTTTACTTCCGTCCTTTTCGCACTTTCAATTCGTTTATTGCCAATATTGCGATCCGGATCGCGGATTTCAAAATTTCTAAACATTTTGCGATCCAGAATCGCGAGCCATCAATACTCGATGCTACACTATCAATATGAATCGCGATCCACGGATGTCATCAATATGTATTGACCGTCTGACGTATGCCTATGTACATATGTAGATACACAGCTGATTCGTGTACCACATTTGAATGAAGCATGGAGGAACAATAAAGGAGAATGCATAAGATCAGCTGACTTCTTCTTCAATCTTCATAAACACACACGAACACAAGCATTTTTTTTGTTGACATATTCCACACACACACGCACCCTAGCATTTCCATAGGGGCCACATCTGTCAAATTCTTCTACATTCCTCTTTGCATGACACTTCTGGCCCCACTATGTATGAAGGTATGTCGTTATGCATTCTCCTTTATTGTTCCTCCATGGAATGAAGCATT
Organism: Urophora cardui; assembly: GCA_960531455.1. Lineage (NCBI taxonomy): Eukaryota > Metazoa > Arthropoda > Insecta > Diptera > Tephritidae > Urophora > Urophora cardui. The sequence goes on from OY482671.1 coordinate 41,068,236, forward strand.
GTGAAAATTATTAAATTCGCCTTGAACTTGTCAGACAAAGAGGAATGGCAAATAGTATGCGCCAAGGTTGATTCCAAGGCAAATTCATTATGGTAGTGGCACGGCGAATTCGGCAATATTCGCCTCGATTCGCTTTAAATTTTCGTCTAGCAAAATGTCAAACTCAAAGTAAAATTTTTCTTTGTTTGACATTCTCCTGTATTCTTCTATACACGGTGAACTAAAAACGAGAAGAAGAAGAAGTCAGCTGTTCACGTACCATTACCATAAGAATGAATTTGCCTTGGTTGATTCATAAGTAGGCACGGTAGGCAGGAAGCGACGATAGGTTGCATGAAAATGTCGAGAAAAAAGGAAAGTGGGGTTGTGTTATGTGATGTTTATAGATGGAACATCCGTTGAAATTAAAATCCGAGCTGCTCCTTTTTCAAGGATATCCACATTTTTTGTTTTTTTTGAAAGGATCAAATATTGAGAAAATCGAAAATTCGCCACCGTCCAAATTTTTCCGATTTCAATACATGATTTGGTCGCTAAGGGATACAAAAAAAGGTATTAAAAAGAAAAATGGACACCTGTAGTGGAAAAATCCAATGTGAACAGGACCTAAAGGATAACCACTGAAATTTAAAATAACACAAAAAGTACCCACTTTAATTTGCGTATAACTCCTAACATGTTAACTCTACGTGAAAATTCCTTATAATATATTTCATTCAGAATAAATAAAGGAATATTTCTTTGATATACAATTTTGATGTACCTGCAGTGGTTAATGCACTTTGGTCCATCTAAAGTGAAAATTTCAAAAAAGGTACGTTTTTTTTATGGTGCTATTTTAAGTTCAAATATTTTTCTAGTTTATGTAAATATTTTAATCTAATGATCCAATTCTCATTCTTACATATCTATACGTTAATATTAAAAAGAATTAGAGCTGAAATACGCGCTAGCTGTGCACGGTGGGCGGTAAGCAACAATAGGTTGCATGAAAATATCGAAAAAACGATCGCCGGCTAAACACTTACGTAAAATGATATTCTAATATACTTCATAAACACACAGCAAGCGTGAATAAAATCTCCAACATTTTTTTTAAACGAAAATTAGTACCAGCACACAGCTAGGCACATATTCGTTGGGCCATCGTTTTTACGATATTCCCATGCAACCTATTGTTGCTTCCCGCCCACCGTGCACAGCTAGCGCGTATCTCAGCTCTAACTCTTTTTTAGTATTAACGTAGAGATGTGTAGGAATGAGAGTTGGATCATTAGATTAAAATATTTACATAAACTAGAAAAATATTTGAACTTAAAATAGCACCATAAAAAAAACGTACTTTTTTTGAAATTTTCACTTTAGATGCACAAAAGTACATTAAGCACTGCAGGTACATCAAAATTGTATATTAAAGAAATATTTCTTTATTTATTCTGAATGAAACATATAATAAGAAATTTTCACGTAGAGTTAACATTTTAGGAGTTATACGCAAATTAAAGTGGGTACTTTTTGTGTTATTTTATATTTCAGTGGTTATCTTTTAGGTCCTGTTCACATTGGATTTTTCCACTACAGGTGTCCTGTTTTCTTTTTAATACCTTTTTTTGTATCCCTTAGCGACCAAATAATGTATTGAAATCGGAAAAATTTGGACGGTGGCGAATATTCGATTTCCTCAATATTTGATCCTTTCAAAAAAAACAAAAAATGTGGATATCCTTGAAAAAGGAGCAGCTCGGATTTTAATTTCAACGGATGTTTCATCTATAAACATCACATAACACAACCCCACTTTCCTTTTTTCTCGACATTTTCATGCAACCTATCGTCGCTTCCTGCCTACCGTGTAGGGCATGGAAATCTATGCAAATACATGTTTTTCTTAGATTTAGGTAGAGCAAAATAAATAAACAATCTTTGCGAATCGTGAAATTGTCTTAAAAATGGCATTCAAATGTTTTTGCATATTTTGGTCATATATGCATATTTTGACATATTTTGCGCTGTTTGCATTTTTTTATTACATATTTCGCATTATATTGCCTATTTTTGTAATTTGCTAGTTGACAGTTTTATACAAACGAAATTCATGCATAACAGTCATCTGACGACGAATAGAGTTTCGTGTGAACACGGCTATTATTAGTATTTTCGATACGGTGCATACCTGTCGACAAAGAGCCGTTTTCAAACATGCTCCTATTACCTCTGTGGATGTAGAACGTTCGTTTTCTATGTATAAAGGCGGATTCATCGTTCGAGTTCAGAACTTTTTTGCCATGTGGTTGTTGCTGTGTTTTCGGAGTTTGAGAGGAATTCCGAAAAGCTCTGAACTATTTTTATTAGTTAACTCATATTCAACTTTAGTTCTGAACTCGAACGATGAATCCGGCTTAAGAGCTTTTTTCGACCGAATCGGCAAAGTTTTCTTTTTGATAATATGAAAAAATATTTCATTGTGTATGCTAATGAATCGTTATATAAGGATTAACCTTTACAAATTATGAAATGTTCAAGACTGAATTTATGTACATGTCTATAAAAACATACATACATATTGCTAGCTTAGAGTGCAAATTTTGTAAGTCCTTTTTTCAAACATTGTAGGAGAGACAAAAAACAAAAAATTAACAAATTTCGAAATGAAAAAAAAAAATTCTGTTCATGTAAATATTTTGGACTTACACAATTTTCTTCGCTTTTTGGACTTACACAATTTGCGTATCGCTGAATAACAACGATTAGAAATATTACAAGTATCACAGACTTGTTTAGCGTGGTGCGTATTTGATTTTTCTAGCGTTCTACATAAAAATACAGTATTTCATAAAAAGTGGACTTACACAGTTTGCACTCTAAGCTAACGATATGTATAAACGTACAACGTAAGAGCAAAATTGAATTAAACAAGTAAGGAAGCTTAAGTTCGAGTGGAATCGAACATTAGATACTCAGCTGTATGCTTTCATTGTTTGTTTGCGTTTGATGGGAACACGGTGTACTTTATATAAAGCGAGTGCTGCATAAAGTGGGCGTAGCCACGCCCATTTTCTAAATTTTTTTCAGTCATCCAACTAAGCATATCAATATTATTCTTTGTGCAAAATTTCATTCCTTTATGACTTCTAGTTACAAAGATGCCACGTTACAAATTCCCAAAGGGTGTTCCAGAAATATCTTTGTTAAAAAGTAGGCGTGGTCATGAACCGATTTCAATAAATTTATTCGTGTCTATTAACACAAGTTATAAAAGTGTATAAACCAAGTTTCGTCATAATATCTCTATTATTTGTCGAGTTATAAGCTAAGAAATCTCGTATATCCCTTTGTGTAAAAAGAGGCGGTGCCACGCCCATTTCCCAAAATTTTTCTATTTCTTGTCTCCGGTCTATTTTGGAACTCATGCCACAAAATTTCAATGAATTATCTTTATATTTAACAAAGATATCGCTTAAAATGTTTTTATTAGGCCACTTTATAATACCCATATTGTTGGGAATTAAGCAAAAATAACACGAACTACGTTTCAGTTATTGAAAACGAATTTTAGGAGTTTATTATCTGCATTAGAGAATACAAAATTTATAAAATATAAGTATATAATTTCATTGAATGTATCTTACTTATTTGCTATTCTTTCCCTGCGACATTACTTTTCGTTGCAATGGTTTTTTTTTGTAATGATTAAATGGTAGCGTTGCTTTCAAATACTACATAAAAACGGGGCCTTTCTTGAATATGATTATAAAAAGGAATGTTACAGGGCGACTTACAAAACAAATATTTAAAACTTCAGTTTAATTTCAAAATTATGTCATATTTATGTCAAAATGCGTGTAGTTGCCGGATATATTTAAATAAATACAAAATGCTGATTGCGACGATGTAACTGCTTAACATCCCGCCGCCCGTGAATCTGGTCGGGATCCAGATTCACCAATTAAGTCTAGGACTGCAAGTTTAGAAGCAGGCCTACGTAGGTAACCAACAGATGTCTTCACTGTGGCGGATCTTACTTGTCCGTTAGGTGCCGGAAAAACTTCAGTCACCACTCCTCGTTTCCACTCACCACGAGCTTCGTTATCGTCACAAATAATCACAATGTCGTCAACTTGAATAGGTTTTACTGATGCATGCCATTTCGTCCGACGTGTTAGTTCTGGAAGATATTCCAAAACCCATCTTTTCCAAAACGTTTGCTTAAGTTGTTGAAGAATATGCCACTGTTTACGCAAGCAAACTTGCTCGTTCACCGTAGGTGTCTGCACAAAGTTCGGACTACCAAGCAGAAAATGGTTTGGCGTTAGAGGATCGGCGCTGTCACTTTCTAACGGGAGATGGGTTAAAGGACGCGAGTTGACCAGGTTCTCGGCCTCAATAAGCAATGACATTAAAGTTTCCACCTGTGGAGCCTTTTCTTTTAGCACAAAATATAATACTCGTTTGACCGAACGTACCATTCGTTCCCAAGCTCCGCCAGCTGATGGATTAGCAGGGGTGTTAAATACCCACTCCACGCCCCGCTTTGCACATTCATCTGCCACGTGCCGATCGATCAACGCCAACTCCTCCTTACTTGCTCCAACGAAATTGGTGCCTCTGTCACTCCTGATTCGTACGGGTACGCCTCTGCGATTCACAAAATTCCTTAGGCATATTATTGTCGAGTCCGCTTATAGATCTTTGGCAAGTTCAATGTGTATTGCTCTAATAGACAAACACGTGAAGAGAGCCGCCCACCTCTTCTCATGGTGGTTTTGCCACAGCAGATATATTTTTACATAGCTGACAGTTTGCTTTGGCCGATCGAACCTGTTGCCTTATGCATGGTATCCAAAACTTGCAACGAATCGCCGAACAAATAGTCTCTTGATTTTGATGTTGATATAACTCATGAAAGTGACGCACAATCAAAATAGTTAAAGGATGACCCTTCGGTAGAATTATAGGCCGCCTTGTATATTCAGAAACACACTTCTCTCAATACGGCCTGCCAAACGTAAAATATTTTCTTCATCCAATGTCGGCGTCAAACTATAAATTGGACTACTTTTCGGCAAGAACTTTCCTTCCGCCAACAACTGTATCTCTTCGGCAAAGATTTCTTTTTGGACTAAACGACAAACTTCGATTTCAGCTACTTTAAGCTCTTCAGCCGATAAATTTCGATTCCCTTGATCGATTTTACCTTTTCCTTTAAATTTAGAAATCGCACGACGAACCCAGCATACCACTCTTAAAAGCTTCGAATATTTTGAGTATCTTGCGAATTCAATACATTGTTTGTCCTCGGAAACTGTTAGTAAACTCTTTAGACGTTTTTCAGTCGCGCTATCCCGCTCGCTCATATCCGCTGGCATAGAAGGCCACTTATCTTTTGGAAGCTTCAGAAATGGCGGACCGGTTATCCAGAGTAAACTATTTGTTGGTTTTTTTGTTTTTAGTCTGGTTGCCTCATCTGCTGGGTTAAGTGATCCGGGTACCCATCTCCATTGACCGACATTTGTCGCATCTAAAATTTCAGCGATGCGATGTGCCACGAATTGCTTGTAACAACGACAGTCAGAATTTATTCAATTTATTACCGTTTTGGAGTCAGACCAGAATACTATCTCTTGCGGCTTTACGTCGTGACTTTCAACTATGGCATTCTTCAGCCTAACACCCAATACTGCTGCTTGAAGCTCCAATCTGGGTACCGACAAAGGTTTGATAGGGCTGCACCTCGATTTCCCAGCTACAAACACTATATCAACCTTTTCTAAAACGCAAATTCGCCAATACACCACTGCTGAGAATGCTAATTCGCTTGCATCCACAAAGATGTGCAGATCGATTTTAGATTTCGGATCAGTAAAGTTGCTGTGGTAACATCTTGGTACGCTTATACTTTCTACGTTCATCAAGTCCAGATACCAGTCGTACCATTTGCGGTAAATGTCGTCTGGAATTGGCGAGTTCCAACCTACGTTTACTCTCCACAATTCTTGTAAGAGTATTTTTGATTTAATAACTACATTTGCCAATAATCCGCACGGATCATATATGGACATCGTGAGGCTCAGTACCTCGCTTTTGGTTGGACGGCGATGGGCGCTCAAAACTGCTGGTGAAACTTTAGCAAACTTTAATACAAAACATAGCTCATCTTTTTCTGGGCGCCAATACATACCCAGTACCTTTTCTGTAGTCAGCTCGTTATTAAACATGCTCGTTAAACCATTACTGAGTTCGTTTACTGGTGTCCTATTCAGCGTATCGCGAACTTGGGCAGAGTTGGAGATAAATCCTCTAAGCTCGAAGCCAGCTTCCTTATGAATATCTAAAACATCCGTAGCCACCTCTATGGCTTCGCTAATGCTGTCGAAACTATCGACATAATCGTCTACATAGTGACGTTTAATTATAGCTTCCTTGGCTCTTTCACGTGATCCGGCACAATTTTCAGCATTTACGTTTTTTACGTATTGCGCTTAACATGGCGAGCTTACTGATCCAAAAATCATCGCGCTCATTACGTAGGTATCAGGTTCTACCGATTGGTCGCCGCTTCTCCATAAAAATCTTTGTGCGGTCTGATCGTCGTCCAATATTTTTACGCGGTGAAACATTTCACGTATATCTGCGCAAACACCAATTTTACCTTGACGGAACTTAAACAGGATTCCTGTAAGTGATTGCGGCTGGTATGCGTTTGGGCCTTTCATCAATCTTGAATTAAAGGACACGCCGTTTATTGATGCAGCGGCGTCAAAAACTAAACGTCTCTTATTTCCCTTATTTACGTTGCATACAGAAAAATGCGGCAAGTACCACGTATGCGGTTTCACAATTGCAGATTCCTCTTTTGATAGTTTTCTTGCATACGACTTCTCAATGTAACTTTTTATTATATTTTCATACCACACAGCCAAATCGACGTCTTTCTTCATCTTTTTCTCAATCATTTGCAAGCGATTTAAAGCCATAGAAAAGCTTTCTTGAAATTCGATATGATTTTCCTTCCAAAGGAGACCAGTTTCGTATTGATTTCCAACTCGTTTCGTTGTTTCTGAAAGAATCTGTTCAGCTCGCTTATCAGCTTCAGAAACAACTGGTCGTAGTGGCTTTACGCCAAAATCTTCGATGGTAAAGTAGTCGTATATTTGTTGTTGTATTTTAGCTACATTATCTTTCTCGTAATCGATACGGCAAACAAATGTCTCGGAGTTATCTTCGTTCGAACCAAAAACCATATAGCCCAGGTTTGCTTTATGAACGGCGAAATGTTCGTCTAAATTGATTATATCTATCGGACGTACAAGCTGTATGTGCGGAATGCCTATTAACATTTGCGGCACGACATCAAAATAGTCCTCGATTGGTAAATCATTCAACACAGCATATTTGTTCTTAAATTTTTCCAAATCTAATGTCTGCGACGGTAGTTCTAGTTTTTTTGTTGTTCTTACGTTTTTCATTTCAAACTTATTCGCATTACCATTTGTACCCGAAATCTCTAAATTCAATCGTTGAGACATTTCACTCGTAGTCTTACCCTCTATCCATCTAAGTGACAATAGCCGTGTTTCACATACGGTGATCCTAACCCAGATAAAAATTTTTGCAACAACAAAGATTTCAGCTCGATTAAACCAGATAAATTGCTGGTTCAATTTTTGATCCGCCCTGTTCGATTTGTTTTTTCCGTGCCGATTTGGCAGCACAGTGCTTTTTTGATTTGGCAGAACTGAAAAGTGACATTTGTGTATGTATACATATATATAGATATACCCTGCAGTAAATTTGTTTCACTGCTAAATGATCATTGATGATTCTTTGTTGAATATTCATCACTATCGTTTTGCGTTGGTGCAAGCGAGCAAGCTATATTGAAAAAACCAAACGAATACCATCTAGGCGGTTAAAAACCAACGAGCCAGCTTGTATTTCGGTAGGTTTTTTGACATTCGGCAGCTTTTCTGACAAAGTTTTCAATTTGACAACTATAAAACAAATTATATTTAAAATAAAAAATATATGGAAATACAAATTTCAAATTTGCCTCTTGTAAGCTTCTGCTTTGGCCGTAAGGGAAAGAACAAGTCCGGAAGAAAAGTTATACTGCGCACTGGCTTCTCCTTCTAACATGGAATACATAGCTATCCCGCCATTTGAGTTTCATAATTTATTTCAGTAATTTAAATTCAAATTTCCAAAAGATAATTTTTGAAATCGTTATTTTCATTTAGTTTGAAGTTTAAAGTCAATCAAATTGTTTTTGAGGGAGTATTTGTCTCTTTTCAATGTACAGAGGAATTGTTTTTGCGCTATTATAACTTTGACGAATTTTATGGCCGAGCTTCTCTCCCAATTCGAGGTGTGCTCCTTTTGTTTTTCCTACCATTGGACAGTTTTATGCCGGCTCCGAACGGAGTCATATAGGCATGAGGAAAGCAAACCATTTATTTGAAAAAATTCAACAGCCTTTATATGAAAGTATTCACTGATGCCTCCTCATGATAAATTTCATCAGCGATTCATAAAGGATTCATTTCAGATTTTTACTGCTGGGTATATGTTGTGTGTTTCTTCTTCTTTTTAGTTTTTTTCAAGTGCAGCCAATTTTCATTATGAGCCGGATTGTTTCAGTAAAAATTTATCTTAACCCAGACCCAGATGTAATAACTGAAATGCCCCTAATAAATCAGATGGTCCCTTTATCCCTATTGATTTAGCAACTTGTTCTTCAATAAGAGATATTTTTGAGCCATCATCGATAAATGCCATCACTTTACGGCATCCCTTTGGCCCTTTTAATATTACTGGTACGAACTTAAATAATGTTTTCTTACTAAATTCATTTCCACAAATAGTGGCAACGCTCGATGTCGTGTCAGCTGAATTCGCCGCGTTTACTTCATTTGACGTTTTCTTTGTGCTGCTTATCTTGTCTTCATCTGGTTTTTGTTTACATTCTTCGTGCAGCAATCGATGGTGATATTTTTTGCAAGAATTAATTCCACATTCGCGTTTAATATTACAGTTTGTTACGTTGTGGCCGCCACTAAGGCAACAAAAACAAAGGCGATTTGTTTTAGCAATTCTCCATCGTTCACCAACGAAGCTATTCTGAAATTTAACACATTTACAAATATTGTGTCGTTCACTGCATAAAAGACACTCCGGCGCTTTATCGTCGTTGATAATTGCATATGTTGGCTTAGAAATTCTGTCTCTTTTTACGTTGAGAGTTTCTTCGATTCTATTTTGTTCGGTTTCAATGGCAGCTGCTATGAACATTGCAACATTTTGCAACCACTGACTAAATTCTATTACACTTGGATATTGCATACCGTTTGCATATATATAACGAGCCCATTCTTCCCTCTTCGATAGCGGCAACTTACTTACAAGTTCATCCAAAAGCGTTGGGTTACATAGATGAGGCGTCGCGCAAGCATTTTGTAAAAAGGCTGTTAAGTTCGATACCATTGTGCTAAAGTTTACTATTTCCGAAATTCTTGAATTAGTTATCGAAGGAAAAGATCTTGCTTTTGCTAATTGACTTTTTATCAGTATTTGCGGCCGGCCATAGTGCATTTCAAGTGTGCACATCACCATATTGATGCTATCTGGATGTATTAAAAAAGCTTCAACCTTTGCTTTAGCCACACCCTTTAGTGCTTTCTGTAGGCGTGATAAATTTTCCAGGTTTGTGTAGCGATAGGCTTCTGTTGTTTCCTTGAATGCTATGGCAAACATGGGCCATTGCTCGGGTAGACCTGAAAATTCTGGAAGATCTTGTAACTTACGTATAATGTGGCTATTAGCCTGTGTTGGGTTTGTTGGTAGGTTGGGATCTCCTTGGCTTCCTATTGACCACAAGTGAGGCATTTTAGTAGTTGTCATCAAGTTTGATGTTGGTTCTGCTGGCATGAATGTTTGTTGGTACGTCGGCATATTTGACGTGGCGTGAAAAGTTGGGATCGTTACATGTCCTGCGGCAAGGTACGTCGGCAGAGTTGACGTGGCATGGATGCTTGAGTACGTCGGCACGGTTGACGTGGCGTTGATGTTTGGATACGTCGGCACAGTTGACGTGGCGTTAATGTTTGAATACGTCGGCACAGTTGACGTGGCGTTAATGTTTGAATACGTCGGCACAGTTGACGTGGCGTTAATGTTTGAATACGTCGGCATAATTGACGTTGAGAAAATGGTTGGGTTCATCGGCGGAGTTGACGTGGCATGACCGGATTTGATCACTCCATATCCTGCGGTAATATACGTCGGCACAGTTGACGTGGCGGGTGCAGACATATGGAGTGAAATCGGCGACATTTGAGAATAGAATTGGTTATCTTCTGAGTAGCTTGGTAAACTTAATGAAGATAATGTTGACGGAGTCGGAACTTGTGTGGACGAATACGGGGGCGCCGCCGAAAGTGCAAGAATCTGTTCGAGTTTAGAGTTCTTTTTATTAGATTCTTGCAACAAATGCTGTAGCTCTACAATTTTGTTATGAAGCTCTGTAGCCTCACTTTGTTCGACAATTGTTTTCTCATGCTCGTCGCTAGATGAGTCTTCCTTATGATCTGGGGAGGGAGAGGACATTTTTTGGCTACGATTTTTCAATCGCTCGCTCCGTCGTGGCATACACGCGTCCAGTTGGAATGTTTCAAATAAATAATAAAGATGTTGGGAATTAAGCAAAAATAACACGAACTCCGTTTCAGTTATTGAAAACGAATTTTAGGAGTTTATTATCTGCATTAGAGAATACAAAATTTATAAAATATAAGTATATAATTTCATTGAATGTATCTTACTTATTTGCTATTCTTTCCCTGCGACATTCCTTTTCGTTGCAATGGTTTTTTTTATAATGATTAAATGGTAGCGTTGCTTTCAAATACTACATACAAACGGGGCCTTTCTTGAATATGATTATAAAAAGGAATGTTACAGGGCGACTTACAAAACAAATATTTAAAACTTCAGTTTAATTTCAAAATTATGTCATATTTATGTCAAAATGTGTGTAGTTGCCGGATATATTTAAATAAATACAAAATGCTGATTGCGACGATGTAACTGCTTAACACATATATAAAAGTGGGCGTGGTCGTCAACCGATTTCGCTAAAATTTTCAACATGTATTACCACAAGTAACAAAAGTGTACACACCAAATTCAGTCATTATATATAAATTATTTGTCGAGTTATAGGCTAAGAAATCTCGTATATTCCTGCTTCTAAAAAGAGGCGGTGCCACGCCCATTTTCCAAAATTTTTGTTTTATGTCCGTAGTTGGACTCCTGCCACAAAATTTCAGTGATAGATCTTTATATTTGACAGAGATATCGCTTAAAATGTTTTTATTAGGCCCCTTTATAGTTCCCGTATATAAAAGTGGGCGTGCCCGTCAACCGATTTGGACAATTTTCCGTCAAAACATTTGCCTGAGTAAGCAAATCACGCATACCAAATTTCATCGATATATCTTCAACGGTTTCTGAGTTATGACATATAAAACTTTCAATATTTGACCCTTAAGTTGAAAAAATTTGAATTAATGCATTTTTTTTTGATTTTTCATGCATATTTCTCAGTTTTTGTTGCATTTTTTATGCGCATATTTTTTATTTTTTAGTACATGAAATTCCATGCCCTATTCATAAGGTTACCGCAGTGCGGCAATACATTTGTTGTTGCCCGTTTTGCTATCTCAATTGTCAAACGTCCATTTTCAATTGGCCATGCAACATATGCATACAAGAAAAGCAACACATCAATACAAGAAAAGCAACAAACACATAAAGTTTGACAATTTAAGTAATGAAAAAAAATAGTCAGCTGTTTCTACCAAGACAACCTTATTTATCAACCTTGGTATGCGCATATACAAAACAAAGTTGCCAGAGTACAAAATTTAAATAAAAACAATTTTACGAGCGAGATCGAAAAATACGACGAAATACCATGCTAAAATATGAATTTATAGCAAAATATGCAAATAAGTATATGCGAAAATATGCCCTAACAAGTTAGGCTTATTCTCTTCGTCTTGAGCTAAAACGCCGATATATTTATCATATGTAAATAGGACTGCAACAGAAAAATATGCATTTGCATATCTTCTGTTGCCCTAGCTATGAATAATCAAAAGGAATTAAAAAAAAAAATTTTTTTTAAGTGGGTTTTGGCACTATGCCATATGGCATAGATTTCACTCAACGGAAATAAAAATATGTATAGAATGAAATCAAGCCGAGTGAATTAGTGTTTTTTGATAACAAAAGCAAGCAAAATTGTGGCCCATAAACTAGAATATACTTTCCCGAAAGTGCAAATATTCCAATTTACTTTAGTTTTCGAGATATCCTTATCCAAAACTCTAAAAATTACATTTTTTGTCAGTTTTCGTGATCATTTAGCATCAAAGTTTATCTAAAGGTATGAGTTTTTTCCATTTAAATTCTGTTGGGCGTTGTAAAATATCATTTTTCCTCACTGAGATATTGTATTTTTAAATGTGCATGTTTGCAAAGGATATTCGAGATACAATTTCGATTTAAAGGCATAATGTACTTATTTTAAAAGGTAGAAGTTATGCATAATAAAATACATAAACCATTCATAAAACAAAAAAACATTAAAGATAAAAGCTTAAATTTGCTTTAAAACATACATGGCCACTCAATGGCTCCAGTGACTCCGTTTGTCCCCCAACAACATCGCTGTGGCTCCGAGTGGCTCCCAACAACAAGCAAATCAATTTCGACAGAATAACACACATTTCTTTTTTTCACAGAAATCGTCGTCGCGGCGAGCACTCAAACCTAACGGTCCAGCTTCGACCGACATTCAATGTGTAGTTACGCCTTCATACATACATACATATGTACATATGGTTGTACATTTATATCTGCTACCTCGTTCATGTTGTTTAGCAAAAGGGGCTTTTCAGTTATTACATCTGGGTCTGGGTTAAGATAAATTTTTACTGAAACAATCCGGCTCATAATGAAAATTGGCTGCACTTGAAAAGAACTAAAAAGAAGAAGAAACATATCCAACATATACCCAGCAGTAAAAATCTGAAATGAATCCTTTATGAATCACTGATGAAATTCATCATGAGGAGACATCAGTGAATGCTTTCATATAAAGGCTGCTGAATTTTTTCAAATAAATGGTTTGCTTTCCTCATGCCTATATGACTCCGTTCGGAGCCGGCATAAAACTGTCCAATGGTAGGAAAAACAAAAGGAGCACACCTCGAATTGTAAGAGAAGCTCGGCCATAAAACTCGTCAGAGTTATAATAGCGCAAAAACAATTCTTCTGTACGTTGAAAAGAGACAAATACTCCCTCAAAAACAATTTGATTGACTTTAAACTTCAAACTAAATGAAAATAACTATTTCAAAAATTATTTTTTTTGAAATTTGAATTTAAATTACTGAAATAAATTATGAAACTCAAATGGCGGGATAGCTATGTATTCCATGTTATAAGCAGAAGCCAGTGCGCAGTATAATTTTTCTTCCGGACTTCTTCTTTCCCCTTACGGCCAAAGCAGAAGCTTACAAGAGGCAAATTTGAAATTTGTATTTCCATATATTTTTTATTTTAAATATAATTTGTTTTATAGTTGTCAAATTGAAAACTTTGTCAGAAAAGCTGCCGAATGTCAAAAAACCTACCGAAATACGAGCTGGCTCGTTGGTTTTTAACCGCCTAGATGGTATTTCGTTTGGTTTTTTCAATATAGCTTGCTCGCTTGCACCAACGCAAAACGATAGTGATGAATATTCAACAAAGAATCATCAATGATCATTTAGCAGTGAAACAAATTTACTGCAGGGTATATCTATATATATGTATACATACACAAATGTCACTTTTCAGTTCTGCCAAATCAAAAAAGCACTGTGCTGCCAAATCAGCACGGAAAAAACAAATCGAACAGGGCGGATCAAAAATTGAACCAGCAATTTATCTGGTTTAATCGAGTTGAAATCTTTGTTGTTGCATTTACGTGCAAAAATTTTTATCTGGGTTAGGATCACCGTATGTGAAACACGGCTAAAATATTTGAATGCCTAGCTGCAGCATATCTATACATATGTATGTATGTAGGTACATTGTACATTTGTTCTTTTCAAAACAACATCTAAGAATAGAAAGTGCTCATGGGAGTATGATTTTTTTTATACTCAGCTGTACTAGTACACAGAGTATTATAGTTTTGATTTCCTAACGGTGGATTGTAACAGAATGAAATAATCGAGATAGATATAGACTTATATATATCAAAATGATCAGGGTGAAAAGAGAAATCGATTGAGCCATGTCCGTTCGTCTCTCCGTCTGTGAGCACGATAACTCGCGCAAAAATTGAGATATTTTGATGAAATTTGAAATGTAAGTTGGTATCAAGACAGGAACGGATGGTATTGAAAATGGGCGAAATCGGACCATGACCACTCCCACCTCCCCTATATGGTAAAAATCGGAAATTTTGTATCTCAGTCACTAATAGAGCTAGACTGATAAAATTTTACACACGTATTGAGCTCAGGCCCTTATGAAGAAATATGGTGAAATTTTGGAAAATGGGCGGTGCCACGCCCACTTATTAAGGGGCAAACATTGAAAGTTTTATAAGTCATAACTCAGAAACCGTTGAAGATATATCGATGAAATTTGGTAGGCGTGATATACTTACTTAGGCAAATGTTTGGACGAAAAATTGCCAAAATCGGTTGACGACCACGCCCACTTTTATATATGGGTATTATAAAGTGACCTAATAAAAGCATTTTAAGCGATATCTCTGTCAAATATAAAGATATATCATTGAAATTTTATGGAAGGTGTCCAACTATGGACGTAAAACAAAAAATACAAAAATTTTGGAAAATGGGCGTGGCACCGCCTCCTTTTAGAAGCAGGAATATAAGAGATTTCTGAGCCTATAACTCGACAAATAATCGATATATTATGACGAAACTTGGTCTATACACTTTCACTACTTGTAGTAATACATGTTCAAAATTTTAGCGAAATCGGTTGACGACCACGCCCACTTTTATATATGGGTATCATAAAGTGGCCTAATAAAAACATTTTAAGCGATATCTTTGTCAAATATAAAGATAATTCATTGAAATTTTGTGGCATGAGTTCTACAATAGATCGGAACCAAAAAATAGAAAAATTTCGGAAAATGGGCGTGGCACCGCCTCTTTTCAGACAAAGGAATCAACGAGATTTCGGAGCCCATAACTCGACAAAAATTGAGATATTATGACGAAACTTGGTTTATACACTTTTATAACTTGTGTTAATAGACACGCAAAAATTTATTGAAATCGGTTTATGACCACGCCTACTTTTTAACAAAGATATTTCTGGAACACCCTTTGGGAATTTGTAACAAGACTTCTTTGTAACTAGAAGTCATAAAGGAATGAAATTTTGCACAAAGAATAATATTCATATGCTTAGTTGGATGACTGATAAAAATGTTGAAAATGGGCGTGGCTACGCCCACTTTATGCGGCACTCGCTTTATATAAAATACACCCTATATCGAACAAACGCAAACAAACAATGAAAGCATACAGCTGAGTATCTAATGTTCGATTCCACTCGAACTTAGGCTTCCTTACTTGTTATGTATGTTGTTGCAATAAACTGTTATTTGGCAAAATAATATTTTTATAACTCCGAGAAGAAGGTTGTTGCAATTTTTATTGTTGTTGTCGTGTGGCTCTCTTATGCTTAATTTGTGGCCACCTATGCTTTAAAACGTTAGAATTAAGTGTAAACGACTTCAGCTCTTGTTCTAGTAAATTACTAGATCCACCTCTGTATCAGTCCTGAAACAAAGAAGAAAAAAGATAAAAACGAGATAAAATATATATGTATATACATGTCTCTTAGAAGCAAATATAACTTACTTTATCTTTTATGGTATCCTCTAAAACGGTTCCTCGGGCCATTTAGAATGCGCAACACGAATATCCTTCGCATCCTTTGCAATATCTCAGCGAGGAAAAATGATATTTTAGCAAGCTCAACGGAATCTGGAAGGTGATAACTCGCAGTGCCGTAGCGAGCGTTTTTGGCGCCCGAGGCAAGCTTGTTATTCCCCGCCCCCTGTTCAAAATGCAGGACAACAAAACTTGTGCCATATAAGAATAAATGGCAAATTTTTTTGAACAAATTATTCATGCATATATGTATATATATATATTTATTAATACTGTAGTATTCACCATAGAATACAAATTTCTTGTAACATTTACAAGTGAATTTTTCTTGACTTAATAGAAACGAATTCTTTAATAATATCGTCGAAATCAATTTTACTGGAAATTTTGTTTTCTATCGATAAAATAGCCAAGTTCGACAATCCTTCTTGGCCCATTGTTGATCTCAAATAATTCTTAACGAGTTTTACAGGGATGATTGACAAAGCTGCGTGCTTGAAATCTGAAATTTCCTCAATAAATTCTGCGCCATTGATATCTTTTTCGTATTTGATTCAAGCAGCTACACTCGGAGAAAAAAAATAAAAAAATTTTATTTTTATAATGCACGTTTTAAACCAGATCGTTTTTATTTTAAAAATGAAAATTTGTAAATTTAAAATGAAACTTTTGAAATAAAATGTATTTGGGATTAAATAGAATCATTTTTAAATTAAAAATTAAAATGAAGGGAATAAAAGCGCAAGTTTTAGGTTCAAACTCTCATAGGGCTTGAATTGAAAATAAACATTTTTAAATTTAAATGTTTTTTCTTTACAATGAACATTTTTAAAATAAAAATGGTCGTATCTACATCACTTTTAAATACGTTTTTGCCCATTTTAAGCACGTTTTCAAATGGTTTTAAAATTTTTTCTCTGTGTGTAGAAATATCTCTTTATATAATTTTATTAAGTATTTATTTAGGAAAATATATAAGACGGAAAAAAAGGAAAAAGTAAATGCAACTAATGTACTCACCCTTAAGTTGAATCAAGTTGGAAAATATCACAGTTTATTTTATATATCAATATTGTCTTTTTATATACAATGCATAATTTTTTTATACATTATTTCATTACGCACTTACTACTTAAAATAATTTTTGATATTATTGCACCGACCCAACACTTCACAATGAAAGAAAACTTGTACGGTAAAATATTGTTGTACGAAAGTATTTCGTAAATCTTTTAATCCTTTGATAATGTTACGAAAACTTTCGTACAATATACGAAATTATTCGTAAAGACAATTTTAAGAAAATTTACGAAAGTGTTTCGTAATATTTACGAAATATTTCGTAATATATACGAAAAAATATTAGAAAATGGTTTTCGAAAGCCTTTTCGTAATATTTACGAAAGATTCGTAAAATTAGATTTTGTTGAAAAAAATTCTTTCGTAATATATACGAAACTTTCGTACATTTTACGAAACTCTAGACTATGAAAGTCTTTCGTAGTTTTTTTACGAAATTTTATTTTTAGTGCCGTTATTGTTTCAAAGGTGCGAGCGTGTGAAAAAAATTTCTCCTAAAAATAAATTTTTGTTTGCATTTTACTCTTCATCTTCTCTCCACCCGGGACCCAACTGCAAATATGTAGCCTCCTACGCTTGTTCTCCTCTTCTTCTCTCCTTCTTATCATTCACTGGTTGCTATCTTTATTTCTTATTCCGCTTTTCCTTCTTTATTTTATATTCTCCTCCGGATTCGAACCATGACATCAACCTGGAATTCTATCCAATCAGCACATAGTGGAACATTCAACATTATATTGAATTGTAGTAACCTATATATACTTCCCTTTTCCTAAAAAAGAATCCATGAATTATGTATATGAATCATTGTAAAAACAAAGTTTAAAAAAATTTTTTTCATAAGTTTTGTTAACAACGGAAACTGTTGGGTCAAATACTTTTGCCTTTAAATCAACAACGGGGAGAAAATTTTCTGCTAAAAATAAACTTTTGTTTGGATTTTTCTCTTCATATTCTCTCCATCATTATTGTTTTTGTTGGTTTTCTCACCAAAAAATGTTTCCCACAAAATAATTTTTAAAAGCAAGTTTTTCAAACAACAGCGCCCGATTTTGAATAAATTGTTGGATCAAAAACTTTGCTGTAAAAACACATAATTTTGCTGTTGAATCAAAGACGGAGATTCAACAGCCAAAAGTTGTTGATTTAACTACGGGTTTTTTTTTCAGAGCGGGTGCTTGGTCTTCTCCTTCATACAATTCCAATTTTTTCTTCTTCCTTGACCGCTTGCTGACATTGCTTGCTAGTAGACTGGTAGCTAATACAGAAACACGCTTAAAATTTTATTTGAATTCTGTGTCGCGAAGTTCATGTAGTGAATTTTTCAAACCCTGAATCAAATGTGCAGCTTTTTCCAAAGTCAAACTTTTCGTTTGCAAAGCTTTCGTAACGCGATTAACCCGACTTAATATCTTATCCCAAACTTCGAGGAAAAGACCAATCAGCGATGTAATTATTCGGACGTAAGTAGCTGTTTGCTGACAAACAGGTGTCGCCGCTATATGCACATACAGTCGACTCCCTAATATTATCCTACATTAATGTTATAAGAAATGTTCTATTTATCGAGATTTCTTGTTCTTATTACATTACTTTCCCAGTTTTTGCAAATGTACGTACCTTTTTTTTTATACATGCACGCATGATCGCGCTTTATCGGCAATCACAAGTTTCAAATAAATGTATGAATTAATCGACTATCATAAGCATTCTAATTTAGATATTCATTGAATTTCACCACATTAAAAATAAAAGGCGCCCATATACATATTACTTTTGAAAAAATTTTACAAATCTGATCAAGTGATAACCTTGCGGGTTCCTAGCAAACGAACGCCTATTTTTCATTATATTTTTTCAAAATACTTCTGCGAAATTTTGTTTAATATTACCGAAATTCAGCGCCCCTACTCTATTGACGCCCGAGGCAAATGCCTCGGTTGCCTCACACTCGCTACGGCTCTGATAACTCGTACCTTTACTTAATTTTCTTGACTGAAAGAGACATTTTATGCTACATTACCTCAAATAAAGGGAAATTCCCCCTATCTTTACACTTTTAGGTCAGGATATCTCGAAAACTGGAGTGAATTGAGATAGTTGGACCTTCGGAAAAGTATACACTGGTTTCCGGGTGACATTTTGTTGGCCTCTGTTCTCAAAAAAAAAAAACACGCAATCGTTGCGACTAATTTCATCCCATACATTTTTTTATTTCCATTGAGTGAAATATATGCCGTATGGCATGGTAGGAAATGAAAAAAATCCTACAGCCTTATTAAAAAGTCAAGGGTCTTAATTTTTTTCGAGATGTTAAAATCAACAATTTTCTACTAATATATGTACAAAAATTTGCCAAATAAATTGTTTTTTCCTTGAAATAACCAATCTGCCACTGAAGTGCGACTATGCCGCAGTGGTGCCAGATTGAGGGAAATTTCCCTTTTTGAGGGATATTTCACTGCAAAATTTTTAAAGAGGGAAAAAAGGGACATTTTGTTGTCGTCATATAAAAAAAGGGATTTTTTGGTTGCAGAACTGTTTACATACCTACATATGTATAATTTATAAACTTAAAATAAGCACATCTCACACTGAAAAACTCCCATTCAATATATGAATACACACGCTTTTGCGTTAACTTATGCAATGCAAAAAGGAGTCGGTTACATACAATTTTGGAGAATTGGGAGCCACTTAAAAGCTATTTTCGCCTGGCCTCAGTTGAAGATAAGCGTAAAAAAGCAGAAACTATTTATGAAGAATTGGGAAGAATTCAAAACAAGGCTTATTTTAGATTTTTGAAGTGCGTTATCAATTTTTCAATGAATTTAACGCATTGTTCCAAAGTCGAAATGTACTTATTCACCGACTAGGGCAAGAAACTAAGACACTTGTGTTGAAAATAGCAAGAAATTTCTTAAAAACCGACTTTTGTACAATTCCGTGGGAATTACAGCTAAAAGTTTTGGAACTTCCAACTCCATATTTACTTGACGTGTATAACGTTTACGTTAGTTATGAATGCGAATATATTTTGTCTGTATTTGCCTGTTATATGTATATTCTTATATTATTGAAATAAATGCTCTAAATTCAATGGGAATTTTGTGGGATTTTTTTATTTAAAATGTGGGAAATTAGGGATTTTTTTCCAATTTCTGTGGGAATTTTAGCGGACATTATCTGGCATCACTGCTATGCCGTACGGCATAGGGTTAAATTTGGTATGCAGGGAGCTTAGGAGGTGAACTCTCAAAACTCTCTCCCGGGTCCCGAGATATGGGTCAAAACGTGGACCCGGATAACCATCGAATGTCTCTGAGCGATATGGGTATCAAATGAAAGGTCTTGATGAGGACTTCAACATAGAAATCCTTTAATTGTCCCCATGTATGGCTCAAAACGTGGACCCGTATGACCCTCGAATGTGTCTGAGCGATATTGGTATCAAATGAAAGGTCTCTATGAGGACTTCAACATAGAAACTTTAATTGTGATGCATAGGCCGTGTCCCGAGATATGGATCCAAACGTGGACCTGGATGACCCTCGATTGTCTCTGAGTGATATGGGTATCAAATAAAGGTCTTGATGGGGAATTCAACATAGAACTCTTTTAATTGTGATGCCTAGGCCGTGTCTCGAGATATGGGTCAAAACGCGGACCGGGATGACCCTCGAATGTCTCTGAGCGATATGGGTATCAATCCGAAAATTGGGAATCATGGCTTCAACATAGAGATCTCTTCGATGTAATGCTCAACCTGATTCCCTATGTAAAGGGAACATGAAAAGGAAAAAGAAAGTCGAATGGAATGGTAATGGGAAAGGGTGGAAAAGGGAGAAGGGAGAGGAAACCAAAATGGAATGGGAGAGGGAAGGGGTGAGAGAGAGATTGGGAGAGGGGAAGGGAGAACGAATAAGAGGGTGAGAGAAAAAGAGGGGTTAGGGAGAGCGATAGGGAAAGGAAAGGGAAAAGGAAAAGAAAAAGGAAACTTAGATGAAAGAGAAAGAGAAAGGAAAAAGAAAAGTAGAGGGAGAAGGACATGAAGAGGTAGAGGTGTCACGGCCAAGCGGGGCGGATTTACTTTAGTTCTGGATCTCACAAATGGCTTCAACAATTTTCATGAAATTTAGTATGCAAGGAGTCTCGGGCGCAAACTTCTGAAAAGTTTAATTTTTAACACGCTTTTATTAGCTTCACCTTTATGTATGTATGTATGTATGTATGTATGTAACTTCATCCCATCCAAAAGTTGCAACATTTAACTAAATTATTATATTTTTGAAACATTCACTTTACTTTTATTGTGTTCTCTCCTCTATTATTTCTATTCTCCTCCGGATTCGAAACATGACATCAATATGAAACTCAGCGGCATCATATAGTGGGACATTCAACATTATATTTCATGCTTCATTGGGGCTTTTAAGTTGCCTTTCTTCGAAATAGCCTCTATGAATTTCAATTCACTCACCGTATGCAGGCCAATAAGTAAAAAGCTTTCTGTTTTGTTGTTGTTGTATTTGCAAATATAATGAAAACAACCGCATGTACATACATACGTATGCAAGGCAAAAACTGGTTTTGTGTTTTTGTTTGTTCGAATTCTATTTATAGCACTTATAGCACGGTTGCCGATCTTGGTAATTACCAAAATAGGTTATTTTTCCGCTGTTAGTTTCTTGGTAACTTTCACATGTGTTTGGCTATTTTTATTTTCAAGAAATTGAATATGCACGAAATAGTTTTGCTTCGATACACATAGTACATATTAGTTGATATTTTTTCGTTTAGGCTTAATTTTTGAGCTCTTATGGCCAATATTTTTTTTTTATAAGAAAAAAATTTATGTGAAAAATTAATATTTTTGGTAGAAGTTATAAATACATATGTATGTAGATCTATATCGGAGATCACCACATCCCTTCATCAGACTTCTTTTTAATTTTATTCTTGCGTCCGCATAAAACATCCTTTTATAAAAAATTTCACTAAAAAGTTAAAAATAAATAATAGCTTAAAAAAACTAAAAAACACGCTTTAATCTTAAAACTCGTACTAAAAATTGAGAAATAATTTAATTAGAAACAAAATGAACGAAAATATAAGTACTTAAGGGAAAGCGTAGGGGTGCTCAATAATATTTGAACATGAAAATATTCGATTCGTACAACTGGTATAAAAATATACCTAGTTGCGAAATTAAAGGGTACGTTATATGAAATCTCAAAAAAGTCAAAATAAAAATATTAGTAAAAACAGCGATTTTAAATATTTTTTGACATACTGAGCACCCGACGCTTTTCCTTAAATACTTACATTTTCGTTCATCATTTTGTTTCTAATTAAATTAGTTCTCAATTTTTAGTACGATTTTTAAGATTAAAGCGTGTTTTTTTAGTTTTTTAAGCTATTCTTTTTCCACTAATTTTTTTTTATTTTAACTTTTTATTTCGCTTGCGAGGACCTGCGAAAGAATGGCAGCCCGAGATAAGCTCGGTCATCCAGATACTTAATTAATAAACAAAAAAAAAAAATTAAAAAAAAAGAAAGCGTGAGTAACGAGTACTCATGAACATTGATCTGTAAACAGTTTCGAAATCGGATTTTCATTCCCTTTTCCTTATTCCTTTTTTCCCTAGTTTTCTATGGATTAAGATGCGACTATTGTTTTTATAATTTTTTGTTGCCATTGTCACTGCTACATTTTGTTGTTTTTGTTTGTTTTGGTTTTTGAATTTTGATTTGTTTTGTTTTGCTCAGAAACATACAAGATCATTCGGGTCCACGTTTGACCCATATCTCGGAGCTCCGTGGAGAAGTCCTGCTCAAAACCTTTCATTTGATACCAATATTGCTCAGAAATATTCAAGGATCATCCGGGTCAACGTCACCTAGTCACTGGCGTTAATCAGACAGGCTAGCGGAAATATCGTATAATACAACAAACGTCGCCGAGCGACCGGCCAACGGCCATCGCGGCCGGTCAGGCAGATCGTTTTTGTAGACACCATAAAACGAGCATTGGCAAAAGCGTTCTTCTAACATTCATCAAAGGACAAATGTAATCTTCTTGTGTTTCTTTCGCAACATCGTGCAGCTAGTATTCCAAATGCAGCTGGCGGTCATCCGCCATTGGAATTGTTTATTGGAAGAAAAATATCAGCGCCGTTAGATCTAGTTAAGCCACAGGTTGTATCGCAAGATATGGAAACACAGCATGGAAAAAAATTTAACAAGAAACATTGAACACGATATTACAATACCAAAGTTGTTTGAAAGACATAACGGGTAATTCTCCATCAACTGTCGAAGCGAATCCTGTTGCGCCCTTAGGTAAAGCAAAGAAGAGTACCTAGACACTACCTCTAAAAATAAAAGGAGATTTTGGCATCACATTACGCGCATATGGCAACCCTGAGCATATAGAGTCGTAATTCGCCGTGTCTTTGACACTTGTCAAGATAGCCGCCAACGCAATGAGTAGCAGAAAATCAATTTAATATTTTTGTTACGTCTTTAGTAAGCTTTAAGTCAAATATTTATGTAAATTCATTGGTTTAAATAAAACTAGTAAACCTGACCACGCGATGCTGTGGCTTTCAATTACACTGTGCGACAATTTGAGGGCAGAAGATCGCTTATTGCTACATTAAACAATTTTTTTTTATTGCCATTTTAAATTTGACTTTCCCTTAAAAATGGCAGAATATATATATGCTTTAAGTCCATAGATTCTTAGTAATAAAATATAAAATTAAGAATATACGTAACTACTTGTTATTTTTATTTTACCTCGACTTAGATTTTGCATACAACGATTTTGTCCGGGAAGTCCCATAGTGAAGTTTTAATGCGAATAATTTTCTACAATATTTTATCCATATAGCTACCTCCAAAAGGTCGTACCACTCTTTCTCTTCCCTGTATCCATTTTATTTTCCGTACTCTTCCCTTTGCCATTTCCGTTCCTTTCATTTTCCCCTCCCCTCTCTTTTTATTACAGGGAAAGACCTTTCATGACACTTAAAATTTGAAAACCGGACAAACTGTAGCGTAAAAATAAATTTTTGAACAGTTGGCAAATCGTTTTGTAAAAATCGTAATAAATTACACATTTTCAGGCCAAGCATTTTCATATGCCCGGCAAAGCCTTTTCATATGACACTTTAAATTTAAAAATCAAACTCTGGAGTAAAAATAAATTTTGGAACAGGTGGCAACCCTCTTTGTAAAAATTATGATAAATTACTCATTTTGAGGCAAAGCACTTTCATATGACACCTCAAATCTAAAAATCAAACAGACTATAGCGTAAAAATTAAATTGTGAACAGGTGGCAACCCTTTTTAAAAAAATTAGAATAAGTTACTTATTTTAACGCAGGGCCCATTCATATGACACCTCAAATTTAAAAATAAAACAAACTATAGCCTAAAACTGAATTTTGAACAGGTGGCAACCCTTTTTGTAAAAATGGTAATAAATTACTCATTTTTAGGCCAAGCATTTTCATGTGCCCGGCAAAGCCATTTCATATGACACTTTAAATTTAAAAATCAAACTGTGGAGTAAAAATAAATTTTGGAGCAGGTGGCAACACTCTTTTTAAAAATTATGATAAATTAGTCATTTTGAGGCAAAGCGCTTTCATATGACACCTCAAATCTAAAAATCAAACAGACTATAGCGTAAAAATTAAATTTTGAACAGGTGGCAACCCTTTTTATAAAAATTATAATAAATCACTTATTTTCACGCAGGGCCCTTTCATATGACACCTCAAATTTAAAAATCACACAAACTATAGCGTAAAACTTATTTTTTGAACAGGTGGCAACCCTTGTTGTAAAAATTGTAATAAATTACTTATTTCCAGCTCAATCCCTTTCATATGGTACCTGAAATTTATAAATCAAGCAAACTTTACAGGACAATTAAATTTTTAAACAGGTGGCGACCCTTTTAAAAAAAAAATTAAACCTTCCTGCACATCTACAGGGCAAAAATTCAACATGTACTTTTAATTTGTATGAAAAATTTAAAAGTTCATAAAAAGACTGTATCGCCCCCTCAATCTGTAGTAACATGGTCAAAGATATCACACATAAATTTTGGTCCCGATTGGTGGCGGTTAAGGCGTGGCGCATTGAGGTCAAATTTCAGAAAACTCTATGAAGGGTCAAAAAATCCAAATATTTTTTTTAATTATCTAATACCCAAAATTAATACTTCTATACCCAATGAATCATTGACAATGGTAACAAATATAAATTTTGGTCCCATTTGATGACGGTTTACTGGTGTTTCAATGTCAAAGTTCAGATTACCATATGCGACACTAAAAATGTAAGTCTTCTATGGCAATCTGAACATTGACCCCATTAAAACACTACAGTAAAATATCGTTAATTTCAATTTGAAACGCACTCTAATGTACATATATATCTCTATGATGCAACCAAAAAATACCAACAAATTCAGAAGTGGGAAGATAGGCATGGGTCTGCTGAGGTCGGAGCTTTTTTTAATTTTTTCTATGGTTACGGTTTTGAGATTTTTTATTTTTTTCTTCGGATATATTTTTTATTGTATCATTCATTGGGAATATAACAATTTTTATAAAATCTTAACCTAGAATACAACTCGTTATTCGTTGCCACTGCCTCACATAACATATGGATGAAAAGCAATTTTATTTAATCTATATATATATAAAAATCAAGCCTATTTCTTTGTCGCCGGCTTTCGCCCAAACGCGTGGAGGGATTTTACACACAAGATGAGTACCTTGCTCTAAATGGTTTATATGCATATTTTTTTCAAATCTGGAAGTCGGTTCCCTAGAAATAGGTCAAAAGGTCAAACTGTGGATACGGCTTTCCCCTGAATATTTTTGGACGATATTGGTATCAAATGAAAAGTATTGAATTTATGTAGAATAGCACTCACTGTGATTCCTAGGTCGGGTCTCCAGATATGGGTCAGCACGTGGACCCGGATGACCCTCGAATATTTCTGAGCGATATTGGTACCAAATGAAAGGTCTTGATGAGGACTTCGACACAGAACTATTATAACTGTGGTGCATAGGCCGGGTTCCCAGATATGGGTCAGCACATGGACTAGAATGACCCTCGAATACTTCTGAGCGATATTGGTACCAAACGAAATGTCTTGATGAGTACATAGACATGGAACTATTTTATTTGTGATACCTAGACCGGGTCCCCAAATATGAGTAAAAACGTGGACCCGGATGACCCTCGAATGTTTCTGTGCGATATTGGTATAAAAATAAAAGGTCTTGATGAGGACTTCAACACAGAACTATTATAATTGTGATATATGGGCCGGGTCCCCAGTTATGGGTCACAACATGGACCCGGATGAAACCGAAAAGTGGGAATCATGGCTACAATATAGAGAAAAGGAAAGTCGAATGGAATTGAATGGGAAAGGGAGGGGAAGGAAACGAAAATAGATTGGGAAAGTGAAAGGGGGAACGAATAGGAGGGAGAGAGAAAAGGAGGGGTAAGGGAAAGGAAAAAAGAAAGTAGAGGGAAAGGTCTGTGTAAAGCTCGTACAGACATCGACATTGTTCAGCGAATAAAGATCCAGCGGCTGCGTTGGGCAGGTCATGTCGTGAGAATGGACGAAGGCGCTCCGGCCAAGAAAGCATTTCTATCGAAACCCGCTGAACGCAAAAGAAAAGGGAGGCCTCCACTGCGTTGGGAAAATCAGGTGGACAGCGATGCTGCCTCCCTAGGTGTTCCCAAGTGGCGCCATGCTGCACGAAACAGAAGCAATTGGCGCGCTCTG
This sequence comes from Urophora cardui, assembly GCA_960531455.1. Lineage (NCBI taxonomy): Eukaryota > Metazoa > Arthropoda > Insecta > Diptera > Tephritidae > Urophora > Urophora cardui. Next base: position 41,095,136 of record OY482671.1, read on the forward strand.
TTGGACTCGGCCAGAATCGTCTAGACGGTTAAGCGCCAATCAAGAAGAAGAAGAGAGAGAAAGGTAGTGGAGGTCTAAGAGAGGTCAGGTCCCCAGATGTGGGTCAAAATATGGACCCGAATGACCCCGCAAGATTTTTCAGAGATATTGGTATCAAATGGAGGGCGTTGAGGAGGGATTTTACATAGAAATTAACTCATTATGATTCCTAGGTCGGGTTCCAAAATGTGACTCAATGCGTGGACCCGGATAACACCGGGATATTTCTCAGGGACATTGTATGAAATGAAAGGTGTTGAGCAGAGAATAGAGCCGTACCAGTGGCGGATCCACGGGGGGGGTTTTGGGGGTTCAAACCCCCCCCCTTGTGGTTTATCATAGATCCCAAATTAATGCCTTTATAGATTCTGCGCCCAAATTTCCCAAACTGATCAAGGAAAACTTTATCATTCCAAAAGCAATGTACATAGGTAGATTTTCAAGTTTTATGCGGCCAAAAATATTTTATTTTCTTCGTATATTCCAAATTGCTTGTGTAATGCAAAATTTTAATAATTTGTGTTAAAAGTCGATTTTATTGAAAAATATATACAGTGACTCAAAACAAAATCATGCGCCAGAGTTTTTAAATTTATTTCAAAGAGTTCTGTCGAAAAATTGATTTTCTTATTTTTGTTTAAAAATTTATACAATTTTTCTATAAAAATCGTTTTAATCAGGATTTCTAAGCTTATGGAAAAAATCCGAAAAATCGTACAAATTTCTAAAAGTGGATTAAAAATTTCAAAGCGCGGCCAGAATTTATAGAAAATTTTGAGGAGATTTCTAAGTATACTGTTATGTAGCCAACCAACTATAGTGTCAAAAGTGCAATTCTCAATGTTCTGAAAAATTCCGTAGATTTTAGAAATTTTTTTCTGCAGGGTGCTTGCCATATATGTACGTGAGACCGTTCCAATTAAAATTTCCGAAAAGCCAATAAAAATTTTCAAAAAGTTGAATGTTGCATATTGTTATATTAAAATTGAATGAACTGCAAAACTACATACTCAAAAATCTTCTAAAAAATTTAGGCTTAGAATTCTTAGCCCCTTTTTATGATAAGTAGTTCCTAGACTTTGAAAAATTGGAAATACTAAAATTACTGCCTAAAAATTTAACATTAATTGGTGATAAATATCTCGGTTTCTTTCGAGCATCACCTATATTAACCAAGATTTGCGTTAGAAATATAAACATTAAAATCAAATATAAAACACAAAAAAGAAAATTATTGTAGGTACATATGAAAAACCCTGTATATAGTAGTGAAGTGCGGCTTTGTGCGACGTAATTTTTTGCCGGAAAAATACTAATTGTACTAGATATCATGTCCGAGGGTTAATTTGACTGAGTCTGACAGAGCAACATAACAAAACCAATTTTTAACATGAAAAAGAGTGATAATTTTTTTTTAAATATCCCAACTTTAAAAGCTTATAACTTAGAATTATTGGAAACCAAGGATATTATTGAAAAGTGTTAATAATTACTTGAACCTTTAGGATTCATCACGATTACTTAAATGAAATGCTTTAAATAATAAATATTCACGCTGAAACTAGCACTTAAAAATATGTAAAAAAAAATTAAAATATTAACTTTAGATATGCTAAGTTTCGACCATCTGGGAGCTAGTGCAGAGTATGGGGTCGGGAAAAAAGCGATGAATTATTGTTCCCCAGTCTATTTCCAATATGTGGGTATGTTTTTTTCTGTAATTGTAACAACTTCACAAAATTCAATTTTGGCCGCATAAAACATGAAAATCTACCTATGTGCAATGGTTGGATGGGTTTAGCTGTCCAAAGGCAAAACTCGACATTTATTTTCATTTATTTTCAGATTATATTTTATATGCACATATCCACAAGGTGAAACAGGTACAATTGAATCAGTTCATTAAAATAGTTGTCCTTGTAGGCAATAATAACATACAATTACAACTTATAGTTAAATAGAAAATACCCGAAATTTAGAGGAATTAAATCTAATACAATAAGCGCGTACTATATTGTCGATTCTGTCAAACTTTCAATCATGTTTCAATTTTCGAGGCTTTTTGAAAAATTCTTGAAGGACAAGAACTTCAATAAAGTAAAAATTCTATTAAAAATATAAATATAACCAAAAAGTACTACATACATATATTCTTATTTATTTTGGCTTTAAATGCAAGGGTAAGTGAAATTGATGATCAATTTGCCACCAATACCATACGATACTCATTCGCACGTACCAATGCAAAAATATATGTACATACATATGTATGTATAAGCGCAATCCAATCAACCACCAAAAGCAAGAATTAAAACGAGTACGAAGTTAAAATACTACAAGCGATTCATTCATAAAATTGAAATGTTTCAACAAAGGATAAAACAAGTTTCAACAGAGCTTTTCATCAGATCAAGGTTTTTATAAAATTCTAAAATTTGCAGCTCGGCTCATTTTCAACCATCTTTGCATCTTTGCAGTGGCGGTAGAGTATGAATAGAAATAATAACTAAATGTCAAGCAAAAGAAATGTCAAAGTGAATTTATTTTTCGCCGCGAAAAAACAAACGAATTCGAGCTTGAAGAATGATGGGAGGCAACTCGCGAAGTCATCATCTTTTTTTGACTAAACGATTTCCACCTCACTTGTCCAAAATACCGAATTTTCCCTTCTTATACAATATACGTTCTTTAGTTGCACGTTTGAAAATTTTGAACACGCAGTAGCGACCTCGCGCTTCAAATTATATCATATAATAACTGCTACCCTTCACTAGGTGTCGCGCAGTGGTCAAGTTTATAATAAAGTAGCTTCAGAGCCATCTGAAGGCGTAACACCCGCATATGCCGGCTTTTTTAATTTATGAATTTATTAAATACATGTACGTTATACATGTTATTTAGAACTTCAATTGAAATCTCCTGCACTTTATGTGATGACATACATATTGTTAATTTGGAGGGTTTTGTGTTTGGTGTTTTTAAGGTGCGGGAAATGGCGCAACTAGTATATAGAATAATAATAGTAGGTGGTGTTAGTCCATATTTTCACCAGCGTCTGCCCTTAAAAAACATCTTCCAAAAAAATAAATTTTCAAAACCCCCCCCTTGCCGAAATCCTGGATCCGCGCCTGAGCCGTACCCATTATGATTCCTAGGTCAAGCCCCCAGATATAGGTCAAAACGAGGACGGATGACCACAGAATTTTTCCTAGCGATATTGGTATCAAATGAAGGGTGTTGAGCTGGGATTTTACATAGGTATGAACTCATCAATCCTAGGTCGGGTCCCCAGATGTGTGTCAATACGTGGACCCGGATGACTCCGGGATACTGCTGAGCAATAATGATATAAAATGAAAGGTGTTGACCAGGGCTGATACGTAGAGCTCTTTTCATAGTGATTCTTAGGCCCGGTACTTAATTATGGGTAAAAGAGTGGACCCGGATACCACAGAATATTTTTAAGCACCGATGGTATCAAATAAGAAGCGGAATGCAGGGCTAAGTATGTTATGCTAAACCCGGTTCCATAGGGAAAGGGAAAGGGGAAGGATAATGAGAATGGGAAAGGAAAAGGTAAAGGCAAAGGGATGGAAAAAGAGAGGGAGAATATAATGAAAATGGAATGAATAGGATGGGGAGAAAGACAGTAAGTCAGAGAATGAGAGAAGGAATAAGACGGGGAATGAAAGGGAGAAATACAGAAAAGGAGAGGTAAGGCAGAGCGGTAGAGAAATGGTAAGGGAGCGGAAATGTGACGGGAAAGGAAAAAGAAAACGGAAGAGGAAATCAAAGGAAAGGGAGAGGGAAAGAGAAAGGGAATAGTAGAGGGAAAGGAAGTGGGAAACTAATACGAAGAAAAAAGGGATAAGGACATTTTTTCCTTCACTTTATTTTAGATATATCTGACTTTTACTGAGGTCGGCAGCCCGAGGAATGTTCGGTTTCTAGATACTTCCAACTTATTTTAAAGTGTGCTGTTTTTCGCTTTTAGTGCCTATAATAGGAAGTGGGCCAAAGCAAAGCTTGGCCGGGTACAGCTAGTATAAAATAAATACTTGTGAAGACATATAGTAGTATATGTGAGTATTTTTTGACTTTACTTATGGTGAATGTATACATATATTATACGTATACGTAATTTCATTTTATATTCGGTATTTATGTTTTTCATTTTCATTTATAGTATGTATTTATGCCGTCGGAATGGAGTGGAATTCCAATCAGCTGGTTGTATAGTATTAAAAGTTCGACCGACCTGAGGACAGGATTCTCGAGGAAACAATTGTGTGTTGTAAAAGTAAATGCTGTTGCAGTTTACGGATTGGAAGGAATTCCAATAAGCTGCATGTATGAAATTGGGAGTTTATACGGCCTAATGGGATAGGATCGTACGGAACACTCATGTATTAGTAAAGGCTGTTGCAGCTTTCGGAATGGAAGGAATTGCAGTAAGTTGCATTTCTTAAATTAGGAGGTTGTATGGCCTAATAGGATAGGCTCCTCGAAATTTTAATTTTAGTGGCTCTAGCCTTGGTCACAATTAAGCAGAATATCCTTTCTTTTTAACCGCCTAGGGTACCTCTGTTCTAATAGATTTTTAGCCAATATGTTTGGATGGTTGCCTAGCCTGCTTGTGTAATTAGATTGTATTTTTATTATTTCTTCACTCACGGTGTTTATCTTTAGGTCGCTATGGATAGCGGATATTGACGTTTTTGATTGCAGTCGTTGGATTCTTTCTACGGTGGATTTTGATGCTGAACCCCAAAGTTGCATCCCATATATCCAAGATGGTTTAATCACCATGTTACTTAAATAATAGTAATTTGTTCTCCAAGCTCAATTTGGATTTTGGACCAATTATCCATTATAATTTGGTTATTTTCAACTTAGATTAAACGATTTTGTTATCAATGTGATTTTTCCATGTCAATCTTCTATCCAGTGTGATACCAGGGTACGTTACGAAGTCTTTCTGGGGTATCGTTTCACCATTTATTGTAACTGAAGGGCATGTGTCTCTTTTTAGCGTAAAAGTTACTTGGATGCATTTGGACTCATTGACTTTAATTCTCCTAGTCGACTAGTAGCCACGATGGGATTTGAATGGACGCTTAGAATTGCTGTGTCATCCGCAAAAGTTGATGTTAGAAGATTTTCGTTTGTTGGCAGATCACTTGTAAAAATTAAGTAAGTTAGAATGGGACCTAAAACGCTTCCTTGTGGGACTCCTGCAGATACATAGTATACCTTTTTTTTGCCTTACTCGGAATTTTCTTTCAGTTATAAAGCATTCTAGAATCGCGTAAATGTTATATGGAAGTGTGCGACAATTTTTCAAATATTTTGGAAAAAATTGAGATTATGCTTATTGGTCTAGTAATAACTTAGTTCCAACTGGAGGGACCTGTTTTATTATTTCGCCCGTTATCCTGTCATGCCCAGGTGCCTAGTTTTTCTGAATGTCATTAGAAATAATATTGATCAAGTCGTTTATATGGAATCGAAGGGCAACTGCTGGTAGGGGCGAAACAGTTTCAAGTGGAATGTTGTTGCAGGGCCGCCGAGAGAAAATCCGGGCCCGGGGTCAAAATAACTAAGGGCCCCCATACTAAATGAACAAATTCTCAAAATCAAAATTCAATGAATATATAGTTACGAACTTTAATTTATCTATACATGTCCGCTGTGGTGCAGTGGGTAGAGTGCTCGCCTGCTATGCCAGGCTTCTGTTTTAGCCACTCAAAAAAAAAAAAAGTGGACGTGTTTTTGTAGCGTCCGGAACGCTAAACTGAGGCATTAAACTAAATTTCTGTCGTTAACATACTTTAATCATTAGCTGTGGCCTAAATCTTTCCTTTTATCATAAAACGATACAATATTTCGCGATATTTCTGCCTCAAAAGTTCAAAAAATCGTGCGAACATACTGTCCGAAACGCCCAGGATATACCCATATCGCTGTATAAGAATTTGCATCATACCGAATTTTTCTGTTGCAGCAGAAAACGAATTCAAATTTATGCTGCAAAGTCGACGCCAAAAACCAACAATTCCTTAAGTGGGGTGCAGACACTTTAAGAGATTTATAAAATTTGTTGAAATTTAAAATGATTGCTATCTACGAAAGGTGATTAAAGGTGTTGTTCGTTTATTTTCTGTAAGCAAAAACTTGGATATCATTTTGAGATTCCCGGGCCCTCTAAAGCCCGGGCCCGGGGCAATTGACCCCCTCAGCCCCCCCCCTCTCGTCGGGCCTGTGTTGTTGCCTTGATTAGAGGTAAATACAGTGGAAAGATGACTTGCAAATGCGATTCCTTTCTCTTAGTCGCTTCGAGCAAAGTCGCCAGTATGCAACCGTAATGGAGGGTCCTGTAGGACTGGTAGGGTTGACAGACGTACTAATTTGATCAGTACAATACTGATTTTTCGTGCCCCGTACTGATGGTTTTAAAAACCTTAAGAAATACTGATTTTTTGGATTTTGTACTGATTTGTACTGATTTTTAGACGACACTAAAAAAATTAATTTTTATGACCCTGCACTGTTTTTAATTTTCCAACTGTTTTCATTTGACGTTTGTAATGCCGTGGTTATGCTTACGACAATACTCGAAGAGCAACGTGTGATTATTGTTGTGCACTCCGTCGAGTGAGAGAATTTTCGGATTCTCACATCGATCAAATTTGCTTGGTGAAACAAACACCCAGCACGCCGAGGTTTCGGAGTAATAATACGTTATGATGTGTATGTGCGCTCTAATCATCGATTTAACAACCTCTCACCGATGACGAAAATGTGTTCGAATTTCATCGGTGCTTTGCTGGTAAGCATAACCATGAAACAATTAGGAAGGAGGAAGCAACGCGAACGTTAAATGTCATAGAAACATGATTGACAGTTAACGATACGGAAATAAAAACAAAATGCCAGTAATAAAGACGATTTTCTCCGCATATATTGTTTTTTTTGTTTTTTTTTTTGTTGGAAGGCAATGTACTGATTTTTTCGGGAAAGGACTGGCCTTTTGAAATTTTTAAGTGCGCGCCACGGGAAGTATGGTGGCTGATAGTGATATCAATCTATTTTGAAAATTTGTTTCCCTGCTAGTCTCGAATAGTTCTTGAAGTTCTTTCGTGCATTTGTTTAATTCGTATTTCAGAGATGGAGAACGGAGCCTTTGCCAGTCTCTCATAAGTTTTCTTTTCTTCAAAACTAAGTTCGTGATGGCTTCCCCCTATCAGGAAACTAGGATTTTGGGCACGTGTTCTATTAATCCGTGAGTTCGTTGCTACTCTTGCTGCCATTTGGATAGCGTTAGTGAAACCGATTATCACACTGTCCACCTCGCCAGGTGACTTGAGGCCTGCATTTAAGTAAATATGGGAACTTATGTATTTTTTGTACTTAAGCTAGTTAGTATATTTATTAGTTAATCTAGAATTTAGTTCGTAAAAAGTTGGGGTTGTGTTAATAGTTATAAGGCTAGGTGAGTGATCGGATGATAGATCGAAGAGTGATTTTATCTGAACTCTTTCTCGCTATAGGCCGCGAGTAACACCAAAGTCGTTGAGGTCGGGTGTTTTGCTTCTATCAGCAGGCCAATATGTTTGTTGACCGGTGGAAATTATATCTAAACTATTGCTTTGAATAGCTTTGAACAGGTGTCTTCCCTTTGGTTATATTAACCTGGATCCCCAAAAATTATGTTTTGCGTTATAATATCCCGCTGCAAAGAATTTTGTGCCTAACTTGGAGGAGAATTCAGTGAATTGGGGTTTTGTTATATTGTAGCGCGGGGGGGGCAATACATTGCAGTTGTGGTTATCCCTACAAAACTATCATCTATATGAACGGATGTTGAGTGGATGTAATCTTTGCAATATTCTGTTCTGGAAGAAGAAGATGTCTAATTCTTTTTTTTTATAAGAATACCGGTTCCACCTACTAAAATTATTGAAAACTGTCAAGTGAATTTCGGACAATAGCATTATGTCTATTTGGCGGCTTTCTAGGAAGATCTGGAATTCATTCCGGTGTTGGCTTACACCGTTGGCATTCCAATAACCTATATCAAGGGAATTCATGGTCTTGTTAAGATTGTTTGTAGTAGGAGGTTTTGGTTCCTAATTAATTCTTGCATCATATTTTGCATTGATTTCATATGATCTTGCATCATTTGCACAAAGTTGTTTAACGTTTTTTCCAAATTTGTAGACTCCCACTCCGTCTCCTGCGTTTTTGGCTCCTTCATACCTTTCAAGGCTTCTGAATATGTCCTGAAACGATTCTGAGGAACATTATTATATGTCGTATTTGGAACATTTTGTGGTTTTGGAACTAGCTGGATCTTTGGAGTCGAGGCGCCACTAGTGGTTTTCTGAGTACTCTTTTCCTTTAAGGAAGTATACACCGGACAGCCCCTGTAATTCGCAGTGTGATTATCTTCGCAATTGCTACATTTCTTTAATTGCGAGTTGTCTCTTGGTTTCACACAATCCTTGGAGGTATGTAAATCCCCACATATAACACAAACACTAGGCAAAGTGCAGTATCGCTTAGTGTGCCCAAACTCCTGACAGTTTTGGCACTGTACAGGTCCCACCCATTTCTGTGGTTCTTCCACAGAGATACGACGGTGCAGAAGGTACCGCAGGTTGTATATGGGATGTACATCTCTCTTCTTTAAGAGTTGGAACTCTGGATCTATTTCTACTTACTCGAAACATTGGCTGTGGAACGTTCGATTTATTTTTTATATTATGTATGTATGTACATATCGTACTTTAAAACCTTCCACTTTTAGAGCATTCTCAATTTCAGTGGGACTTACGGAACTTTCTATCCCTTTTAACACAACTGACAAGCCGCGGCTACTTTTCAGCTGGAATGTATAGAAAGACTTTTTGTTTTTTCAAAGTCGTTAATTACTTTACGGAATGTTTCCTCACCGTACGTTTGGATTTTTACTTCCTGGATATTTCCCTATTTAAGAGGTAAAATGTGAAAATTCTTTTCCCCTATCAATACTATCAATTTGTTTACAAGTATGCCAGAACTTGGTTCTCTCAGGTAGATTGGTGGAGGTTTGAATTTTTTTTGCGGTATTTCAGGAGTCTTATCTCATCAGTTAGGGCAAGGAGGCCAAATTTGTTATTGGCTAGTGCTACTTGTGGTACATATTTTGGTGGTTCTTTCACCGTGGAATTTTTTAAAACCGTATTTGGTTTACCACTTTTCTCCGGGGACCGGTTTCTTTTTACTAATATATAGCGGTCCATTCCGGTCTGAACCTTTTCGCCCACTTTTTGCATTTCACTACTCGATTCAGAGTTAGATGCAGCTGTTGTGTTCTTTGAATTCCATAAGGATTGGGCTGGAGGAAATTGCGGAATATTTCCTGGAATAGCGGGAGAGCAGGATCGTGCTCTTTGATCTGTAGGCACCTTTAGGTTGGTTTCATTGGTACTGCACCTCAGTGCGAAATACCCATTGTTCCTCAATATGTTATTGTTAGAGTGAGAGCCTGGAGCACTCATGTATTTTATTTTATTTTATTTTATTTTATTTTATTTTATTTTATTTTATTTTTGTAAGAAATATGGCAACCCACTTGTAATCTCATATGTACATACTATGTATACATAATCTTTATCTTTCTCTTGTTATTCATTTACTCATAATAAATCTCTCGTAGCGTTAACACGCGTGTTTGCCTTTACATTCAAAGTGCGCGGATTTGTGCGCAGGTAATATAACCTTACAATGGTTATGGGCCCAGGCACGTGGGCATTTTGATTTGTTTCGGTTGCCGGTAAAAGAAAATTTATTAAAATGAGTGCGATTGCAAATATTGAAAAACTTACGGCAGATAATTACGCGACGTGGTCGGTACAAGTGAAAAGCCTTCTAGTTACCCTCGATTTATGGGATGTGCTCCTTAGTGATTGCCCTGAAGAACCAACGGCTAAAGCTACCTGGATGAAAACCGACCAAAAAGCGTTGGCCAATATAACATTGTGCGTGAAGCCGTGTGAACTTATTCATATAAAAGGTTGTGTAACTTCAAAAGAAGCTTGGCGTGCTCTAAATCGGTGTATCGGAAAGACAGTGCCGGGCGTAAAGTTGCTTTGTTCAAGAAATTGGTACACTTCAAGATTGCTATGCAAGATCGGTTCGCTGTACGCGTAAATGAATTTTGTTCCATTCTTGATGAACTCAAGGAAGTCGGTATTATTGTACCGGACGATTTTGCGTCCATATTGATGCTTTGCAGTCTCCCAGAGGAGATGGAGAGTTTTGTGGTGGCCATTGAAAGCCGGGACAGTTTACCGAAAATCGACGTGTTGGTTTCTAAAATATTAGAAAACGAGATTCGCAAAAACGACAAATTCTCTACGGCTAGAGACGAAAAAGTTTTCTTGGCTAATAATAGTAAGCCAACAAAATCCGGTTCGAAAAAACATGAAATTACTCGATCGAAAGTTGTGTGTTATAAATGCGGTAAAAAAGGGCATATTCGTTCACAGTGCAAAGTCTCGGTGCCTAAAGATAATGCCAATGAAAAAGCATGTTGTTTGTAAGAAGTAAACTTCAAAGATGTCGACACGTGGATTTTGGACAGTGGTGCTAGTTCACACATGTGTATGCGCAAAAGTTATTTCAATGAAATTGAGCCTAAAAGGCAACAAATAGTTCTCGCGTCGGGAAAAAAGATTTATTCCGAAGGAATAGGGTCTGTGAGCTTAAAAACTGAATTTATGAACATCAGGTTACGTAATGTGTGGTATGTTCCAGAGCTAACCTCAAATTTTTTTTCGATAGGAAAAGTTCTTGAATACGGACATACGGTAAAATTCTCAAAGAATGTCGCCATTATGAAAACAGAAAAAGGCGAGGAAATGTTGAGAGCGAAATTAGTCGACGGAGTATTTGCTGCTGAAATGAGAGTGAGAAAATCAGTGGAAAAAGTAAACGCAATAATAGAAACGAAAGACTCGGAAAAATGGCATAAAAGATTCGGACATGTGAATATGAATGATTTGCGAACATTGTCTAACAAAAATTTAGTGCGGGGACTAAACGCGAAGGATTTGCAAAATTTTAAGTGTATGACTTGTGCCATTTGCAAAATTCACAGCTTGCCATATAATGCGTATGGTAAAGTTTTTTCGAAACAACTGTTGAATTTGGTGCATACCGATCTTTGTGGCCCTATGAGGGTAAAATCCCTGGGTGGTGCATATTATTTCATCACATTTATTGATGACTTTTCGCGTTATATGACTGTGTATTTTCTTAAAAATAAATCGGAAGCATTTACTGCATTTAAACATTTTGCTGTGACCGCGGAGGCACAGATAGGTCGCAAAATAAAATGTGTTAGAAGTGATAATGGTAAAGAATTTATCAATACGGCATTCAAGAATTATTTCAGTGAAAAGGGTATAGTGCACCACACTTCAGTTGGCTACTCACCACACCAAAATGGCGTGGCGGAGAGAGCAAACAGAACCATAGTGGAAATGGCACGCTGTTTAATAGAGACTTCTAAAATGCCTCAATATTTGTGGGGGGAAGCTGTTAATACTGCTGTTTATTTGCGAAACAGAACATTAACGAAAGTACTGAGTGACTTAACCCCTTATGAGGTGCGATATGGTAAGACTCCTTCAGTGTCGCATTTGCGAATTTTCGGTTGTGATGTAGTAGCGTTGAGGAAAGGTCCACATAAAGGTGGTAAATTCGATACAAAGGGTGTGAAGCAAAAACTAGTTGGTTATGCTGAAAATGCTAAGGGCTATAGACTTTACGACCCAATAAAGCGAAATATAGTTATTGCTCGTGACTGCATTTTTTTCGAAGAGCCATTTGAGCAATTGGTGGAGCAAGACTCGATCGAAGAAGTTCCTTTTTATTATGAAATGACAGTATCGACACAATCTGATGGTGGGGTTCGGTGCACAAATGCAAACGCAGCTGAAGTTACGGTTCATCCGCAGCCAAACGACAACGGCGATGAAGCTGGCGGTGCTGTTCAGCCACAGCTCAATGATGGCAGCGATCCAGGTGGCGGCGCAGCTCTGCCACAGTTCGATGACTATGCCGATGACAGCGCTACAGGTGGCGGCGCAGCTCAGCCACAGTTCAATGACGACGCCGATGGCAGCGATCCATGTGGCAGCGCAGTTCAGCCTCAGTTTGACGACGACGTCGAAGAAGGTGAAGGCGCTAATCAAGCACAACTTGATGGCGAGCATAGTGAGGGGTATTCGTTGGACGAAGAGAGTGATCCAGTGATTACGCGAAAGAGAGGCCGCGGTAGACCAAAACTGGTGAGGGATGGCAGCGTCGGTAGGCCGAAAAAACAGTACAAAACACAAGAGGTGGTGAATTTCGTTGTCGAGGGTCCACTGACGGTGCGTGATGCGCTAGCATCGGAAGAGAGCGAACATTGGAAAAGCGCTATGCAAGCCGAGTACAATTCACTTAAGAAAAATGGTACGTGGGTGTTAGTCGACAAACCAAAACATAAAAATATTATCGGATGCAGGTTGGTGTTAAGCGTGAAGCGAAATTCATGTGGTGAAATTGAAAAATACAAGGCGCGATTGGTCGCACAGGGGTGCTCGCAAAAACTGAACATCGATTATAATGAGACTTACGCTCCTGTCATTCGGCATTCAACAATTCGACTTTTGTTGGCACTTGCAGCGAAGTACAAGCTGGCGGTTAATCATGTGGACGTAGTCGCAGCCTACTTAAATGGTGATTTGGCCGAAGATATTTTCATGGCTCAACCCCCTTCATTCGAAAATAAAATGCATCCAAATAAAGTGTGTATGTTGAAAAAACCTCTGTATGGTCTGAAGCAAGCAGGCCGCGAGTGGAACAAAAAAGTTTCGGACATTCTAACAACTATGGGCTTCAAACGATGTCAAGCGGATAGTTGCGTATATTTTAAGAGGGAGCGTGGCAGTATGTGTCTCATTGGGTTGTATGTTGATGATATGCTTGTAGCTTACTCTAATGTTAGAAAAACACAACAAATTCTAAAAGAGTTAAGAAAATATGTTGAGGTTGTAGACCGTGGGCCAGCATCTTTCTATTTGGGTATGCAAATAGATAGAGATGCATCTAACGGAACTATATCAATCCACCAATATCAGTATGTGCAACAGCTCCTAAAAATATGGGGTATGGAGTCGTGCAAACCGGCGGCAACACCATGGGTAGATGGGACGGTGTTAACGAAATGTGATAAGCAATGTAGCGATATAGATGCAAAGCGATACCAAAGTCTGATTGGAGGTTTAATGTACTTAACCGTGATTTCAAGGCCCGATATTGCAAACGTTGTATCTAAGCTCTCCCAGTTCAATAACCACCCACACGAAGAACACTTTAAGGCGGCAAAGCACGTTCTTCGTTACTTAAAGCAAACGGCGGCAACAAAAATCAAGTATACTGTTACTGGCGGCAGCTTGATTTGTTTCACTGATTCAGACTGGGCAGGTGACGTAGCTGATCGAAAATCCCACACCGGCTACGTAATTTTCATGTCCAACGGACCAATTTCGTGGGAATCCAGAAAACAGTCGATCGTTGCCCTCAGCACCATGGAGGCTGAATATGTCGCTTTATGTCAGGGGGCCAAAGATGTTATGTTTATTCGTGCATTGCTGCGTGAAATGGGTTACGATGAATGTGTTCGTCAATCTACGGAGATGCTATGTGACAATCAAAGCGCACAGTTCCTGTTGAAGAACCCAATGGTACACAAACGCAGCAAACACATAGATCTAAGATATTATTACGTTCGTGAAGTATATGAGAAAGGCGAAATACATGTGAATTTTATAAACTCAGAAGCAAATGCAGCAGATATAATGACCAAATGTTTAAAGAAAACTAAGCATCAAAGTGGCTATAAATTGTTAGGTCTGACTGTGTAAATCAAAAAATATCTGAAGTTTCGCCTTAAAATTTTTGGTAAAATTAAATTTTTAGTTGATGCAAGAAACTGTATTTGAAAGCTACCAATATATATTTTATAAAAGAAAAACCAATTGGGTTGAGAGGGAGAATTGTAAGAAATATGGCAACCCACTTGTAATCTCATATGTACATACTATGTATACATAATCTTTATCTTTCTCTTGTTATTCATTTACTCATAATAAATCTCTCGTAGCGTTAACACGCGTGTTTGCCTTTACATTCAAAGTGCGGATTTGTGCGCAGGTAATATAACCTTACAATTTTATTTTATTTTATTTTATTTTATTATACCTTTCATGAGAATGAAATGGTATTATAACTTTGTGCCAAAAAATTTTTGTCGAAAGTACCAGAAGGAAGCGTGGAGGACCCACCAAAATATATACCGATATGATCAGAATCACGAGCTGAGTCGATTAAGCCATGTCCGTCTGTCTGTCTGTCCGGCCGTCCGTCTGTGTGAACGCAAACTAGTCCCTCAGTTTTTGAGATATCTGAATGAAATTTGAAATAGAGGTATGTTGTTATGTGCAGCTCATCATTCGTCGGAATCGGTCGAATCGGACCACTATAACATATAGAAAACAACCGATTATTCAGATATACATGAAAATTTTGGGGTGTAATAACTTGGAGAAGACTTACATTTTTAGTGTCGCATATGGTAATCTGAACTTTGACCCCCTTGAAACACCAGTAAACCGTCATCAATCGGGACCAAAATTTATATTTGTTATCCTTGGGTATAGAAGTATTAATTTTGGGTATTAGATAATTAAAAAAAATATTTTGATTTGTTGACCCTTCATAGAGTTTTCTGAACTGTGACCTCAATGCGCCACGCCTTAACCGCCACCAATCGGGACCAAAATTTATGTGTGATATCTTTGACCATGTTACTACAGATTGAGGGGGCGATATAGTAAAATATCGTTAATTTGAATTTTAAACGCACTTTAATGTACATACATGCATAGGTAGCTTTTCATTTCCCCACTCATCAAAGGTATGAAGTCTTCGGTACGGCCGAAGACAGCCGCGCTTTTACTGGTTTTATTTTATTTTATTTTATTTTAATCTATTTTATTTTATTTTTTTTTTTTATTTTTTTTACTTTACTTTATTTAGTTTAAATTAATCTATTCTCGTTAACTCAAAACCCTAACCATACAAAAAATTAACGAAAATATTTCCGAGGTCAGCAGGCCCATAGCTATCCTCCCCCATACCTCGATTTCTTGGTATTATTTTTTTAACATTTTGTTGCGTGGTGAAATAAATGTCATATCATTGAAAATAACTTTATATTTGGCGTTTTCGATTCGCCATCACACAAGCGAGGTCGGATCGAACAAAAATGTTTGAACCCATAATGAGTAGTAGCCATACTCGCTAACTGGTCGATAAAAATTTCCCTCTGCTCGCTATCATTCACATATAAATTTGACAGAAGGAAATTTATAGCCAGCAGAGAAATTGTGAATCGAAAGCGGCTATTAAAACATATCATATCATATTAATGAAAATAACTGTATATTAAGACATTAATTAAACATGTTTAATGTCAAAATTACCTTAAGCAAGTAAGGAAGCCTAAGTTCGAGTGGAATCGAACATTAGATACTCAGCTGTATGCGTTCATTGTTTGTTTTCGTTTGAAGGAAACATAGTGTATTTTATATAAAGCGAGTGCAGCATAAAGAGTGCGTAGCCACGCCCATTTTCAAAATTTGTACCAATCATCCAACTAAGCATATTTAATATTACTGTTAGTGGAAAATTTCATTCCTTTATGACTTCTAGTTACAAAATGTCACGTTACGAATTCTCAAAGGGTGTTCCAGAAATATCTTTGTTAAAAATGGGCGTGGTTATAAACCAATTTCGGTAAATTTTTGCATGCCTATTACCACAAGCGACAAAAGTTTATACAAAATGGTTCGTCATAATATCTCATTTATTTGTCGAGCTATGCGATCCCAAATCTCGTAGATTCCTTTGCCCAAAAAATGGCGGTGCCACACCCATTTTCCAAAAATTTTCTGGTTTTTTGTGTCCGGTCTATTGCGGGACTCATGCCATAACATTTCAATGAATTATCTTTATATTTGACAAAGATGTCGCTAAAAAGGTTTTTATTAGGCCACTTTATAATACTCATATGATGAATTTCATATCAAACGCAATATGCGTTGAATCCGACCCCCTCAGAATTTCATGAAATTTTGCACAGAGGTACATCTTACCTACCCAAACACAACCTCATTTTCAGAAATTGCATTTTCGAAAAATTGTGGGCGTGGCAAGGTATCGAAATATTCAAAAATATTCGAAAATAATCGTAAAATGACGATAATAGGTACTTTTAAAGTGTGATTACTAGGGAACGGCTTTACCGATTTCAAAGATCTTTACACCATTAGAAAGATATTGAAATTAGCTTTCAAAAAAATACACTGTTTTAGTACACTGAAAAAAAATGTTTTCCAAAATAAAATTTGAAACTGAAAAAACACTTCAAAGATCAAGCGATTTTGAAAAATACAAATTTTGTTTAGAAAGGTCTATATAATATATATAACATATCTAAAAACTAAAATGGCCTTTTTCTTTATTTTTTTTTAAATTTATTTAAGTAAATGCATCTCTTGGCTTTCTTATATTTTGATATCACGCGTAAACTAATCAACCGATTTCAAAAATTTTTATACCGTTAGAAAGGTATTAAAATCACCTTTTGGAAACATACACTGCAAAAATTCTATATTACATATTACACCTAAAAAAATTTTCAAAAATTTTTTTTTTCAAACTGAACTGAAATTTTTTTTTTCAGTGTAATATGTACATATACAGAATTTTTACAGTGTATATTTTCAAAAGGTGATTTTAATACCTTTCTAACAGTATAAAAATTTTTGAAATCGGTTGATTAGTTTACGCGAGTTATCAAAATACAAGAAAGCCAAGAGATGCATTTACTTAAATAAATTAAAAAAAAAAAAATAAAAAAAAAAGCCATTTTAGTTTTCAGATATGTTATATATATTAAATAGACCTTTCTAAAAAAATTCTTATTTTTCAAAATAGCTGGGTCTTTGAAGTGTTCTCCCAGTTTGAAAAAAAAAATTTAGAAAATTTTTTTTCATTGTAATATGTAATATAGAATTTTTACAGTGTGTGTTTTCAAAAGGTCATTTTAATACCTTTCTAATGGTATACAAATTTTTGAAATCGGTTGATTAATTTACGCGTGATATCAAAATACAAGAAAGCCAAGAGATGGATTTACTTAAATAAATTAAAAAAAAAAAAATAAAGAAAAAGGCCATTTTAGTTTTCAGATATGTTATATATATTAAATAGAACTTTCTAAACAAAATTTGTATTTTTCAAAATCGCTTGATCTTTCAAGTGTTTTTTCAGTTTCAAATTTTATTTTGGAAAACATTTTTTTTTTTCAGTGTACTAAAACAAAAAAAATTACAGTGTATTTTTTTTGAAAGCTAATTTCAGTACCTTTCTAATGGTGTAAAGATCTTTGAAATCGGTAAAGCCGTTCCCTAGTAATCACACTTTAAAAGTACCTATTATCGTCATTTTTCGATTATTTTCGGGTATTTTCGAATATTTCGATACCTTGCCACGCCCACAATATTTCGAAAATGCAATTTCTAAAAATGAGGTTGTGTTTGAGTAGGTAAGATGTACCTCTATGCAAAATTTCATCAAATTCTGAGGGGGTCGGGTTCAAAATGTTCGTTTTTTTCAGCCTTTGATATGAAATTCATCATATATAAAATTGGGCGTGGTTGTCAACCGATTTCGCTAAAATTTTGAACAAGTGTGAGCACCAAGTTTCGTCATAATATATTAATTATATGTCGAGTTATGGGCTCCGAAATCTCGTATTTTCCTATTTCTAAAAGGAGGCAGTGCCACGCCCATTTTCCAAAATTTTTGTGTTTTTTGTTTTATGTCTGTAGTTAGACTCAAAATGTTAATGATATATCTTTATATTTGACAAAGATACCGCTTAAAATGTTTTTATTGGGCCACTTTATAGTTCCCATATATAAAATTGGACGTGGTCGTCAACCGACTTTGGCAATTTTTCGTCCATACATTTGCCGAAGTATATTACGCGTACCAAATTCCGTCGACATATCTGCTACGGTTTCTGAGTTATGACATATAAAACTTTCAATGTTTGTTCTTTAATAAGTAAGCGTGGCACCGCCCATTTTCCAAAATTTCACCATATTTCTTAATAAGTGCCTGGGCTCAATACACGGGTGAAATTTTATCACTCCAGCTATATTAGACATTTCCGATTTTTACTATATAGGGAAAGTAGACGTGGTCGTGGTGTGATTTCGCCCATTTTCAATACCAACCGTCTCAGTTCGGATACCAACTTGCATTCCAAATTTCATCAAAATATTTAAATTTTTGCGTGAGTTAGAGTGCGCACAGACGGACGAACATGGCTCAATCGATTTATCTTTTCATCCTGATCATTTGGATATATATAAGTCCATATCTATCTCGATTATTGCATGGCGTTACAATCCACCGTTATGAAATCAAAATTATAATACTCTGTGTACTAGTACAGCCGAGCATAAAAATAGAGAGAGGGATAGGAATACATAGGTATAGGGATATAGATAAATAAGGATAGGGGTAGGGATAGGAATATATGTAAAAATATTAACATATTCAGATAATTGAAAATTTTTTAGTATTCGCAACACGGTAATCAAGCATTTTGTCTTTAAGCTTTATATGAATAAGTTTTGGCAGAACAGCGTCTGGCGGGTCAGCTAGGTATTATTATAATCTGCCTCGAAAACAGAAAAAAAAAACAGGTACGAGAGTCACTGCAAAAGTTCGCGGAATCAAGTACTTCCTGCATTGGTAGCATCCTGCGATTGTCATATTCGTAAAATATTTCAAAAACATTTAACGACAGTCGGTAGTAATTGTGCAAAAAATTAAAATTTAGAATCTTGACTTCCGAGTGATAATTTTTTATTATTTTTGATATGGTTTAACACCGCAGCAATGTATGGAAAAACTTAATTCGTTATTTGGGAATGCAGTACGATTCAAAACTATGGTTTAAATGGTTCGCAGAATTCAAGCGTGGATGGCCAACGCTTTATGACGATCTTCCCGAAGGTCGTCGATGCAGCTCTGTTAGTGCAAAAAATATTGATACTGTGCGTTAAATGATTTTGTCAGATCGGTATCCGACCTATAGTGAGATAGAGGCATCTTTAGACATTCCGGAGTCGTTGGATCACACACAATTTGAAAGGACAAAAACATGCACGTGTCAATTGGTCCAAGGAAATGTTAGAGATTTTCGAAGGTAGTCGGTCAAATTCGGTATATAATATCGTAAAAGATGACGAATTTTGAATATATTCATGTGACACTGAAACTAGATAGCTATCGACTGTATGGGTGTTCTAAAGTAAACCTAAACCCACAAAAGCGGTGCGTTCACAAAGCGTTACGAATAGAACGATTGGTTGTTTCTTCGGAAAAATTGGTCACGCTGCTACTTTTGCATTAGGGAGATGATCGAAGGACACTTAATGCTGATTGGTATACTACATTTTTTTTTGCCGGAAGTTATGGCTCAAATCAGAAGGAACAACATAACCGGCGAATCATTGTTCATCATGCCAATTCAATCGCTAACACAGCACAACGAACTGTGGAGTTTTGACCAGTACTTTACGAGAGGTAGTCTTATTAAGTTTTGTTGAAACGAAACCAAGCATTTTGAAATCGAAATGTCAACTGAATAGAGCTGTCAAACTATCGATAGTCACGACCATCGATGTTTTACGATAGTCCTAAGGGTGACTATCGATAGTATCGACCCATTTTATATGTCTTTTCAAATCCATTTATTTTTCGCTGCCTTACTTTTAAAAATACAAACTGATTTTACAATTCATAAAAAAAATTTTGTAAGAATAATAAGACATCGACTGTATTTGGTTTTAAACTCGACCGCCTATCACAATTAAACCAGCTTTACTGAACATGCGTTCAGACTCTACGGATGATGTCGGGATACCAAACAATTTTTTTGCAGGGCCAGGCAGAGACTAGCTGATTTTCTAACACCTGAAGAGAAAAGGATGGTTTCGAATGAATACACATATGTTTTATATCTGTTTAATAATTATACGATTTCCGATATCTACCTTCCAATACAATAGCGGGTTTGTGTTTGGTTCTGAGTTAACTTGCTTCAAGTACTGGCTCTTCTTCAGGATTACATCGGCATTTTTTGCTCTCTGTTTTTGATTCAACACTTCGGAAATTTTTGGTTTCTTAATGTGTAACCTAAATCAAACGCACGCCGTCAATTTACTGTCAAAAATTTCTCATGCCCATACAACTTGTATGGGAGTAACCGAAATTGAACGGCGTGCGTAAAAAGCAAATTCGACGCCCAATTTTTGTTTTGCGTGACAGTTGAAATTAAGCATTGTGGGTGATTGTTTGCAAAAAAATTGACACTTACTTTTGATATCGTATCTGTTAGGTACATATTCCACAAAATAACAAGATTTTCTCTGATTTTCTGTATTTTTCTATTTCTTTATCTGAACACGCACGCAAGTCCATTTCGGTTCAACGCATATGAAAAATTTGCGTGCGTGCGTTAAATTGACGACTTGCGTTTGATTTAGGTTACACAGTTATACGGCAATGTGTTCTCAGTAAAAAATTGTGCTTTGAGAATTAATGTTGAAATGCGTAAACGTTAAATGCGCTGGGAAAGAGTATACACGATAGTGGCGATAGTACTAAAACTATCGATAGGTATTTCAAGTGACTAGACCATCGATACTTTCGATAGTATCGTCGATAGTTTGACAGCTCTACAACTGAATTGTTTGGAAAAAACTTCAAATTTTGCGAATATGACAGTACAGGAATTAGGTACGTGATTCCGCGAAATTTTGCAGTGACCCTCATAGCAATGAAAAACAACTAATCCTCTTTTATGTATAGAGGGATTAAAATTTCTCAAAAAGGGCTGAATGGATGATTTTCAATCTAGTTAGCATTATTTTCTTTTTTATATCGGATTATAATTCTGAAAGAATTTCTTGGTTGTTTTAATTTTTGATAATAACTTTTTAAGCTCACCAATTGCTCGATACCGTCGTATCTAGAGCTCTAGTTTATACATTCAAGACATAATTGTTATTTTTTTCTTTCTACTTCTATAAAAAAACAAAAAATAAATTTTCTTAAATGGCAAAACACTTTGAGGAATTGGTACTCTACTGTTATTTAAGCTACTTTATAAATAATATAATAACGCATACAAATACGGTTCTACTATAAAAAGTTATGTAACTGTAACTAAATTGTTAGTCTTAATTAAAAATTAGTAAAAAAATTTCATAAAATTACGAAAAATGCATACAATAGCCATTTTGGGGAATAGTAGTGAATCAGGAAAAGTGATCAAGCATGTATGTGTTTTGAAGTTAACGTTTTTTTCTAAAAGCTGCCTGTTTGGAACTAAATTTTAAATTCTAAACTTTATTTAAACAAATCTGCATTAAACTTAAAAAAAATAATGAACTAATATGAACAAGTATAGAAAACATATTTGAACATTCGAAAATAAAATTAACAAATGTATTTTTTGTAAGAGTAAATGTTGCTTGTTTTCAGTTTGGTGGACTTATATTTATATTTTTAAAATCTTCATTCATATTTTGGTATTTAAGCGAAATGAAATAATAAGATTTTCAGTACCTCGAAATCCTTTTCGAATTGCAATATTTGTTGGATTATTTTTGATTGAGTATTGAATGTTTCAGATAATTCACCAATCGAACAGGTTCGAGTACGAAGTAACAAGTGGTATCGATTTATTCCAAAAAGAAGAGCGGCAGCGATCCGCATGATATTTCGAAAATAAAGAAAATAAAAACAAGTAAAGTAAGTGAAAATAAAAACATAAGTAAATATGTAGTACATAGATATTGTAAAATTTTTAATTTGTGCGATCTTGTTCATGAATTTTTTGTTATAGCTAATCTATAGGTTTTTTGATTATTTTCTTAAATTTTATTAACAAATGCAGAATTTGGAATAATGCTGTTCCTACTTAATGGATTTGGGATACATCTAAATTATTAAAATGAAGCATGTCAGAGAAAAAACAAAGAAAAAAGATTTTAATTCAGCGAATGTACACAAGGACCATCTCAAAAGTTGCCAACCTACTAAATTTCTCATTTACAAAAATCCTTTGTTAAAGTAAGTATACATACGAGTATAGATATGTGCCATTATTTTACTTGCCTTAATAAAAATAAATAATATTTTTAATTGAAAAATAGCTAATAAATAAAAATTAAAGCGGTATGCGGTTTTGGTTCTATTTATTTACACTTGTTAATAATATTGTTACTGAAACAAATTACACTAGATCACAAAAGAAATTTGTTGTCTGTATTTTGGACGCATATACATATGTGTAAAATCGGTTGCTGATTCCGAAAATCGAGTTCATTTTTAATTCTATGGGAAGGTTTTTGAGATATCGGCAATTTACCGTTATTTGGCCAATGGCTTCACTTAAACCACGAGTACATTCTATGCATATTGTACCAATACCTACACATCTGCAGTAGCAGCACATTGGCAGCGTAGTAGATACAAGCCCATTTACGGGTATAACATGCATAGAATATGTATACCCGTGCAGAGGCATTGCGCGACTTGGCTGTATTCACTTGATCGCCTATAACTTTGCTAGCTTATCTTTTTGCCAATTGAATTGAGCTTCACGTAAACGAGTAAAACTAAAGGTAAAGACGTTTGTTTTAAAGATCTTGCCTGACAAAGTCAATTTTTTCGTAAAAAATTGAAAATTTTCAAATTTACTCATCTATATTTCCGAAACTGTAAAACCTAGAGAAAAATGTTATACACTCAAAAAAAAAATTTCTCTCGATCAAAGACATAATTTTCCTTATTTTGAACACGCGTCCCAATACAAAATTTTCTTTGTTTTGTGTAAATTTTCTCAAAAATGTGGAAAAAACATAAAAAAACATTCAAACAAATTCGTTGCCATGGGAATTTGTATGGGAATTTAATTTCTCAAAATTAAAGAAATCAAGTCTTCAAAACAAGGAAAGTTGGGAATGGAATGGTGCTTAAAGAATTTTTAATTATTTTAATGTATGAATTTTTTCAAAACAAGTATATGAAACCATGGTAACGCATGTAACAACAATATTTTATAAACCTTTTAACATGTTTTAAGGAAAATTTACTCAAAACAAAGAAAGTAGTGTTCAAAATAGGTAAACAATTTCTTTGACCCCTCCATATATTTTTTTTCTCTCAGTGTAGGAGCCATGTATAGGAAATTTAAGTTTCTTTCGTTTGGTGTTACTCCAAAGTAGATAGATCAATGCGTTAAAGAGACAAACTGGATTAAGTTGAGCTATTGGCCAAATAACGGTAAATTTCCGAACGATTTTACATATATAGCCCCGACACCTAGCATACATACGTCAATCCGTCTACGTATGTGACTGACAGCTCACGTACTTGACGGAGATATCGCCACATAGGAAACGTTGACGGATATACATAAACCAGCTGTTTGATTAACCTTTCACTACAGAGGTGGTGGTAAAAATTTAACTCTTTAGAATATTTTGTAATTTCTCTTTTAAGTTGCCCTCTTGAAATTCAGTTTTCAGTAACTTCACATCTCCTGATAATTCTTGACCATTTTGGCTTTATGGAGGAATGTTTTACAAATGAGAAAAACTCGAAAAGCAAATTGCAAAAACGTGAAATTCAACAGCAGCTAAAGGTTAACAATCAAAAGCAATCAGCTGACATAGCGACGGATTGACATATGCCAAAAGTTGAATGTTGGGCAACTTTGGTACGTTGCGGCGACGGATCCGTCGTACTTGTGACGAAGTACATTTAAATGCCCACAGTTTACTGAGCTGTCAGTTACATACGTCGACGTAGACGGATTGACGTATGCTATGCGACGGGCCTAAAAGTGCAGACATTGGTGACTTATATGTAACCTTATAAAACAGCTGATTCAACCAACCTTACGACAAGCTGTGTTACTAGTCATTGGTGCCTTATCGTAATTCTGTAGCACAGATCCGTAAACAGCTGACACTTGTGAAAGCAGATATAGGAAGGTAGGTGCATAGGCGAATTCAGAAACTTCTTTTTTTATTTACAAAGTTACATTATAATATCAAAATCAAAGCGAATTCACATCATGCATAATGTTTGACACATGCATAATGTTTGAAAGTATTACTGTGATAATCACTGCTATACGTGTTATTAAGCTAAACTGGGGCAGATTTGTTTTTGGTTTGAAGAAAACCAAGAAGCTTAACAGTTTGAATTATCATCTTACCTTTAGATAACTAAATGAATTTCGATGAAGTTTGACAGTTGTAGTGCGAAGGTGAAAAAATCAGCACGCGTTAAAAGCGTTTTTACCTAGCTGATGTTCAATTTTCAATTTCAACGCAGGTGAATGAAAAGTTTTCAGAAAATCGTAATATAATATTACGTAAGTAAAAGTAGTTTCTCCTTTGTTATAATGAAAAAAAATCCTGAAATGAATCGAGTGGTTCCGCACGGTAGGCAGGAAGCGACGATAGGTTGCATTAAAATGTCGAGAAAAAAGGAAAGTGGGGTTGTGTTATGTGATGTTTATAGATGAAACATCCGTTGAAATTAAAATCCGAGCTGCTCCTTTTTCAAGGATATCCACATTTTTTGTTTTTTTTGAAAGGATCAAATATAGAGGAAATCGAAAATTCGCCACCGTCCAAATTTTTCCTATTTCAATACATTATTTGGTCGCTAAGGGATACAAAAAAAGGTATTAAAAAGAAAAAAGGACACCTGTAGTGGAAAAATCCAATGTGAACAGGACCTAAAGGATAACCACTGAAATATAAAATAACACAAAAAGTACCCTTTTTAATTTGCGTATAACTCCTAAAATGTTAACTCTACGTGAAAATTCCTTATTATATGTTTCATTCAGAATAAATAAGGAAATATTTCTTTAATATACAATTTTGATGTACCTGCAGTGCTTAATGTACTTTTGTGCATCTAAAGTGAAAATTTCAAAAAAAGTACGTTTTTTTTATAGTGCTATTTTAAGTTCAAATATTTTTCTAGTTTATGTAAATATTTTAATCTAATGATCCAACTCTCACTCCTACATATCTATACGTTAATACTAAAAAAGAGTTAGAGCTGAGATACGCGCCCGCTGTGCACGGTGGGCGGGAAGCAACAATAGGTTGCATGGGAATATCGTAAAAACGATGTCCCAACGAATATGTGCCTAGCTGTGTGCTGGTACTAATTTTCGTTTAAAAAAAATGTTGGAGATTTTATTCACGCTTGCTGTGTGTTTATGAAGTATATTAGAATATCATTTTACGTAAGTTTTTAGCCGGCGATCGTTTTTTCAATATTTTCATGCAACCTTTTGTTGCTTACCGCCCACCGTGCACCCCTAGCGCGTATTTCAGCTCTAATTCTTTTTAATATTAACGTATAGATATGTAAGAATGAGAATTGGATCATTAGATTAAAATATTTACATAAACTAGAAAAATATTTGAACTTAAAATAGCACCATAAAAAAAGTACTTTTTTTTTTTTAAATTTTTACTTTAGATGGACCAAAGTGCATTAACCACTGCAGGTACAACAAAATTGTATATCAAAGAAATATTCCCTTATTTATTCTGAATGAAACATATTATTAGGAATTTTCACGTAGAGTTAACATTTTAGGAGTTATACGCAAATTAAAGTGGGTACTTTTTGTGTTATTTTATATTTCAGTGGTTATCCTTTAGGTCCTGTTCACATTGGATTTTTCCACTACAGGTGTCCTTTTTTCTTTTTAATACCTTTTTTTGTATCCCTTAGCGACCAAATAATGTATTGAAATAGGAAAAATTTGGACGGTGGCGAATTTTCGATTTCCTCTATATTTGATCCTTTCAAAAAAAACGAAAAATGTGGATATCCTTGAAAAAGGAGCAGCTCGGATTTTAATTTCAACGGATGTTTCATCTATAAACATCACATAACACAACCCCACTTTCCTTTTTTCTCGACATTTTCATGCAACCTATCGTCGCTTCCTGCCTACCGTGTCCGGGGCAAATATGACAATTTAAATTGGGGCACATTCAGCGCAGTGGGGCAGATGTGGAAATATACACATGTTTTAAGTAGCGGAAAATACATATGTATATGTATATGC
This sequence comes from Urophora cardui, assembly GCA_960531455.1. NCBI lineage: Eukaryota > Metazoa > Arthropoda > Insecta > Diptera > Tephritidae > Urophora > Urophora cardui. The sequence goes on from OY482671.1 coordinate 41,121,531, forward strand.
CTTTCTTTATAATACACTAGCAAATACCCGTCCCACTTCGCTGCGACAAATCACACTATGCCACTCCCTTCCTTATCGATCTCCCTGCCACTCTGCATTTCCCGTTCCCTCCATCTCTTCCTCCTCTTACTCTCTCCCCCTCTCGCGTTCCTTATCAACAACTTTCCATGGCCATCCGGGTCCACATATCGGTGTATATTAGGGACACGATATCGAATCAAAAGCATCGATCGGGTAATCATTTAAAATATCGGTTAAAAAGAATCGCGAACCCGATAATATCGAAACTATACTACTCGATACTCATCGGTATCGGTATCGAAAGCAATAATTTTCTAGAAGGTGTAACCTTAAAACTTCCTCTAAAATAGTTAAAAGAGGTACCAATCGACGCGTTCTGACCCCTCAGTAAAACAATTAAATGGTTATCTTCATAAAATAAATCCTTATACTTCATAAATTATTTTTCAAGGCAAAATGTTATGAATTTGTATTAATGAACAATGAATGTGATTTTTTATATTATATAAGCGCAATGTTTAGATAATTAAATGTGTAAGCTTTTTTCTAAATTTATACGAATTTGTATGAATTCCTACCTCTTTAAAATTGTTTTTGGAAAATTTTTCGCCCCGAAAAAATGGTTCTTCAGGGGATAGAGGGGCTCTCACAAGACTTCGAATTGAAATCCCAACTTGCCGGAGGCTTACATATACATTAGATGAGTTTTTTTTAGATATTCCCTCCGGCACCGGAATATGAAAATAGAGTGTTTTAGAGTAAGTAAACTGAAAAAAATTTAACTTTTCCAAAAACTGGATGGAGCTACACTGAAAACCGCGCAAATTCCCAGAATTTCAAGGTATGTTTAGATTTATGTATGAAAAATGTTAGGATTTTGAACGAGAAAAAAATTGATATCCATCCATACGTAGAATTAATCGCTAAATCGAATGGCGGTTTTTTTGGTAAACTACCCAGGGAACGTAATATCGCGGTCTAAAGTTAACATTTTCTTTTTTCTCATGAACTTTCAACTTCTTGCCCTATACTCTTCCCGAAATCGGAAATTATTTTTTAACAAAATCACACGGTAGGCTGCGTTATTTAATGCGCTTTCCAGAAATGTATAGCTATTAAAAATCTAATAAAAGTTGGATGTGTTCATCAAGTTTAAATGAAGTAAATTCGGGTATAAAAGGGTAATATACCTTAAAATTTCTAAAATTTTTTAACAATTTTGCTCTTGAAGGCGGTTTTTTCGGTTATTCGTAATTTTTTTATGTGGGTGGATAACTCTATAAATGTAAAAAAAATACAAAGGTCGAGACCGTGGATAACGGACAAAAACTGGAGACGGATAGCGCCAAAACATTTGCGGGCAATATGGGTATCAAAATAAAGATTTTACCTAGGACTTCAATGTAAAACCAATCCATTTTGCTGTGTCAAAAATTAGACTCAAATGTCGCCGATATCCTTTAAAATATTCTGTAGTAATCCTGGACCACTTATTCGCCAGTATATCGGAATTGGCTAGGAAATTGGCATGAGTTCCATATGCAAGCCCTAGTTAAGGCCTTTAATTTGATACCAATATTGCCCAATAATATTTTGGGGCCATCCGGGTCCACGGTTTTTTCCGCTATCCACGATCTCGATCTTCCGAATTTTTTTACATTTGATGAATTTCATATCAAACCCAATATGTGTTGAACCAGACACCCTCAGAATTTGATGAAATTTTGCATTGAGGTACATCTTACTTACCCAAACACAACCTCATTTTTAGAAATTGCATTTTCGAAAAATTGTGGGCGTGGCAAGGTATCGAAATATTCGAAAATACTCGAAAAATGACGATAATAGGTACTTTTAAAGTGTGATTACAAGGGAATGGCTTAACCGATTTCAAAGATCTTCATACCATTAGAAAGGTATTGAAATTAGCTTTCAAAAAAAGACACTGTAAAATTTTATTTTTTGTTTTAGTACACTGAAAAATGTTTTCCAAAATAAAATTTGAAACTGAAAAAACACTTCAAAGATCAAGCGATTTTGAAAAATGGGAATTTTTTTTAGAAAGGACTATTTAATATACATATATAACATATCTGAAAACTAAAATGGCCTTTTTCTTTATTTTTTTTTTAATTTATTTAAGTAAATGCATCTCTTGGCTTTCTTATATTTTGATATCACGCGTAAACTAATCAACTGATTTCAAAAATTTTTATACCGTTAGAAAGGTGTTAAAATCATCTTTTGAAAACATACACTGTAAAAATTCTATATTACACTGAAAAAAAATTTTCAAATTTGAAAATTTTTTTCAAACTGGGAAAGCACTTCAGCAGTATGAGCTGCGCAAAGTTGTATATTAAATCTAAATAAATAAAAATAAAAAAAAAATAACTTTATCAAGTGTAAGTCAATTTATTGTGGGTTGTCTGAAAAATTTGATAATACGATTCTTGTTCGAATCTATTAGAATACTTAGTCATTAAAAGCTTATAGTACTATCTAAACGAAGGGTGTATGTTAATGTTGTAAGTTTCGGCACTATTATGCATAGGATCTCTTGTTCCACCTAAACATACACCCTTCGTTTAGATACTATTTCTACTTGACTGTTAGCTTCATAGCGATATTCTAGGAATTTATTTCAGTTGCTGCGGTAAACAGCACAACAAACAGGTAGAAACAAATATTTTCGCTGTATCCTTTGATAAGCGGTTAAAAATTTGTGTTATATATTTTGAGAATGCCTGACAAATTTGACAATAGCATTAAAATAAATCTGTATAACTTCCAAAGTATAGCTAGGTACCTTTTTCACACAATAATATCAAAATTAAAAAACTTAACAAGAGATGGTTTTACTTAAAAATTTTTTAAAAAGAAAAGAAAAAAACACCATTTTACTTTTTAGATATGTTACATATATTAAATTGACCTTTCTAAACAATTTTTTTTTTAAATCGCTTGGTCTTTGAAGTGTTTCCCCATACACCCTTCGTTTAGATAGTACTATAAACTTTTAATGACTAAGTATTCTAATAGATTCGAACAAGAATCGTATTATCAAATTTTTCAGACAACCCACAATAAATTGACTTACACTTGATAAAGTTATTTTTTTTATTTTTATTTATTTAGATTTAATATACAACTTATATTTAGATTTAATATACACAGCTCATACTGCTGAAGTGCTTTCCCAGTTTGAAAAAAAAATTTCAAATTTGAATTTTTTTTCAGTGTAATATAGAATTTTTACAGTGTATGTTTTCAAAAGTTGATTTTAATACCTTTCTAACGGTATAAAATCGGTTGATTAGTTTACGCGTGATATCAAAATATAAGAAAGCCAACAGATGCATTTACTTAAATAAATTTAAAAAAAAAAATAAAGAAAAAGGCCATTTTTGTTTTCAGATATGTTATATATGTATATTAAATAGTCCTTTCTAAAAAAAATTCCCATTTTTCAAAATCGCTTGATCTTTGAAGTGTTTTTTCAGCTTCAAATTTTATTTTGGAAAAAAATTTTTTTTCAGTGTATTAAAACAGTGTATTTTTTTGAAAGCTAATTTCAATACCTTTCTAATGGTATGAAGATCTTTGAAATCGGTAAAGCCATTCCCTAGTAATCACACTTTAAAGGTACCTATTATCGTAATTTTTCGAGTATTTTCGAATATTTCGATAGCTTTCCACGCCCACAATTTTGCGAAATGGGAATTTCTAAAAATCAGGTTGTGTTTGGATGTAAGATGTACCTCTATGCAAAATTTCATTAAATTTTGAGGGGGTCGGGTTCAAACTGTTCGTTTTTTCAGCCTTTGATATGAAACTCATCATTTCTGGAGTTATTCAACCAAATAAAACAATCACTAATAACCCAAAAAACCGTCTTCTAGAGCAAAATTAAAAGAAAAATATTAGAAATTTTAAGGTATGTTAGCCCGACTTTACTTCACTTAAACTTGATGAACTCATCCAAATATTATTCGAATTTTAATAGATATACATTTCTGAAAAGCGCATTAAACAACGCAGCCTACCGTCTGATTTAATTAAAAAATAATTTCCGATTTCGGGAAGAGTATAGAGCAAGAAATTGAAGATTCATGAGAAAAAAAAGAAAATGGTCAGTTTAGGCCACGATATTACGTTCCCTGGGTAGTGTACCAAAAAGCTGAATATGCCGTTCGATTTAACGGTTAATTCTACGGATGGATATCAATTTTTTTCCTTGTGCAAAATCCTAACTGTTTCAGACATAAATCTAAACATACCTTGAAATTCTGGGAATTCGCACGGTTTTCTGTGAAAGTTTTTGGAAAAGTGAAATTTTTTTTTCAGTTTACTTACTCTAAAACATCCTATTTTCATATTCCGGTGCCGGAGGGGGGATCTGAGAAGGTTTAAAGAATCCCGTACAAAAAAAACTCATCTAATACACATATGTATGTGCTTAGAACAACTTTCTGCAATGGCGGCCCTCGGCCGCGCTAAAAAAAAATAACCCTCAGCTGACAGAATTCTCTTTCTGGGGTAATATCTATGGACCCATCCAACTTTAAAAAAAATATCTCATAAATTATAAACCTATGGTAAGTTTTGATCATAGTCTTGAGGTCTGTGAGAGGTCCTTCATCATCCTGAAAAAGTTATTTCTCGCGGTGCGTTCCTTATGCCTATATGACACTATGTTTTTTCTCTGGTATTTTTGGTTTGAAAGCCCACCGAAGGCCAAAATACAAAAACGATTCTTCTGTAGGTTGAAAAGAGACAAATATTCCCTCAAAAACAATTTTATTGACATTAAACTTCAAACTAAATGAAAATATTATTTATTAAAAAAATTAATTTTTTGGGAAATTTGAATTTAAATTATCGAAGCAAAAAAATGATTAAACTCAAGTGGCAGAATAGCTGTGCATTCCATGTTATAAAGAGAAGCCATTGCGCAGTATGATTTTTCTTCCGGACTTCTTCTTTCACCTTACGGCCAAAGCAGAAGATTACAGGAGGCAAATTTAAAATTTGTATTTCCATATACATACATATTTTATATATTAAAAATAATTTATTTTATAGTAGTCAAATTGAAACAATTGTCAGAAAAAACTGCCGAATGTCAAAAAACCTATCGAAATAGAAGCTGGCTCATTGGTTTTTAACCGCCTAGATGGTATTTCGTTGGTTTTTGCCAACATAACTTACTCCCTTGCACCAATACAAAACTGTATTTGACCACAATCTTTCACACAAAAAACCTTGTAGAATACCATGAAGAAACGTAGTGTCATATGGGCATTAATGGAAAACAGACCCTTTTTTTATTTATAACGTGTTTTTGGTAAAGTGAAAATGAAACAAGTAAGGAAGACTAAGTTCGAATGAAATCTAACATTAGATACTCAGCTGTATGCTTTCATTGTTTGTTTGCGTTTGATGGAAATACGGTGTATTTTATAAAAAGCGAGTGCTGCATAAAGTGGGGGTAGCCACGCCCATTTTCAACATTTTTATCAGTCATCCAACTAAGCATATGAATATTATTCTTTGTGCAAAATTTAATTCCTTTATGACTTCTAGTTACAAAGATGTCACGTTATAAATTCCCAAAGGGTGTTCCAGAAATATCTTTGTTAAAAAGTAGGCGTGATCATAAACCGATTTCAATAAATATTTGCGTGTCTATTAACACAAGTTATAAAAGTGTATAAACCAAGTTTCGTCATAATATCTCAATTATTTGTCGAGTTATAGTCTAAGAAATCTCTTAGATTCCTTTGTCTAAAAAGGGATGGTGACACGCCCATTTTCAAAAATTTTTATGTTTTTGTTTCCGGTCTATTGTGGGACGCATGTCACACAATTTCAATTAATTATATTTGACATATGTAGATATTGCTTAAAATGTTGTTATAAGGCCACTTTATAATACCCGTATATAAAATTGGGCGTGGTCGTCAACCGATTTTGCTATTATTTTGAACATGTATTACCGCGAGTTATAAAAGTATATACACCAAGTTTCGTAATAATATATACTTTATAGCCCTCTAGTCGAAGATACCACATATAAATGTTTTTCCCGATCGGAGGCGGTTAAGGGGTGTCGCACAGGGGTCAAAGTTCAGAAAACTCTATGGAAACTCAAATAATTAAGTTTATTTTTTTATACTCAGCTGTACTAGTACACTGAGTATTATAATTTTGATTTCATAACTGTAAATTATAAAGCCATGAAATAATCGAGAAAGATATAGACTTATTATATTATATTAGATTTAATATATCAAAATGATCAGGATTAAAAAAGAAATCGATTGAGCCATGGCCGTCCGTCCGTCTCTGCGCACTCTAACTCGCGCAAAAATTGAAATATTTTGATGAAATATGGAATGCAAATTGATATCCAGACTGGGACGGTTGGTACTGAAAATGGGCGAAATCGAATATATCGGAAATTTGGTATCTCAGTCACTAATATAGCGGGAGTGATAAAATTGCAGACATGTATTTAGCGGGGAAGTCGTGAGATGCTTGCTCTGGATGCAAAAGAATCGCACTGGCCACTCCCAGGTGGATGGAAGTCAGAAGCTTTCCCCACTTACGTGGACTCATCGTAGTTAATAAATTGATTATAATAATAATGACGCTATTATAACTCTGACGAGTTTTATGGCCGAGCTTCTCTCCCAATTCGAGGTGTGCTCCTTTTTATTTTTCCTACTAATTGGGTGGACCTACAGTTTTATGCCGACTCCGAACGGCGAATGTATTTTTTGTGAGAATCTTTTTCATGGGAGAAATACACTCGGAGGGTATGCCGCCCACTGCCGAGAGGTGACCGCTGCTCTTAAAAACCCCAATAATTGGATTTTTACTAATTAGAAAAATTGTTTTGGTGTTTTGCTCGGACTGAGGTTTGAACCCGAGACCTCTGGCATAGCAGGCGAGCACTCTACCCACTGCACCCCAGCGGCCACCTGAAATTCAAATTTGCACTTGCATTCATTTTTGATTGGTAGTGCAAATCAATTTTTCACTACCACTCTTTTTTGAATGGTAATGCGCTTTGAGTGATATACATATATGTACAAATGTATACGAACCATGTTTTATAACATAAAATACTGGGCTACTTTATATTCAATCGCACGAAATGCAATTTGTTTTAGTACGAGTACATAAGAAAAGATAAATATAAAACCTTTCTTCATAGTGCAATCAATATAACTATTTTCCACGTTTGGACCATTTTTTTCGTCGTCAGATATGCCCTCGCCCCACAGTGGAAGGTTTTGCCAATCTAGGAGCATTTTAAGCAAAAAAAAGCGCTCCAAATGCAACGATATTTTAGTATATGTGAGAGAAAGGTCCCCCTGTTATGAAGAGAAAAAAATCAGCACAAAAATAAAACTATCAGCAGTTATCAAAAACGTGTAATTTATATACACGCCTAAATGATTTTCACAACTTGTATTAGGGTGCGGTAATGTGGGAATAGCGCTATTGAGTGTTTATGTCGGAGCAGTGATAAGAGCGGAGGTAGCGAAGAGGTCAATAAACGGAGGTAATAGCGCTGTAAGACCAAAGCATATAGCGTTAAAAGATATTTTGAAAAAAATATGGCAAAAGAAAAGCGACAAAAAGTTCAACTGCGTACCAGGCCGTGTTTGGGTGAGTTGGTTAGCGTGCCGCTAACATTAACACCTCACGGTGGGTCTAAGTTCGATTCTCGGCTTGACCCCGAAAAGAAGTCTGATGATGAGGAATCACTTCTACCATCGCTGGTAATACGTAGCCTGAACTTGTTCGCTTTCCGCCAAAATAAAATTAATTAAAAAAATCTTCTGTGTCCACACAATAATTCAACAATTAAATTAAAAAAAAAAAATTTAAAAAAAAGTTTTTAAGATACAAAAATGTGTGTATATAAAATACAATACCAACACCAAATTTCAATTCGATATCTCTTAAACTCCGGCTGCAATTGAATTAAGTCCTCCTAGATTGGCAAAACCTTCCACTGTGCGAATTACTATCATGTATCGATAGGAGAATGAAAGAATAGAATTTTTAATAGTTACGCTGAAATGCCCCTTCTTATTCGTATTCATTAGACTGATTTTATTTTCGATCTTACACTAGCCTACATATATACACATTCTTAAAACTATGTTCTTATCTACAAATATGTGTACATATTTATGTATGTACATTAGATGAGTTTTTTTTTTTTTTGTATGGGATTCTTTAAAGTTTAAGCCTTCTCAGATCCTCCCTCCGGCACCGGAATATGAAAATAGGATGTTTTAGAGTAAGTAAACTGAAAAAAAAATTAACTTTTCCAAAAACTGGATGGAGCTACTCCGAAAAAGTTAGGATTTTGCACAAGAAAAAAAAAAATTGATACCCACCCATACGAAGAATTAACCGCTAAATCGAATGGCATATTCAGTTTTTTGGTACACTACCCAGAGAAGGTAATAACGCGGCCTAAAGTGACCACTTTCTTTTTTTCTCATGAATCTTCAACTTCTTGCCCTATACTCTTCCCGAAATCGGAACTTATTTTTCAACTAAAACACACGGTAGGCTGGGTTATTTAATGCGCTTTTCATAAATGTATAACTATTAAAAATCGAATAATATTTGGACGAGCTCATCAAGTTTAAGTGAAGTAAAGTCGGGTATAAAAGGGTAATATACCTTAAAATTTCTAAAAATTTTCAAAAATTTTGCTCTTGAAGACGCTTTTTTGGGTTATTAGTGTTTGTATTATTTGGTTGGATAACTCCACAAACACTTGCAAAAAAAAGTAACGTTGATGTACACGGCATGAAGTGCATTACCTACTTTCCAGAAAAATTTAAAGAAATCTAAGCAACATTTGACTTAGAAAATATATTGAACAAAAATATTTCATTTGTTTACAAAAATACAAAAAATATTATGAAAAGATTACGCATTATGAGCAGCTATTTTTGCGATTCAGGCGATGTATGTGCTTCATCAGTCAGTAAGTAAACATAATTCAAGTAAGTATCCTGGCTTTAATTACGTCTGTCTCGTGCTTTCTATTATTCTTTACAGAAAGAAGTACAGATCAAACGCTAGATGTTGTTTTGGAAAAACTGGAAACTATGCAAGAAACCCAAAAGAAAATGATAAATTGTATTTATGGCTTTAAAATAAACCTGCCTTTGTCCAATAAAACCATTGTCGTAAGAGTACCATGTTCTTTTTAACTAAATTTCTTGTGTTGAAGAAGTGTTTCCTATGCTCACTGCATTAGCGACTACCCGACGTTCCAATACTCCAAGCATTCGTTATGAAGCTTTATCAAGTCGTATTGTACGTCGTCAAAGAGTCGGTTTTGCACGTCGCTATCTTGTAATTTTTGCACGTCGTCAACGAGTCGTTTTGGCACGTCGTCAATGACTCGTTTATGTGGCTCGCTAGTGAACTGTTCTTTACATCCACTTACGACTTCGCCGGCAGGTCGCACGCGATAGTCGCTGGCGAACGAATCTTTCACTAGACCGAGCCGGAATCGAATTCGATTCGAAGTTGTTTGGCAAATTGGGATAGGACTTACTTATGTTACTAATTTACTAATGTCTGTTAAGCCGAGTTGATTTAAATTTTATTATTAATTCAGTTCAATTCATTCCTTATACCCTTTTTTCGCATATATTTCATTCATTACTTATTCCTTATTTAAAATTCTTTTTTTTTTTCGTCATATACATATGCATATGTAGTACATCTATATTAGGGCGGAATGAATTGGGGCTTTTTTTGAAATCATTATTGCTTGGCCCTCAGAAAGTTGCCTTTCTAGTACAAAAGTAAGACAGCAAAATATTATTGGCCTAGTCCTTTATTTGGAGGTGCCCCAATTCCATTAACCCTCGAGCACTCGCGCTATGAGCATTTTGCTCAAGCAATTTTTTATTTCGCGAAATTTCTATGTTCTATAGATTTGTGGAAGTTGATGTGTTGAGTACCTTCGCAAGTTGTTGTGTTTCACACTTTGACGAGTATTTCTTTCAGTTAGTGCACCATCACAGCTTCAGATGGGAGATTGTTTTTTGAGAGCGGCATTTTGCTCATTGCGCGAAAACGATGTAAGTATTTTATGTTTAATATTTTTTGTTGGAAACCTAGGGTTTAACGCTGATATTTATTATTTTTATAATATTTTCATTTGTTTTTGCAAGTACTGTTGAAATGGAACGCAGGCGTCATTGTGGCAAGGCCTCTTCACAACTTGCTTTTTGGTTGGAAGAGGTGTTATATGTCGAAGGCTTAGGCAATGACGAAAATGAATTATTTCAACAGAGTGATGGCGAAAGAGAAAAAAGTGATCACAACACTAACTCTGAACCATCCGCCGATAGTTTGGAGAAGGAGGGCAACATAAGTGAGCATACTAAAAAGCATGGCTTTTGCGAGCTATGCCTCACGAGTAAAAATAGGCGTTCAAAACAGAGGGTAAACTTTATGTGCAAAATTACTCTGCACGGAACATGTAACATATATATATACGTGCTAATTTTGCTTCTAAAGCAACATTAATGCGAATCGTAACGAAGACTGATTTAATAATTTAATTTACTAATTTTTTTTACAATAAATATTTTGGTTAATGTACTATATGTGAAATGTGAAATAACCAACTTATGTTTTATTCGATTGATTTAATCAAATTTTAAAAGGTGAATTCCTTAAATAAATATGGTATTTCAAAAACAATTAGTTGGTAATATTTCTACGACACCAAAGGAAATGATTAACAATGTAAATGTATTAAAAAATTACATTACAAGAGCGAGTGAGCAAACTGCTCATGCACGAGAATCCGTGTTACTCTACGAGGCGCGAGTACTCGAGGGTTAAAAAATGAACAAAATGCTCCAGATGAATAAAATTCATTAATTATATAACATTAATTTGCTAATTTCTCATATAAGTATACGTAATTCTTCGATGGAAAATGTTTAAATCAGTGTCTCCAAGCTTACACAAAAATTCTGAAAATTCGAGAAAACTTTTTGAAAATTTTTGAAATTTCCTCGAATTTTCAGAATTTTTGTGTAAGCTTGGAGACACGGGTTTTTACATTTTCCTTCGAAGAATTACGTATACTTTTATGAGAAATTAGCAAATTAATGTTATCTAACTAATGAATTTTGTGCATCTGGAGCATTTTGTCCATTATTTAATGGAACTGGGGCACCTCCAAATAAAGGACTAGGCCAATAATAAATTGCAGTCTTATTTTTGTACTAGATAGGCAACTTTCTGAGGGCCAAGCAATAATGATTTCAAAAAAAGCCACAATTCACTCCGTCCTAATCTATATGCTTTCTTACCCCTAGGTGGACTATTGGTTTCTCGTCTTCTGTGCAGGCCCGACGAGAGGGGGGGCTGAGGGGGTCAATTGCCCCGGGCCCGGGCTTTAGAGGGAATCTCAAAATGATATCCAAGTTTTTGCTTACAGAAAATAAACGAACAACACCTTTAATCACCTTTCGTAGATAGCAATAATTTTAAATTTCAACAAATTTTATAAATCTCTTAAAGGGTCTGCACCCCACTTAAGGAATTGTTGGTTTTTGGCGTCGACTTTGCAGCATAAATTTGAATTCGTTTTCTGTTGCAACAGAAAAATTCGGTATGATGCAAATTCTTATACAGCGATATGGGTATATCCTGGGCGTTTCGGACGGTATGTTCGCACGATTTTTTGAACTTTTGAGGCAGAAATATCGCGAAATATTGTATCGTTTTATGAAAAAAGGAAAGATTTAGGCCACAGCTAATGATTAAAGTATGTTAGCGACAGAAATTTAGTTTAATGCCTCTGTTTTAGCCACTTAAACTGCGTTCCGGACGCTACAAAAACACGTCCATTTTTTTTTTTTTTTTTTGAGTGGCTAAAACAGAAGCCTGGCATAGCAGGCGAGCACTCTACCCACTGCACCACAGCGGCCATGTATAGATAAATTAAAGTTCGTAACTATATATTCATTGAATTTTGATTTTGAGAATTTGTTCATTTAGTATGGGGGCCCTTAGTTATTTTGACCCCGTGCCCGGATTTTCTCTCGGCGGCCCTGCTTCTGTGTCTTCTTTCGTATCTTGGTATGTTGTGGCAATTTTCCTATGTGGAAATGCCAAGTTATCACATTTCGGATTATGACCGAAATTTACCTATCTTCGCTTTCGCGTCAAATTAGGTTCAGATGTGTGCAACTGGGGGGTTGTCGTTTCCTCATGTCCCTTTTCCTCTGTCTCACTGCTGTAGAACGGTTGCAGCTCACTTATGTGCGCTGTTCTTCTCTTACGATTGTTTGTACTTTGACCGGGCCTCCGTATTTCGGTGTGAGTTTCGCTACAAAGCTATCGATTGCCTTCGAGAGATGATGTTCATTCACCAGCACCTCGTCGCCTATTCTTGGTTGCCATCTCCTCCTCCTTAGATTATAATGCCTCGCTTGCTCGGTTGAAGCTCTTTGTTGGTTAATACGCACCATTTTGGAAGATCTCCCGCATCTTTGCCGCCTTTGTCTCCGGCGTTGTTGTTGCTTCGCCGGTGCCAAATATTTGTTCGTCGTAGAGGGATTTTGGTAGTCGTGGTTCGCGTCCTTGTACTATGTTACGGTTCGTTCTCTCCGTTGGATTCTCTTGCGGCGTATATGGTGCTGTAAGTTGATGTTTAACTCCGTACTCCTGCAGTAGTTTGCTAAATTCTTTACTTGTGAACTGAGTTCCATTGTCGGTTATCACCCCTTTTGGTACTCCGAATCTCGCCAGTATGTGTTCTCTGAGTGCTTTAATGAGGCCTCTGGCCGTAGCTTTTCGTAGTGGCACGATTTCGACCCATTTCGTGAATTTATCTATGAAGACAAATATGGTTGTATGCCCATGTTTTGACCTCGGCAATGGGCCTACGAAATCCGCGCATACTGTGGCCCAAGGTTCGTCGGCGATGTGTGTGAGCATTTTGCTAGCGGCTTGTTGTTGTGTTGGTTTTTACATCTGGCAGGTGGGACATCGTCGTATGTATTCTTTTATATCGCGGTACATTCCTGGCCAGTAGTATCGAATCGCAGCGCGCATGATCGTTTTCCGTATTCCCATGTGTCCGGCCGTCGGCGCGTCGTGAATTTCCTGTAGTATCCTCTCCCTCATTGGCTTCGCTACGCATAGTTTCCATGGGACCGATTCTTCGTCGTCTGCGTGTACTGTGAAATGACGGTAGAGTTCACCATTCTCTATGATGTAATCCGGAAACTTCTCTGGATTCTGTTTTACCTCTTCCATCTTCGCCTGGAGCCACTTGCATGTTTGTACATCTTCACCTTGTTCTATAGTGCATAGTTGTGCATCTTGTGGTTGGCACGAGAGTGCATCAGCGACCACGTTGAGTTTCCCTTTTCGGTACTGGACGTCGAATGGGTATTGTTGTAGCTCCAATGCCCATCGCACAATTCGTCCGGAAGGGCTTTCGATCGCATTTAGCCACTTCAGGGAAAGGTGGTCAGTGACTACCGAGAACTGGTAACCTTCCAAATAGGGTCTCATCTTACGGATTGCCCACACAATTGCTAGGCATTCCTTCTCGGTTGGTTAGTTCTCCTCTGCCCTATTAAGCCTTCGACTTGCCCATACGATAACCCGCTCTTCGCCATCCAACTAAAAGAGCTAGCGCCGGTTTGTAGTGTGAACTTTTACGTCTCGAATGCCGTTTGCTGTTCCCCAGACCACTTCCATCGGCTACATTTCTTCAACAACACTGTCAGCGGGTGGGCAATGCGTGAAAAGTCGGGTATGAATCGTCGGTACCAGGAGGCTACGCCTAAGAATCTTCGTAATTCTCGTATGTTCGTTGGTTCTTTCAGTGCTCTAATTGCCGATATTTTATCAGAGTCAGTGTGGATGCCATCTTCGCTTACCACATGTCCGAGAATTCGCATTTTTCCGGGTTAATTTTAAAGTTGGCTTTCCTCAAACGATTAAACACTTCTGTGAGGTGTTGAATGTGTCCCTCCAAGTCGCACCTGTGACAATGATATCGTCCAAGTACGCGAAGGCATTGGGTTCGAGATCCGGGCCAATAACTCTGTCTAACGCATGCTGAAAATTTGCCGGTGCGGAGTGTAGTCCCAACGGCATTCTATTTTTAGCACAAAAAAAAAAAAACAAAATAACCTTTACAGTGACTAACAATTTTTTGGTCAAAAACAACAATTATTGTAATTTTTTTCTTGTTAACCATGACTATATGGCTACAAAAAATTTTGTTTAGTTACTATAATGTTTATTCTTAACCAACTTTTTTTTTTTGGTTTCAATATTTGGATTCATCAATGTTAATAGTTAAATGCGACCATTACTTCATTTCTCTTGTAACCGTTACGTCCTTGCCTTTAAGTCTTCATTGGGCATCCGAACTTTGACCCACGTGAAACACCACTAAACCGTCGTCAGTGGGGACCAACATTTATATTTCTTATCTTTAGGTATAGGAGTATTGATGTTGGGTATTAGATAAAGAAAAATTATTTTGATTTTTTGACTCCTCACAAGGCTTATCCAAATAGAGATTATATTACTTCCGTTTTTACATATGTGTGTGTTTTCTTTAAAAATGTCAATGTGAAAGAGAAGAGAAATGAATATCAAGGAAAAATTTTTGCCAATTCGTTTTGTCTGACATTCACACTTTTTAGTATACATACACAATTCCAATCAGCTTATCTACTGCGATATCCTTCTTTAGATAATTCTTGACTCCTCATAGAATTTTCTGAACTTTAACCCCAGTGCGCCACGCCTTAACCGACACCAATCGGGACCAAAATTTATATGTGATATCTTTGACCATGTTATTACCGATTGATTAATATAATCGAACGCCACCAATTTGCTGTCAAAAATGTCTCATGCCCATACTAATTGTATAGAAGTAACCGAAATTAAACTATATGTAATAGTTTTCCGATTTTAATGATTTTCACGTAGATTATGTATTTGAACAAGATAACAAGGACTTCCGAGTTTCATGTCTTTATTTGCCCAAAAGAGCAAAAATGATTTATATTATTTGCCAGTGCATAAACGAAATATAATTTTTACTAGAGCAAAAACGACGAAGCCATTGATGCGCAAAACCTTAGCACCTGCTAAATGAAAGTATAATGGTGCCAACAGTCAACAACGAGTTCCCGCAACCCGTGTCAGCTGACACGATCTACCTTATGAGAGAGCCATATAAATGAAAACTCACCAACGACCGAAACATACGAATACGCAGCCCGTACCGCAGAAATCAGCGAGCATTTTGATTTTTGCCGGAAAAACGTGTCAGCTGATTGCTTTTGCTCAACGCGGGGTTGCCGAACGATCTTTTTTAGCCACTAAAACATTTCAACGGTAGTTTTCATTGTATTATTAAACGAAATCAATGCGAGTGTAAAATGTAATGGAATATACCTTTGTTCATAGAAAAAACAGCTTAAGAGATTATCCAGTTATAACTTTTTTCTGTCTTTCGGAGCATAACTTCGCACAGGGAGAAATAAAAAAGTTGCATAAATGATGTTATATTTGAAAAATTTAAATGTTTGAATGAAATATAGTTATAGCTACATAGTAAACAGATGGCGTATTTTTCAAATAAATGAGAAATTAGGCAATGAAAAGTAATGAGTAATTTACGATAAATAAAAGTAATTTTTATTTCAAAATTATCGCTTTTGCCATTTTTGCACGGGTCAACGGATAGCTGGCCAGCGGGTAGTGAACAACTGATATTTTCCGTCATAAAATCCACACAGGAAACGAAATTGCGACAAGCTTTTAGTTTTTAGAAAATTTTTTGTGTAAAGCATAGTACCGAGTTCGAGTTTCACGTGAAACTTCTGTCAAAATTCATACAAAAAAACTGGCTGTGAAACAAATTTCACAGATATTTCACGACAAAGTTGTACTGAGTTCCTGCCGCGAAAACGTTGCGCAACATTATCCCAGCAACATTTTTTCACGCCAATTTAAATATACAATGCCATTTATTTTCGAGTGAAAAGTGACATTTGTTGAAATTGAAATTAATATTTTGTATACAAAATTTTTTTATTGGCCAAAATTTGAATATTGGTTCTGCGGCGATGCTCCAAATTTTTTCTTTCTACATTTGCTCAGTTTTCGTTTTGGCATTTATTCTCATTTGACTAAAAAATTTTCTTGAAACATTTCACGGCAAAATAAATGCATGTTGCTGGCGAAATTTCACGGATGTGAACTTAGTACTAGGCTTAAGCACGAAATAAAAATTGCGTATGGTTATTCCTTTATTTTTTTTATTGCCAAATAAGTGTATTTTCTTTTACTTTTCACCAAGAAAATAACAAATGCCTCAGAAATGAAACTCTGACTCCTGAGGAGGGATAGGACCACGCTACTCAAAAAACGATTTTTACCCCGCCGTCTTTTGTTAACAACTTTTTATTGCGGTAAAAAATTAAGTTCCGCTTCGTATTCGTGTTCATGTGATGAAAACGCGTCGATTGACACCCCACTTCTTGAAAATTTACCTATTTTCACCGTTGTCACCTAAACTAGATAATTACCAACACTTGGAGTACAAAATCGCGCATTTTTTATTCAAAATTTTCGCCTGCGTCGCTTTTTTTTAAAGAACACAATATCTTTAAAAATTTAAATTGAGAATAAATATCGGTACTAAGTTTGGGCATTTCTTGCGAAGATTTAGTGTCTTCTCCCATTATTTCAAATACGGCAACACTAGCACGACTGTTCAAAATAGAAAACAGCTGATTTTTGTGTTTTCATACGGGCACGCACTTCGTTTAACTCGGAACAAATTCGGGCTTCGGAAGCGGGCGGTCAACTCGTTCCTGACTTTAAAAAAATTGAGAAGGTCCTTGCTTTTATACACAGAAAAATATTTTGCATAAATGTATAACTTTCGAAAACAAATTCACACATACCCTGCAGTAAATATATTTCACTGCTGAATGATCACTGACGATTCCTTATTGAAAATTCATCAGACGGTCATCACTGAGCGCAATTTCAATATTTTATAGCTCCTTTCTCTCACAATTTCGAAAAAACATTTTGTTTGTTTGTTTTTATTTGTCTATTATTACACCACCAGTAACTCGCCAAATATGTATATACAATGTATATTATACATGAATAGAAGAGGAAACAGAGGACAAAATCAAATTCATACCGCGAGAAATAAGCAAAAGCCAGTAGGAGAAATGATTATGCTGGAGCTACCGTCACTCAACTGGTAGATGGCTTTCTTTGACGGCGTCCGGGTAGGTGTGCATTAGTATTATCGCTACCGCTCCTCCTGGTAATACTCGCACCATGTTGTCTTCTGCTACCGCTTCCGGATGCTCCACCGATTCCTTGTTATTGTGTTACATAATATATATACATATGTAGGTATATTTATAAGGGCCGATTTCATAATGAAATTAAAAGTTCCTTTAAATTCTAAAGGAGCCTTTAATTTGTTGATCGATTTCATAGTCTTTTTAAGTTCCTTTAAAGTTAAATACCCAAAAACGGGCATTCAAGTTATTTAAAGGTTCCTTTTGCCAGAAAAAATTTCATTTCTGCAGTCTGTCAAAATCAAATATCAAAAATTTATTAAAATTTTTGGACCGATTTTGTTCGTTGTTTTGTTTGGTGAGTCCTATAATCCAATATTCATCTTCTTCCTCTTTTGTGAGGTTGCATGACCGCTTCCTATTTTTTCTGCACTGGGTTTCCAAATTATGATTCTTTGTTCTTTTTCTTTTTTCAAACAAAAAAAATAAAGCCACAATCAAAAAATTTATTTATTTTCAGAAAAAAAAACAAATGTCAAATTTCAATATTTTTAAGTTTATGGCAATCATTTGACGTTAAAGGAGCCTTTTAATATTATATTATTATGAAATCACAACCACTTTAAAGAACATTTAAATGGCTCTTTAACTAAAAGGCTCCTTTAACAAAAGGAGATTTAAGAATTTCATTATGAAATCGGCCCTAAATTAAATAAATTAAAAAGAAAAAAAAATATATTTCATTCATTAAAGAATCGGCAAGCCATCTTCCATTAGAAATCACTAAGTAATCGTCACACATTCAGCAGTGAATATTCCTATTTTCGAAATCTCTTTTTCAAGATCTCTCCTTTTTTTTTTTTTTTTGGTTTACTGCAAACTAGAGATGAGCGAAACTGCGATTTTTCGATATCTGTGATTTCGGTGATTGCTATTTTTAAATCACTGTGATTTTAAACTGCTATTGCGATTGTATGGACTGGTATAAAATCATCAGTTACCGGTAGAGATTAATTTTGCGTTTTCTGAGCGATATAACCTGTCTTTATTTTATGTTAACAAAATGATAGCAATAACAACGTATTCCGCAGTAATATCGCTGTTTGTAAATATTTTTTAATTTTTTTCTTATATTTCTATATATGTACGTATGTGGTCTGCTTAAAAGTGTAAACAAAAAGAAATTTATAATGCTTTTCCGATTGCGATTCACATAGGTGAACTGCTTACTTGCTACATCGATAGCAGTTGCCAATAAGAAGTGAACTGCTATTTTGAAAAAGTGATCGCAATTGCGATTTGTGATTTTTTATTCACAGTGAAAAAATCACCGTTTGCGATATATCGCTCATCACTACTGCACACTGTTCAACAGTTGTTCATGTAGAAGTCCGTGCTGAACGGTCATGCAGTGCTCAATAAAATCATTGATGAACTCAAACCATTTATGTATATGAAAAATTCAGCAGTCTTTATATGAAATTTGTCTTCGGTGCCTCCGCACAATTTCATCAGTGCTTCATTAGATTTCACTTCGGACATTTACTGCGGGGTATGTATGTATGGATGTATGCATGTATGTATGTATGTATGTGCTGCTTTGAATATGAACATAATAAATAAACTGAAAGTTACAAGTAGAAGGAAATATGTAATGGAAAACCTTTGACACAGATTGAAAAATCTGACATACAAAATACATACATATGTATGTATGTATATCAATTAAATCAGTTTTAAATCAGGGTTTGAAATTGCTTAGCTACTTTTGCTGCATTTGCTTTTGCTTTGCTTTTGCTAACGAAAAGTAAATTAGCAAACTCGGCCAGCCAAGTATTCAGCTGAGCCGTGTTTGCTTGTATAGTTAAGCAAAGCAACGCGATTTGGGGGATTTCATTTTACTTCCAGCAATTAGTTGTGTCTTTGCATTTTTTCTGCTTTTGCTTATTTTGCTGAAACGATTTGTTTACGCATATTTCGATTTTTTATACATATTTACTTATGTGTATGTATGTATGTACACATAATATGTATGTATGTCCATTTGTAAACATCTTTTCATGTTGAATTTTGCTTAAAAACTAGTTTCAGCAAAATAAGCAACTGTAAGCAAAAATTTACTACTCAACTAATTGCTGGAAGTAAAAGCAATCCTCTCAAATTGAGTTGCTTGGCTTAACTATACAAGCAAACACGACTCAGCTGAAAACTGAAGCGAATGATTCGTGTTTTCGTTTTTGGCTCGGCTGAATTCAGCAATAAGCAAAAAACATCGGCTATTGCTGTTTTGCAGCAAGCAAATTCAAACCCTGTTTTAAATTTAATTTTCCCATATGTACGTACATATGTATGTATGTATGTATGTATGTATATACATATCCTCGCACTCATTTCAGAAGCAGGTTTTGAGCTAATCGGTTGGCTTGATTCTTTGGCTCTTCTATTGTATCAAAATATAAAAACCCTTATTAAATTTACAGTTTACTGAAAGTCGTTATCCAAACATTTTAATTTTTCACATTCATAACTTAAACAGAATCAGCGTCGGACGAATTTTCGTCGGACGCGGCGTTCTGTCAAACGATTAAAATACACGGCAGTATATGAGAATGAACAGAACGAAAAGCTGGCGAAATTCGCCCGGTGAAAATTCGTCAGAATATACATATGTACTTATTTCTAATTTGAACGCTATCGCCTGTCAAATAAATTGTTTGGAACATGATAAAAACATGTAATAAAACAAAAATATACGTTTTTTGATGTGGAAAAAATTTAAAATATGGACAGAAGAGAAGATTCAATGGAAAAAGTAAGGAAACATTGTAATTATAAAAATATTCATATGGCAATTTCGCCTTGATTCTGTTTTACTGGGCGATATTCGCAAACAAATGTCATCGCCGCACCACGCGAAAACACGCCCGGCGATTGGTTCTGTTTAAGCTATAACTTCGCTACAGTGGTGCTAAGAGCAAAATTTTCGCGTCAGTTGCTTAACCGACAGCAAGGAAGTAACAACGAGATCGCTTTGTGCAAAAATTTTATGAAAATATTAATGCGCAACTAAAAATTATGCCCGAAACACAATTGCGACGGGTCAACGGATAACGGGCGACGGTCAGCCGCTGTCAAAATTAAAACACACAGAAATGTACGTTGTTGCGCAGAATTGCGGCGGCAACGGAAATTCCGTCGGCGGTCAATTTTCTGGCGGTAAAATAATTAGATCCATTTAGTTCATGGTCATACCACATCAAAACATGCTTCCTCTTCTTGGTCGACTGTTGGTTGGTTGTTGTGCCTTTTGACACAAGAGTGCACATGTTTGGCATTAATCCATTTGCGACTACCATTATTTAGTGGATCCTGTGTCAAATCAGTTTCCGTCACAATTGTGTGTGCCTGGACGGATTTTCCGACGGAAAATATCAGCTGTTCACTGCCCGTTGGCCCGTCGCAATTATGTTCCGCGCAGAGAAAAATTATTTAGAATTGCCCTTAATGCTTTCATTCATTAAATCGCGCATAATTTACTATTGCATAAAAAATATGAACAAAGCGACGATACGTGTTATCCCTTTGCTGTCTGCAACACGACTGGCATGAAAATTTGGTCTGGTACGATATGTCGAAAATTTTAATGTCGTATCTAAATATGCTGAATAAAAAAGCCCGAAAAAAATGTCGAAACGCAAAACGTCGAAAAGAAAAATGTCGAATGATAAAATGTCAAAGCAAAAAATACCGAATTTTAATCATGTAAAAAATGGATCCGTATGAAAAGTCGAAAAAAAAATGTGGAATCTTAAAAGACCGAATTGAAAAAAGCCTTATTATACCGAATACATTCTTGGCCGAATTAAAAAATGTCGAAATGAGGAAAATTACCGTAAAAGGCCGAAATTTGTATACTTGGGTCTGGTACGATATGTCGAAAAAAAATGTCGAATCTTAAAAGACCGAAAAAAAAAATGTCGAAACCGAAAATGTCGAAAAAAAAATGTTGAATGATAAAATGTCGAAGCAAAAAATATCGAATTTTAATCATGTAAAAATTTGGAAAAATAAAAAATAACCCTCAGCCGGAAGAATTCTCTTTCCTGAGTAATATCTATGGCCCGGTCCACAGGGCTTTTGCGCAGAACACTTTTCTGCGTTGGCGGCCTTCGGCCGCGCTCATAAAGAATAACCCTGGGCTACGCCATCCGTCCGGACGTGTGCCCTTACCGTGGCTACCGCGGTGATGTC
This sequence comes from Urophora cardui, assembly GCA_960531455.1. NCBI lineage: Eukaryota > Metazoa > Arthropoda > Insecta > Diptera > Tephritidae > Urophora > Urophora cardui. Next base: position 41,143,184 of record OY482671.1, read on the forward strand.
CTTCTGCGTAGTACACTCTTCAGCGGCGGCGATAAAAATGTAAGTATACAAATTTCGGCCTTTTTCGGTAATTTTCCTCATTTCGGTATAAGGTATAATAAGGCATTTTTCAACTCGGTCTTTTAAGATTCGGCATTTTTTTTCGACTTATCGTACTGATCCCATGAAAATTCTGTTCTAACACGACTGTGGCGAAATTGATTTTTCGCTCTCAACAGCAACTGAAATGAAGAGCATAAGAACAAGGCAGATCTAGGAAGGTAGGCTCGGTGGCGAATTCAAAAACTACTTTTTTTATTTACAAAGGTAGAGTGTAATGTCAAAATCAAAGCGACTTCACATCATGACCAATAGAAATGGGCGAGTCCCAAGCGAATTAAGATTTTAACTAAGGCGAATTATCATTTTGACATTACACTCTACCAATTACAATAACAAAATACATGGGGATTTTCTGAATTCGCCATCGAGCCTACCTTCCTAGATCTGCCTTGCATAAGAATACGTGTAAAGAGCGTAAGGCTCAATTGAGTTAGCTTTGCCTATCAGTGATTTAAGGAATTTTATTTTATCGAGAAACAAATTGATGGTTTAGCCCAGGGGTCTTCGTTTCATAGCACTGAGGTGCAACGCTCAACTCACACAGATTGTTATACTCTCTCGTTTTGTCGTAGTAAGAGCGCAAAAGTTAGGTGACCATCTACAACCGTGCGACGATTCAGTTGTTTGCGGGCAAGCAAAAAGATAACAACGTACACGGATACTTCGTTTTCATACGAACGTACACGCATACTTCGTTTTCATTGTGCGACGTGGTATAGCAGCGCATAAAAGCGAAAAATATATGCGTGCACGTTGTTGTCTTTTTGCTTGCCCGCAAGCTACTGAACGATGCGACGGTAGTAGCTGGGCACTCAACTAGTCGTTTTTCACTAATACTGCTGCAGTTACCAACACTGCTGCAGTTAGAGTTTTGGGGATCTCTGGTTTAGCCCAAACTTAGATAGGTACCAATGTATGTACATATGTAAAGTGAAAACCTTGAAATTTTTCAGGAGTCCACACTGATACTATACAAAATATTTTAAGTAAAACAGTTGAATTATGTATGAACTAATTAGAAATTCGGAATGTTAAAAGCTGACAAAAATGTGACCGCTAACAAGCTTTCGCCGTTAAAAGATAAAATATCCTCTCCTGAAAAATGTCAACCATCGAAATGTGGCATTGCATTTATATTTCGCAAGAATCCATTCACTTACCTTACTGTTGGAAAATAACAAACCAACACCCTCTAAGCACACCTGCAAGAGACCACCCTCGCCAGTATTCATATCTTGAACTGGAAATTCACCACCCAGTTCAGGAACATTCTTGGGTGTTCCACTGCGCTCCATAGACTCTTTAATGGAATTATACAATTCCTTGCACTGCTTTTTTAGATTAATGCAATAGAATTATTGAAGTTATATATATCAGCAAATAGTTAAACAGCATTTTAATCTCCCACCTTCCGCGTATAAAAACGATTGAGTTGTATTTGTCCACCGTTGCGACGCCAAAGACAAAGAACTTTGGTTTTCGGTGAGTACGTCATATTAACCAACCGTTCATAGAACCAACGCTCTACAATAGTTCCATCTACAGACCGAACCACTAGACCATCATCACGTACCTCCATAAATAAAAGCGGCCCATTTGCATCTGAACCAGGGTGAACGGTGAAACTCTGGCGATGCAGAAGTCTCGAACCGAGTGGTTTTAGATCAATGTCGTTGCCATTCTGAGAAAAAGGTGTTTATTCAATATTTTAGCAACAGAAGGATGCTCAGTCATGAACACGAAGCCACTTACGAGATTATTTATTTGATCTACAACATTATGCACTTCGGTCGAATAAACTAATCCAATATGACTTTTGCCCAAGAGGCGTCGAATTTTACGTCTAATCTCCTCTTTGCTAACGCCAAGCATTACAAGTATGGCAGTGAGATTGTACAACATTGTTGACAGTAATCGGTCTTCGTCATGCTCTAAACGCTTACGCTCTTCCTCACTAAGTGACTTGTAGCGTTCCATCATTTCAATTGGACCCTATGGACGGAAAACGTAATTTAAATTATGTGTCTGCATAATAAGAAAAATTATTGAGTAAGACTAACTCTGACTTCAGGTATGACTTCAGGTATTTCTTAAATATTACGCTTCACTCACCTGATCCATGCCAATCATATCACGTTCTTGACTAACTGCATCCAAGAAAGCATCTTCCCAGAACTGCATTTGATTCCACAAATTTGAACGATCCCGTCCAATTAATCCTTCGAAAAGATATACTCTTGGACTATCCGGCGAAGGAGAGGAAGAAGTATTGATCAAATGACCTCCAGTGTAGCGGAAACCAGCGCTTAACGTTGATTTTCCAGCCCAAATATTACCAGAACTGCGTTTGGAATCCTTTGAGGTTGTAGTCTATGAATTGTACACATAGGTATATACTCTCACGGAAAAAAAAAGTTAGTTGCAAAAATAAATATATTAAAAAGTGATTTATATTCAACTAATTTAAAAGTAGCTTTAAACAAATGCAGCGCGGGACAGTTTCTTGTATATGTACATATTTATATGTAAACATGTTTTCAGATCTAAGTATGCCAAGATTGTTTTTTCCTTTTTTTGGTTACCGTTTTTCAGCTTCACTTCCCATTAAACACTGAAAACGAAATTCTCAAACGGAGAAAATATTGTTTCATATTTATCATTTGAAAATTAAGATAAATTCAATTGTTTCTCAAATATTGTTTATCAACTTGAGAACAATTTGCGAAATTTGAGGAAAATTTGCTTCGCATTTTTACCATTTCTTGAATTTCGACATCAAATGCAGGATTAAGTTATTTATATTAAACTACAAGTAAAGTAGTTGAAAAGAAACTCAAGATAAAGTTATTTATTTTAAACTACTAGTAAAGTAGTTGAAAACAAATGCAGGATAGGGCAATTGACTGCTTGCTATGACATCGCCGTGTTAAAAAAGTCAGTTCATTGCAAAGGAAAAAGTCACATTTTCAATTAGTTGTTATTGAAAATAAAGTAGTTTATAAATTGATTTAAAATTAATTAAATTTCCTACAGGGTATATATGTAAATACACATACATATATATATACACACATTCTTACAATGTATGCACTTTGTGCTGACCTTAACGGCCTAACTCGAGTTAAGAAATGGTGTTTTGGAAAATAATAAAAAATTATATTCTACCTAATATCTACCTAATATGAAATATGAAATATAAAGTTTTGTTTATACACTGAGGAAAAAAACAACGTATATCCAACAAAAACGACGTCAACTCAACAAAAAACAGTAATGATAGTCAGCTTACCTTGAAAACTGTTGCATTGACTATAATAATTCTTATTTTCCCATTTTACAAATATTACAATGAAAACAAGCGCATTTATATTTAATATGACTGTGACAATTGCCAATTTAACATATCATGTGAGTGGATAATGCATCAGGACATTGACAATTTAAACCAGGGCTGCTCAACGCTCTCGTATTGAAAGTACAAAACTCAATACATCTACAAATTTTGTATATGCACTGAAAAATTTTTTTGCTCATTTAATTTTTTTTATGAATTCCAATAAAATATTATTTTAGAATTTATTTTCAAATGGTAGTATCAAATACATAACAATTTTTTTTATTTTATATATGAAAATTTTTTGAATACAAATTTTTTACAGTGCTTTCATTTTTTGAATTTTTTTTTTCATTAAAAATTTGTTATTGTAAATTTCGATTTCTTACGGCAGTGCTCGGCAGTGCAATATGAATCATAGGCACATTCGTATAAAATTTTTTTATATCTGAGTGCTTATGGGAGTGCAAAGAAAATTTTATTTTCATATTTGAAGTGAAAATATGTATCTGTGCCTATGATTCGGAACAAAACAAAAACAATTGTGCTTTGAGTGCCTATGAGGTGAGCAGCCCTGATTTAAACACATTCCATTATAAAAGAACAAATCCCTGCAGTAAAAATCCGCAATGAATCCTTAATGAATCACTGCTACAATTCACCTATGACGAGGAGGCATCAGTGAATACTTTCATATAAAGACTGATGAATTTTTCATATAAATGGTTTGCTTTCCTCAGAAAAAAAAAAATAAAAACAAATAAAAATATACTGAATTATGACGGCAGTGATGAATATTCAACAAAGAATCATCACTGATCCTTCAGCAGTGAAACAAATTTACTGCAGGGATGTAACTTATATTTTTGTTATTTTAGTAGATTACACAGTCAACATATTTACAAAAATTTCACTCAACACGAATAAACCGATAGTAATACATATATAATAGTTTGGCTCAGATTTCAATCTACTTACCAAAGGGGTCGGCTTTACATTAAGAAAACACGGTTCGAGAAAAACAAAAGTCTTACCTGCCGGAAGCTTATCCTTGATAAAGTAATTTGTGTGTTGTAATTTTCCCGTTGGCGGCCTTTGGCTGCGCTTTAAAAAATAACCCTTAGAAGGAAGTGTAGATCTTCAAAATACGAAACTAATGACGTATCAATTTTAAAAATCGGATGAAAAATAACAAAGTTACAATAAAAAAACGATTTCGGCGGCACATATTTCGCGGGGTCAAAAAAAATTTTTTTTGTGTCCCTTAACCCTCTCAATATAAGCTACAAATTTAGGGGCGGACTTTTACAACTTTTTTTTCGACCCAATCTAGTGTATATGTATGTAAATCGGTGGGAAACATTTCTTAACTCGAGTTGGGTCAGTATGGTTTGCGAACACAGATATTGTATTGTATTTTATTTATTATGATTCTTATCCTAGCACAACAATCGGAAAGATTATATTATAGTGCTAGCCACCAGTGGCGTAGTAATGGGGGGGTTTTGGGGACAAACCCCCCCCCCCCCCCCCCGAAAGATTCGTTTTGACCATAAAACCATCTTTGACTTTATTAGCATGCATTTCTTTTTCAGGAAAAAATCAATGAGAATAGTAATTTTTCGAAATTGGTAATTCGAAATTTAGCGCTTTTTCACGAAGTATTACTTATAATTCTAGCGTTTGTTGAGCCGTAGGAAAGTGCAAGAACCGCAGGAATTTTACCACAATTTACATTCTTTGTACTTATATTCGCTCTTTTGTGGTAAAATTCCTACGGTTCCTGCACTTCCCTACGGCTCAACAAACGCTACAATTATTATACGGTATTGCTGTTATTAACATGCTAATAACAGAAAAGAACGCCAATGATTTAAATTTCAAGTTTTCTTTCAATTACTTATCATCTTAATCAAATAATATTAGTATAAACTACAATGGGAATAAATATGCAATGTATAAGAGTATCTGAACTTGAGATTTTACTTAATGTCTGTCAAAATGGAATATTAAAAAACTAAATTATATTAGAAAATTATTATTTATAACCGTAGCACATAGGTAGATTTTCAAGTTTTATGCGGCCAAAAATATTTTATTGTGTACATCTATTCCAAATTGCTTGTTTAATGCAAAATTTTAATAATTTGTGTTAAAAGTAGAGCTCTCGATTTTTTTTGAACATTTTCGAGTAGCCCGAACAGTTGTTGTTCAAATGCTCGAAGAGTTGTTTGTTTGTTTATTACCCGTATGTTTGTAAGGGCATTTGAACAATTCGGGTATTTTGAAGTTTGTTTTTTTCTTTTGTTTATTATTATTATTTTTTTCTTTATATGTAGTTTTTTTTATTTTTGTTTTTTCCGATACACATTTTTTTTGTTTGTAAGCTCGAATGCTCGAATGTTTGTACGGGCATTTGAACAACAAACGGGTTTCAAACAAAAACGATCAGATCGAATTGCTCGATACCCGGGTATCTAGGGCTCTAGTTAAAAGTCGATTTTATTGAAAAATATATACAGTGACTCAAAAAAAAAATCATACGCCATAATTTTTAAATTTATTTCTAACAGTTCTGTCGAAAATTTGACTCTTATTTTCGTTTAAAAATGTAAACAATTTTTCAATAAAAATCGCCTTAAGCAGGATTTCTAAGCTTATGGAAAAATCCGAAAAATCGTAGAAATTTCTAAAAGTGGATTAAAAATTTCAAAACGCGGCCAGAATTTATAGAAGATTTTGAGGAGATTTCTAAGTGTACTGTTATGTAGCCAAAAAATTTTAGTGTAAAAAGTGCTATTCTCAATGCTGTAAAAATTTCCGTCGATTTTAGTAATTTTTTTCTGTAGGGTGTTTGCGTTATATGTACGCGAGACCGTTCCAATTAAAATTTGCGAAAAGCCAATGAAATTTTTCAAAAAGTTGAATGTTGCATATTATTATATTACAATTGAATGAGCTGCAAAATTGCATACTCAAAAATCTTCTAAACAATGTAGCTTTATAATTCTTAGCCCCTTTTTATGATAAGTACTTCCTTAACTTTGAAAAATTGGAAATACTAAAAATACTGCCTAAAAAGTTAACAATAATCGCTGATAAATATCTGGGTTACTTTAGATATGCGTTAGAAATATAAACATTAAAATTAAATATAAAGCACAAAAAGAAAATTATTGTAGGTACATATGAAAAACCCTGTATCTAGTAGTGAAGTGCGGCTTTGTGCGACGTAATTTTTTGTCGGCTAACTACTAATTGTACTAGATATCATGTCCGAGGGTTAATTTGACTGAGTCTGACAGAGCAACATAACAAAACTAATTTTTAACATGAAAAAGAGTGATAATTTTTTTTAAATATCCCAACTTTAAAAGCTTAAAACTATAAACTTAGAATTATTGGAAACCAAGGATATTATTGAAAAGTGTTAATAATTATTTGAAGCTTTAGGATTCATCACGAATGAAATGCTTTAAATAATAAATATTCAAGTTGAAACTAGCACTTAAAAATATGTAAGAAAAAAACAAAAAAATTAACTTCGGATATGCTAAGTTACGACCATCTGGGGCAAGTGCAGAGTATGGGGTCGGGAAAAAAGCGATGAATTATTGTTCCCCTTTCTATTTCCAATATGTGGGTATGTTTTTTTTCTGTAATTGTAACAATTTTACAAAATTCAATTTTGGGCGCATAAAACTTTAAAATCTACCTATGCGCGTAGATTTCCAGAAGAGAATATGAGACTTATAGCGTTTTCTTTTCTACACAAAAATGTCGCACTCATGTAGTGCCTTCAAAAAGTTGTGTTCTTTTGTTAAATGAGTGCAATCATCGCAGTCCACATCGCTATCTTTTCTCAAAGGGCAATCCTAAAAAAATTCGAAAGGGCAAGATTTCTTGCCCTCTGTGCTATCGACGGGGCATACAATGACCCTGTCAAACAGCTGATCAATAACAATAACGAATAAAAAGTATACCTTTTATGTCTCTTTCTAGCACACATAATATGTATTATATAGATTGCGTCATACCAGAAAAGCTAAAGTATACACAATTGTGACATTTAGAGTGTATTCTATTGTACATACATATGTGAAGGGCTGCACTGAATACGAAGAGGACGGCAATTCGACAGGGTGTAGTGCAAATCTGAGCTATTATTGCGCTTCGCCATGACAACCCTTTTGTGTAGAAAAGAAAACGCTATTACTTTTGAAGTATAGTTAAAGGCCCTTGGCAACTGACAATCTGGCATGTCAAGCAGTGTGTATGTGTGAGTTTTTTGTGTGTTAGTGCAATCGGCAGTCGTCGTGCTACACGTTCTTGTTCGGGCTCGCGTTGATGAGAATCAAATCTTTTAGATATTTGCGTCAATCACCCGACACTCACACATATGTATACACTTCTTAACATTCCAGATTTTAAGTGGCCAAAGGCCTTAAGAGTTTGATATATGTATTATAAGCGATATTTGTGTACTATAATGTTAAATTATAGTCTGAAAAAATTACATTTCGCTAGCTTAGAGTGCAAACTGTGTAAGTCCACTTTTATGAAAAAGTGTATTTTTATGTAGAATGCTAGAAAAATCAAATACGCACCGCGCTAAACAAGTCTGAGATACTTGTCATATTTCTACTCGTTGTTATTCAGTGATACGCAAATTGTGTAAGTCCAAAAAGCGAAAAAAATTGTGTAAGTCCAAAATATTTATATGAACAGAAATTTTTTTTCATTTCGAATTTTTTTTCTTTTTTGTTTTTTGTCTCTCCTACAAAGTTTTAAAAAAGGACTTACACAATTTGCATTCTAAGCTAGCGATTTTTATCATTTGTAAAAAAAATTGTAGTTTTTTTTGGTAATTTTAATTTTGGTAAATTTTTTACATTGGCTGTGACCCCCCCGAAAAATTCTCTAGCTATGCCACTGCTAGCCACTGTACATGATGTATTAAATTTAAGAAGAAAAATTAAACTTAACTCTAAATAAAATTTATGTTGAAATGAAATATGAAAGCATACGAAAGAAGAGAGAATAAAAGGGTAAAGAAGTACGTACGAGCTGGTGTGTTTATAGAATAGAATATGCATATAAACATAGATTATGAGTTATTATAAAAGCTGGTTAGCTTATTTTTGAACTGCAGTGTGTTGTTTAATAATCCTAGTCGAATAGGTAGCGAGTTCCAAAGACGGATAGATCATATGAATTACTGACGCTCAGATAACAGAAAAGGATATTTAGTATGTACTAGAAGTGAAGTTTTTGATACAAATACATAGATTCTTTTGAGTAAATGAATTTATGCAAAGTTACAAATGTTTTAACTTTTAAAAGGTTTCCAAAAAAGATGCACCTTTTGAGCGAATGGCGTTACACGTTCAAGTCTTTTAAACGAAAACACATATTTTGCAATATTGTTATAAACAACATTTCAGTTATGCTTACATAATGCGTCACAATTTGCATAAATCTCACAACTATAAAGTATCGTAGGTATTACGTACCTACGCTTTTGCTAAGAGTAGTCTAATATTTATGGGAGTAAAGTACTGCGATAACATTGGTGTACGGAGCATCCCATACACTTTACCTACATATCTGTGGATATTTGGAAAAGCAACCTGAGTCTAAATTCCCAATTTTACAGGAGAGCCAAAAACAGTTTTGCAAGTGCACAGAGTTTTTCTATCATTTATGTATTTTCATAGAAGTAAGAGCGTGGCATGATAAAACAATTTTCTGTTGTTCATTTTAAAGTGTATTTTTATTTCTCGGCGCAACGGTTTTTGTTTAAATGGATTTCAAATAAAATAACTGCTATTTCCAAATTGTGTTTTGAAAAAAAAAAACACCAACTAAGTAATCTCAATTTAGGTTCTTTTTTCAAATTGATTTTCATCAAAATTTTATACAATTTTAGCCTCCTAATTGGAATTAAGTTCATTTGGCAAACTAAAGTATGATAGAAAATCGACTTAAGTTGGTAATTAGTAGGGCATGGAATTTCATGTACTAAAAAATAAAAAATATGCGCATAAAAAATGCAACAAAAACTGAGAAATATGCACGAAAAATCAAAAAAAAAAAATGCATTAATTCAAATTTTTTCAACTTCAGATAATTCATGTTTATTGAAGTTACAATAGTTAAATAAATTAGGTACAAACATTTTTTAATTCAATTTTGCTCTTACGTTGTACGTTTATACATATCGTTAGCTTAGAGTGCAAACTGTGTAGTCCACTTTTTATGAAAAACTGTATTTTTATGTAGAACGCTAGAAAAATCAAATACGCACCACGCTAAACAAGTCTGTGATACTTGTCATATTTCTAATCGTTGTTATTCAGCGATACGCAAATTGTGTAAGTCCAAAAAGCGAAGAAAATTGTGTAAGTCCAAAATATTTATGTACATGAACAGAAATTTTTTTTTTTTTTCATTTCGAAATTTGTTATTTTTTTGTTTTTTGTCTCTCCTACAATGTTTGAAAAAAGGACTTACAAAATTTGCACTCTAAGCTAGCAATATGTATGTATGTTTTTATAGATATGTACATAAATTCAGTCTTGAACATTTCATAATTTGTAAAGGTTAATCCTTATTTAGCGATTCATTACCATACACAATGAAATATTTTTTCATATTCTCAAAAAGAAAACTTTGCCGATTCGGTCGAAAAAAGCTCTTATACATAGAAAACGAACGTTCTACATCCACAGAGGTAATAGGAGCATGTTTGAAAACGGCTCTTTGTAGACAGGTATTCACCGTATCGAAAATACTAATAATAGCCGTGTTCACACGAAACTCTATTCGTCGTCAGATGACTGTTATGCATGAATTTCGTTTGTATAAAACTGTCAACTAGCAAATTACAAAAATAGGCAATATAATGCGAAATATGTAATAAAAAAATGCAAACAACGCAAAATATGTAAAAATATGCATATATGACCAAAATATGCAAAAACATTTGAATCCCATTTTTAAGACAATTTAACGATTCGCAAAGATTGTTTATTTATTTTGCTCTACCTAAATCTAAGAAAAACATGTATTTGCATAGATTTCCATGCCCTAGTAATTAGGTTGGTTTTTCAAAAGCATATTGAAAAAAAATATGCCACCTAAATTAAATTAGGTTCTTTTTTCAAGAGGAATTCTTGCAATTTTTCTTATCACTTCTATCTTATCTTAGGCAAATGATTATGTGAAAAATATGGACTTGATTGATGTGATTTTCGATTCATCATATCTCCTGAACCCGATTAGACAGAAAGAAGCGTATTTTAAAGTGTAAAAAAAGCTGAAAATGCACTTAGGTCGACTTAGGTTGTTATTTCAAATGTCAACAGATATGTATGTATGTGGGTTATACGTGCAATAACGAGACAGAACACAGTTTTTTTGAGAATAATTTAAGAAGTTTGAAGTCAAGGCAATGATTTCTAAAAACAGAACATTCCAAAATAATAACTTTTATTGCACATTTAAGAAACATCACGATAAAATAAAATTTTACAAATACATACCCTCAACAAAATTTTGAAGTCGTACTTACATTTTCGTATTCGGTATCAGATACCGTTGAGCGACAACTGGCGGGCATACGTACATTTAAACTACCAGCAGGTAGTAAGTCACTAACAACAGGTAGAGCACCTGTGGAACCGGCACCCTAAGAATGGATACCACAAATCAGGGCACATTTTAGATATGTATTAATTTTTGTCATTTTTCCATTATATATTTATCTACTAACAAATCGTTGTAAACTTTATAAACAACTACAATAAACATTATGCTTTGTATACCTACGTAAATAAATAAATAAATAGCAAACTGCTTAAATAATATAGCAGGCATTCGTTTGGCCAGGACTGAGAGAATGCGAAAAAACTGTTAAAATGGGAAAATTCTATGAAAATGGCACTTTATACAATTGTTAAAACCTATTTTATTTTTTATGAATACCAGTCTAAGTATTTAGGTAAAAAGGCAACTTTCTAAGTCAGCTCGAATGCTGGATTGTTTGTTTAAAAACTTTCGAGCAGCAAAGGGGTTTCAAACAAACATCCATCTACTCGGAAATCTAGAACCGTAATGCATATATAATAAGTGAATATTTTAAAAATATAAAAACACGCTTAGCCTTTTTAATGCTTTAAGTACATGTCCATACATGCATACCGCGCTATAACTCAAGAACTCCTGCCCCAGGTATGACCCCAGAATGTTTTTGAAAGATATTGGTATAAAATTAAAGGTGTTGAGCAGGGCTTCAACACAGAGCTCTTCTAATTGCAATTCCTAGGCCGGAAGATGTGGAGCCGGATGACATAGGAATTTTTATGTGCGATATTGGTATCAAATGAAAAGCGGAAATCAGGCATCAATATACATCCCTCTTCTATGTAATGACCAAAAAGTGAAAAGGAGAAGCGAAAAAATGAGAAAGAGAAAGGAAGAGGGAAAAACTAATTATGACATAAACCATATTATTCGTCATTGCGAAGCGGGCTCATATATATAACTCCACATCTATCTCGATTATTTCATGGTGTTACATACTACCGTTATATGATTAAAACTAATATATTCTATGCACTAAGGACAGCTGAGTATAAAAATAAAAGTTGAGTATATAGGTCATATACTATACACATACATACATACATACAATGTATATTGAATGCAGCAGGAACCCCGCAGTAAAAATCCGAAATGAATCTTTTATGAATCACTGATGAAGTTCATCTATGACTGTGGAGGCATCAGTGAATACTTTCATATAAAGACTGAAGAATTTTTCATATAAATGGTTTGCATTCCTCAGAAAAAAAAAAAAAAAAAAACAAAAAAAAAATAAAAATTGTACTCAGTTATGACTACAGTGATGAAAATTCAACAAAGAATCATTCATTATCATTCAGCTGTGAAACAAATTTACTGCAGGGAAAATGCAACATGTTTATGTGGATACACACTTCTAAACACACTATTGAAAACTTACATCTGAGTCAAATGAAGTAAGTTTACTCAATAATACTGTACGCTTTTGCACCAGCATATCCTTGAACATCTCAGTCGTCGATTGACCGTCCTGAATATCCGTCGATGACGTACGTCGTGTTGCTGCCGATTTTGGTCCTGCTGATGTGATTAAAATCGGTTCAGCCCGATCGGTTTGTGAGGAACTCTTACGCGATTCTTGTGGCGAGGTCCACTCACTACCTAAACCGGAATGCGAGTTCATCGGACTGGTGGGAGAGCGCAGATTCTCACGACTACCCATAGGACTACCGGCATGACTGGATAATAAACTTGAAGACATCTCGGTTGCTTCATTAAGTTCCTTGGTCCAATAGTGAGTATGAGCAACTTCCATCATTTGAAATACTGATGCCATGCCACCAAGACCAAAGTTAGAATAAGTCGCTTCCAAACCACATGTTACAGCTTGCAAGCATTTTAGCATTCCTTTCCAAACAGGCTTGGGAATACACTATATAATTGCGCACCGAGTTTAAATGGAACCCGTCGAAAATTAATAGGTTGGAAAATTAAACTTACCACATCATCAATATGATCGTCAGGCATAATTTTCTTATCCAGCGTTTTATTGAGATTACAAATCACTAATGTGCGATAAGATTCATCTTCCATAAGTTTTCTTAAACGATTCATTTTCAACCAACCAACTCCCTCGCCGGCTAATACTTGTGTAGTTACATCCTTTAAGAAAGCTTGGTTTTCTGAATTGCTATGTGAACGTTCTTGATTTTGTTGGCGTGTTATATCTTCCTGAGTTTGCCTTGGGCCACAGTGTTTTATTAGTGGTGTGCGTTCCACTAGACCTTTTCGACTTGGAAATGGATCGAAATGGATAACCGACTTTGATTTTTGCTGCGCGCCGCTACCTGTTTGATGTGAATGCGCTTGTTTCCGTTGTTTCTGTTGACTTCCTGTAAATATTTATACTAATTAATTTATATAATATGCTTCAAAATTAAATTTTTTAGGAATAAATTAGTTAGATTAATTTATCTTAATTAAAACTTTTCGCATGGTATTTAAAGCTAAAAATTACGAAAATGGATGGGTATTATTCCATTTGATCCAAATTTCTTATATTTTACTAAACACAATATAAACAAAAATTAAATATTGTCTATTTAAACTCAAAAATATTTTAACGAGGCTAATATTTTACGAAAATTTTAAATATTCAAGATTGTTTATAGTACCTTCATTAATATTTTTCATTATTAAAACCAGGCATGCTCAACGCTCTCGTACTGAAAGTACAACACTCAATAAATCTACAAATTTTTTATATGCACTGAGAAAATTTTAACAAATTAGCTTATTTAAATTTTTTTATGAATTCCAATAAAATTTTATTTTAGAATTTATTTTCAATTGGTAGTATCACATATATACAAATTTTTCTTTACTTTTTATATGAAAATTTTTGAGTAAAAATTTTTAACAGTGCCGTAATTTTTTGATTTTTTTTTCATTATACAGTCGTTAGTGTAAATTTCGATTTCTTACGGCACAGTTCGAGCTTCCTATACAAAGTGCCTTTGCTGTGCACATGCAATATGAACCTTAGGCACATACATAGAAATTTTTTTTATATCTGAGTGCTTATGGCAGTGCAAAGAAAATTTAATTTTTATATTTGAAGTGAAAATATGTATCTGTGCCTTTGATTCGGAACAAAACAACAACAATTGTGCTTTGTGTTACTATGAGCTGAGCAGTCTTGATTTAAACATACTATATTTGTAATCGCTAACTTTTTATCACCACTTGGGATTTTCGTATAACTTGAGTAAAAAAAATTCTACTAATACAGAAATAAAAACAAAAAAGCATTCTGGCAAACAAGTAGTTGCCTTTTGACATTGCCAGACTTATTTTTGAACTATTACAGCAACGTGGAATTTAATTTAATAACTTTCTTTAGAAAAAACGAATGTCGAAAATTGGCTTTTATTTCCCAAAAATTTAAATTTGAACCTTAGTGCGTTGGTATAAAATTTGGAAATTTCTAATTAATATTTCTTCATAATGCAAACAAATATACCAAGGGTTCCTTTAATCCAGTAACAACAAAATGTACATACATGGATGACGCTCCACACTGGCCGCAAATCAACAAGTTTTTATGGATCGCAAAACATAAAAACAAATTTGAGATCCAGGTTGCGATCCAGCAAATCATGAATATGTACATATCGTATAGCAGGAATTTTATGATTCGCCAGGACGCGTTGAGCATGAACGGACATAGAAAGTGAGCACGTTTGTTCGATTTGTTAGTTTCTCGTGCAAATGTTTGGAAATCATGTCGGATGACGATATTTAAACCTTTAAAAAATACACAGTCGGGCAAAAATGCTTAAAGGAGTACATTCTGGCACAGAAATTATGCCCGAGTTGCGCTACTCACTCGTATTACATTATCGTAGTAATAATACACAATTAAAATTATTTTCAGAAGCTTTTATTAAACAACAATATATAAACATTGATAAAAAGGAAAATACATTTTATTATTAAATAAAAATTCAATACATTGAAGCTCCTTGTACTTATTTCTCTCTACTCAGTCTATTTTACTAAAGCAGATTCCTTTTGGTTTATTTATTTTGCAAATAAAAGGCCAGTAGCATAGCTGAACCAAGCCCGTTTTATACAATAATGTTGCATAAATTTAAAAATCATAGTTTAATTACATTGAATTGGTAATATTTCCAAAAATAATCACAATTTCTATTGCCTCCGACACACAAAAGCTGACGGACAAAATCGCTCCGATTAACTGTCAAAAATCCGATCCATCGTGAACCAGAATGTCGATTTCCGAACTTCGCACTTTATAAAAATAACACTAGTTGAAAAAAGAGTTATAGGGGATTGTGGAGGAGCTCCTCCTGATTCTAAATCCAAAAGTCCCGTCGACTGGAGATGTTTGTAAGTTGTAAAATTTATAAAAAAAAAAACTCAAAACTGCGCACTATTACTGAAGAAAGCAACAACTGTTATCGCTTTGCTTTGCTTGCTTCAATTTCGAATTAATTAATTTTTTATCTGAATAAAATAAAATAATTAAAAAAAAGAACTAGAAACATAAATTCAAATTCACTTCTCATAGAAGACTATTGTGAATGTAATAACATGATTGCATTTCCCGTGATATTTTTCATGATATCAAATATAACGGGTTGAGGTGTGAGAAATTTGCCGAAGCTTCAAATTTAACAACACATGTATTTTGTTGTTGTACTCGGCAAATATTTGCCAGGCCAAAATCACACAGAGCGAACAACCTTAGTGTAATCCACAGAGTGGTTATTTGCAAAAAACCATTGTGAACTCGAAACCCAATTACCATACGATATCTTTCGCATGTGATAAGGCCATTTAGCAACTACGTGAGACGTATCACGGAATTATTTTTCGTATCGAATATGATCCGTCATCGTATATGACGATTTGACCCCTGATTGAGCATTATTTTTTTCGTAAAAATATCCATGAAGGAAACCAAGGAAAGGCTCGATAAATAGAATCGGGACTCTGCTCCATCATTTTCAATGGTTAAAAAGTGGTTTACTGCATTTCGTTGTGGTCGAAATAGCACAAGTTATGCCCAACGTTCAGCTCGTCCAAAACAAGTAGTCACATCAGAAATCGTTGATAAGCGGAAAGCTATCCGCACGATGGCTGCCGCGATTGCTTACACTCGATAATAAACATAATCGGGTGACAACTTCAAAAGAGTGTTTGACACAACCACAACGAATTTTTGTGTCGTTTTGTTACCGTAGATGAAACTTGGATCCATCACAACACACTAGCAACCAAGGAACAATCAAAATATTTGGTTTCCCCGGTTGTTCGTGCTCCAAAGAAGTCCAAAGTGGGTATGTTGGCCAATAAGTTTATGGCCGCAGTTTTTTGGGATGCACGAGGTGTTATTTACATCAATTACCTTGAAAAGGGTAAAACAATTACCGGTGAATATTACTCAGACCTTTTGGACAGATTCGATCTTAATTTGAAGCAATTTTGAGAGCCTTGAAAAATCCTAATTTCTGGAAGGAATACAAAATTGGAATAACGCTGGACTAAGTGTATCAAACTAAAAGGAGATTAAGTTGAAAAATAAAATGCATTTTTGCCGATAAAGTTATTCTCTATTCAAAAAGTCACGAACTTATCAAACAACCCTCGTATTCCATAAATCATGATTATATACTTACTATAACCACCAAACATTCCAGAGAACATGGTAGACGTCGACGATGCAATTCCATTGAAATCAGTGCCTATTGATGAGAAAAAGTTTCCACCGGAGCTCTGTTGCTTTAATTCAGGTGTTGACATATGTTGTCCCGAAGCTGTGTCGGGCTCATCCACTTTTATGATGCCTTTTTTTGTAGCAGCTTCCTTCGCAGTTTTGGTTAAATCATCAATCGTTGACTTGCTAACATAAGTTAGATCATCAAACGTGTACTTACTAACGCCGGCTGCTTGCTTGGATACTTCAAAAGCTTGTTTAGATGCTTCACCTGCAGCTTTTTTGGCTTGCAAGGTAAACTAAAGAAAAAGGTAATCCGAAAATTAAATAAAAATAATTAATTATGCCGTTTTCGTTTCTGGAAAAAATTTTGCCCTGCTTGATTTTCTTAGCCATATTGTAAGCTTGTGTGGTAATTTCAGCGAATATTGACCTCTAGCTAAGTCAGAGGGCATCATCATCTACAAAACCAGTCATTTAAAACGAAGACAGGTTACGTAATTTCATAATTGAGATATTAAAGGGTAACATTTTATGCCAGAATCGAAAACGCCATTAGTTAATTAATTAAACTGAGTTCAGAAAAAATTAAACTAGGATGTCGAAACTAATGAGTTCTGTATAATGTCAGTATAATTTTGTGAAACAGCTTATATATGCACACATGTACATTAGATGCGTTTTTTTATATCCTCCCTCCGGCCCCGAAATATGAAAATAGGGTGTAAGGAAACTGAAAAAACAATTCACTTTTTCAAAAACTATATGGATCTACACCAAAAACCGCGCAAAATTCCCAGAATTTCAAGGTATGTCTAGATTTATGTATGAAAAAAAGTTAGGATTTTGCACAAGAAAAAAAAATTTATATCTACCCTTACGTAGAATTAAGCGAATGGCGTATTAAATTTTTTGCTGCACTTCCCAGGGAAGGTAGTATCGCGGCCTAAACTGATCATTTTCTTTTTTTCTCATGAATCTTCAAGTTCTTGTCCTATACTCTTCCCGAAAGCGGGCATTATTTTTTAATTCAATCACACGGTAGGCTGCACTTTCCAGAAATGTATAGCTATTAAAAATCTAATAAAATTTGGATGAGTTCATCAAGTTTAAGTGAAGTAAATCGGGTATAAAAGGGTAACATACTTTAAAATTTCTCAAATTTTTCAACAATTTTGCTTTTGAAGGCGGTTTTTGGCTTATTAGTGATAGTTTTATGTGGATGGATAACTCCACAAATGCAAGAAAAAAATAGAAAAGTCGAGACCGTGGATAATGGACAAAAAGTGGAGCCAAAACATTTGTGGGCAATATGGGTCATTCCATTTTGCTGTGTCCACCGTTTCGACACATATAAGTCAAAAATTAGACTCAAATGTCGCCGATAAAATATTCTGTAGTCATCCTGGACCACTTATTCGCCAGTATATCGGAAATTGGCATATAATGAGTTCATTACGCAAGCCCTAGTTAAGACCTTTAATTTGATACCAATATTGCCCAATAATATTTTGGGGCCATCCGGGTCCACGTTTTTTCGCTATCCACGGTCTCGATCTTCCGAATTTTTTTTACATTTTACTTCCCTTAAACTTGATGAACTCATCCAAATTTTATTAGATTTTTAATAGCTATACATTTCTGGAAAGCGCATTGAATAACGAAGCTACCGTGTGATTTAATTAAAAATAAAGTCCTCTTTCGGGGAGAGTATAGGGCAAGAACTTGAAGATTCATGAGAAAAAAAGGCCGCGATATTACTTTCCGTGGGGAGTGCCATTCGCTTCAGCGGTTAATTCTACGTATGGGTAGATATCAATTTTTTTCTTGTGCAAAATCCTAACTTTTTTCATACATAAATCTAGACTTACCTTGAAATTCTGGGAATTGCCGCGGTTTTTGGTATAGCTCCATTCAGTTTTTGGAAAAGCGAAATTTTTTTGAGTTTACTTACTCTAAACATCCTATTTTCATATTCCAGTGCCGGAGGAAGGATCTGAAAAGATTTAAAGAATCCCATACAAAAAACGCATCTAATGTACATATTATGTGGGCGCTGTGGTGCAGTGGGTATAGTGCTCGGCTGCTAGGCTAGAGATTTCGGGTTCAAACCCCAGTCCGGACAAACATCAAAAATTTTTTCTAATCAATTAAAACCCAATTATTGGGTTTTTAGAAACGGCGGTCACCTCTCGGCAGTGGGCGGCATACCCTCCGAGTGCATTTCTGCCATGAAAAAAGCTTCTAACAAAAAATTCATTCGCCGTTCGGAGCCGCCCTAAAACTGTAGGTCCACCCAATTAGGAAGAAAAACAAAAGGAGCACACCTCGAATTGGGAGAGCAGCTCGGCCATAAAACTCGCCAGAGTTATAATAGCGCCATTGCATTATTATTATGAACGTGATATTTGTGTGTGAATAATAGCCCGTGCACAATTGGCTTTTCCTGCTTCAACTTTGATAGAAAAACTTTAAAGCAAAGCGAAATTCCAGATGCTTGCTACCGCTTAAAGTGGGCGTAGCCACGCCCATTTTCAAAATTTGTATCAATTATCCGACTAAGCGTATAAATATTATTGCAAGTGCAAAATTTCATTCCTTTATGACTTTTATTTACAAAGATGTCACGTCACAAATTTCACAAGGCCGTTTTAGAAATGTTTTTGCAAAAAGTAGGCGTGGTTTTTAACCGATTTCGCTAAATTTTTTAACGTATATTAGCACAAGTAATAAAAGTGTAAACACTAAGTTTCATCATAATATATCAATTATTTTTCGAGTTATGGGCTCCGAAATCTCGTAGATTCTTTGTCCAAAAAGGAGCGGTGCCACGCCGATTTTGAAACATTTTTCTGTTTTTTGTTTTCGGTCTATTGCGGAACTCATGCCACAAAATTTCAATGAATTATCTTTATATTTGACAAAGATATTGCTTAAAATGTTTTAGTTCACCCCTTTATAATACCCATTTATAAAAGTGGGCGTAGTCGTCAACCGATTTTGGCAATTTTTCGTCCAAATATTTGCCTTAGCAATTACGTCACTCATATCAAATTTCATCGATATATCAGTTTCTGAGCTACTGTTAATTTCCCCAATACTTTTTTTGACTTTTTTTTTATTTTCCATCAAATTTTGAAAAGGGCCTAAAAATAAGCTTTTCGAAAAACAGGTATATCCGACAACTTTTAGTAGAGAACAAGAAATTTTATTTTTTGTTTAAACTTAGAACTGAATTACCTTTCATCAAAATACAGAGAAGTAGCAACCGGCCGCTTTACCTACAGGGCAAACAATTTTAAATGCAAAAAAAAGAACAAAAAGAACACATTTTTTTCTGTGTTCAAAATTTGTCAACTTTGAGCGGCTCTACCTCCCAAAAAAGGTTACATATTCGTGTCCGCAGGAAAATTCTCTATTAGTAGTATGTACATATATCTGATTTATGGAACACTTTCATGAAATTTTTGATTTTTGCCACGCTTTTTCGGCAGAGGCGCCATAGTGCGCCGTGAGCTTTGTTTTGCTTAATTTTTTTCAATTTTCGTTTATCAAAATCTACATACCAACAACAGTAGCTTAATGATACTCTCTTGCTACCTAGTATGTTGGTATTTTTAGATTTTTTTTTCGGCAGGCTCCCCGATTTATTTATGTTTTTTTTGCCAATCGAACGACGCACATTGGGGTAAATGATGGTGGTTTTGGCGATTAATTCGTACGTAGGTTTAATTAAGAAAAATGTTTCTGTTTTGTTTGAATAACATCGCATTTATGAAAACTACAAAGTTTCATGCTTTTATCGGCCCAAATGACGAAGTTATACCCGAATTTGTAAATATCTGCATATCACAGGTTGTATGGCCGCTATATCGACGGCTGAGAATAAGTTCGCCCTATTTCAAAAATTGTTTCAAAAACGCTCTATTCCAAAAATTGTTTGAATAACGTCCTATTTCATATTTTGCTTCAAAAACGCCCTATTTCAGAGAAAATTCCATATATATTTCTCTGAAATAGGGCGTTTTTGAATAATTGTCTGAAATAGGACGTTATTGAAACAAATTTTCAAATAGGGCGTTCTTGAAGAAAAATCTGAAATAGGACGTTATTCAAACAATTTTTGGAATAGAGCGTTTTTGAAACAATTTTTGAAATAGGGCGATCTTATTCTCAGCCGTCGATATGTAATAGTTGCCCTACTAATTATCATTGAGCTTTAAAGAAAAATCGAGGGTGTCAATTTTACGACCAAGTCACCTCCGTAGTTAAAGGTTAATTATGATTTTGGAATACTATTTCAATTTTCATTATATCGATTTTAGATTCGAATTATAAGAATTTTCATTGCTTACCTTGTCTACTTGAGCTAACAATCCCTCTTGGCTGCTTTGGCGCGCAGTTTCACGAACCAGCTCTTTAGCATGTGAGGCAAAATTTTCAAAAAGTGAACCCTGTGAGCTTTGACGACCGGGACTGCTCGAACTAGAACCAGAACTACTAGTTCGAGCCAGGATATTAGAAACTGGAGGAGTTATGGGTGGCTGTGTATATAGAAATTATTTATATGAATATGATAAATTTTTTATGTTTAGAATATATGTATGTAAGAACAAACTGGTTTCTTTTTTGCTGCCTCTTGTTTCTTATGCGTCAAAACTGGTGATTTTTGTGGTTCTCTCAAATCGAAATCCTCGTTGTCAATACTTGCTGCTCGTATGGTTGCCTCTAGGCGTATGGCAGCTGGTGCTGTCAAATCGAAAGGGTCCGCTGTTTTAGCAGGAAATTCGAATTCGGAATCACGACTGGGTGAACTCAAATCGGAGCGACTCGAGGTCGATGACATAGGCGATTCCGCACGTTGATCACCTTCATCTTCGTTAGTCTCTTCTTTTTGGGATATACTCTCCGGATATTGCAATGTCCTAGGAGGGTTATAAACTAATGTTGGATCTAGATTTGATGATAGCGTTTGTGGAACATTATGTGGTCGGTTGTGTGCACCAAAGACATCGTTTATACTTGGCGATAGATCTGAGGATACCATTTCCGAAACGAAATCACTAAGCGAAGAATACGATGAACTAGAACTATCTGCACCCTCCGAATCGGAACCACTCTCATCCGTGGCCAGAGATTCCAATTGCTTCAGTGAACGTAGAGCCCCATTAAGTGAACTACCATCATCCCATACAGAGAAACGTATTGGTTTAAGGCTATAAGCGAACCATTTTGGCTTATCGCCAACCTGAGCTGGATCCATGACACCGGTTTGTACGCGCAAAAAGGCAACATTTGTAGGTGTTAGTGACCACTCAGCTAGGAACTCTACAGCTTGTGTACGTGCAAACTGATGGAGGAACTGTGAGGTACGTGGGCGTGAACGTAGGAAACTGTTTATTTGAAAGGCCACCACAGGCCGTGGGTAAAGCCGTAGAGTGCGTGTATGCTCGGCAAAATTGGCTAAAGTATTTTGAGCGTTGAAGAAACGAACCTTAACGTAATTGGGAGAAATGAAATGTAAGTAGTTATTGATATAGGATATTTAATTCATATTACCATTGCAACACGCGAAGCGACATCTACTGAATCGACATCAGTACCATAGATGAGCGGATTCGATGTGGGAGAATTCATCGGACTTGGTTGTCGTGAATGAGCGCCTTGTGTGGACATTGAGTTGCGTAAGCTCGCGTATGCTGCTTGTGTGGGCAACTGAATTGGAAAACGGGCTTGTGAAACCCTGTAACAAACATTTAATCAGTATGTATAAAATCAAATAACATGTAAGTACTCTAGACTTACTCTAGCAGCATTGGTTCAGTCAAACTGTCACGAACCGACGGCAAAAGTTGGTGTACAGATACGGGCTGATTGGAAACTGACATGGAAGATAGCGCCTGATATTGAATTTATGAATATATGTATAGTAAACCACTCAACTTCATTCAGGTAAAATTATTACGCTAATGGTATAGTATACTAGTCATAGTCGTTCACTAAAATAGGTTTTAGTTAAAATCGGTATTAAATTTAGAAGGACCTTTAAAATAGTGGTGTGTCATAGACGAGTTAGAACAACGTTTTTGCTAAAATTAAACGGAACATGGCTACCCATAAAAAATAATAAGAATCGCTCTGTAATTTTAAGAAGTTTCGAGTGATTTAAAAGTTTACCCTGTGTCAACTTTTAAATTGAAAAGAAAAAAAGTAAGCGTATCTATCTCTTCGACATTTTGATTTTGGCAAATTTTATTTAAATCGTATACATATTCAAAATATGAATCAGCTAAAAGTGAGTTAAAATATGAGATAAAACTACATACAACGCACGCACGCAAATTTTTCATATGCGTTGAACCGAAATTGACTTGCGTGCGTGTTCAGACAAAGAAATAGAAAAATACAGAAAATCAGAGAAAATCTTGTTATATTGTGGAATATGTACCTAACAGACACGATATCAAAAGTAAGTGTCAATTTTTTTGCAAACAATCACCCACAATGCTTAATTTCAACTGTCACGCAAAACAAAAATTGGGCGTCGAATTTGCTTTTTACGCACGCCGTTCAATTTCGGTTACTCCCATACAAGTTGTATGGGCATGAGAAATTTTTGACAGTAAATTGACGGCGTGCGTTTGATTTAGGTTACACAGTTATGGAGTTGTAGTGTAAATGCCCAGTCACCAACGCATGACGACGGCTCTCTTGACGCACGTATCGTAGAAACCTAGCTCAGTTTGATTTTTCACGTAATAACGTGTCAGCTGATGCTCTCATGATTGCTCACTTTGCATCAGGGTTGCCGGAGCGATCATTTTGTAGTAAATTAGTACGAATCTTTCAATATGCTCCCAAAGTACCTCAATAACTATTCCGAATGTTGCCGATTATAAAATTATGTTAACATAAGTGTATTTTTTTTTAAATATGGAGATAAAAATGTAATAAAAAAATTTAAGTTTTTTCTTGCGTTTTTTTAACTAAACTTGACTATTGCCGCAATCGTTTTTTTACACGGAAACAAAAATGTAAATAGAGAAAATGAAGGTTTTTTGGCGTTTTTTTACTAAGTTTTACTACATATTGTATCAATCGTTTTTATTTGTTTTTATATGGAGATAAAAATTTAAATAGAAGAAAATGAAGTTTTTCTTCCGTGTTTTCTTTATTAAATTTTACTATTGTGGATATTTTTGACTGTTGCATATAATATATTTGACTATTGTGAATATTTTTGACTGTTCAATTTAGCAAAATTACCCCGGATAGCAAATTTTGGAAAGCTGTCAAGTGAATAATATTTGGTGAGCCGGCAAGACTCGTGAATTGGACAACAAGCATAAACAACAAAAAGACCGAAATACGTACATATGCAATACATAAATTAAAAAATAACCGCGGTGAATATTATTACTAAAAATTAAAACAAAAATAGTATCTGTATATAATTGCTGCATTTTATTAATTGCAAAAATTATGTTTCTTAGTGCACATACATATGTACATATCCTTAAAAGCCTTTAAGAAATAGTAGTAGAAAATGTAGAAGCACGGAGTCGGAAGTAAACAAAACTGCAATTAATATTTGGTTTTAAATTATCATGATACAACATTTTCAATTTAAAAATTTATTTATTAATAAATTCTATGAATAATACGATTTTCAAGAAAAATTACTACGAAACCAAACACAAGTTACTACGAAATCAAAAACTGCATGTATACTTTGCTGTACAATGGTAACGCTGTTATTCAACTCATTCCAAACAAACCAAAAACAATGCAGAATGTAAACAAAGGAAAACAACTGATTCTTGCGTTGGGTATGCGTGCGTTTACGTGCGTGAATGGTGTCGATTTTCAACTATTGCGTGAGGTAACTGAGAGGTATGACGCCGTCGGTCAGTGGTTGGACTATTACTCTCATTTAGCAGGTGCTAAGGTTTTGCCCAAGGCTGTTCATAAAGGATTGATTTCAGACTTTTACCGCGGGGTAATAGATCTTTTATATATACATATATACATACATACATATTAAATGTTATAGTTGTAAAGTTTCAAGAAAACTGTATCTCTAAAAAGTGCGATCACTTTAGGTTAAATAAACGTTAAAAAAAATAAAACAAGTAAGGAAGCCTAACTTCGAGTGGAACCGAACATTAGATACTCAGCTGTATGCTTCAATAATTTGTTTGCGTTTGATGGAAACACGGTGTACTTTATATAAAGCGAGTGCTGAATAAATTGGGCGTAGCCACGCCCATTTTTTAAATTTTTATCAGTCACCCAAATAAGCATATGAATATTATTCTTTGTGCAAAATGTCATACCTTTATGACTTCTAGTTACAAAGATCTCACGTTACAAATTCCTAAAGGAATTTTTCCATTTTATGTTTTCGGTCTATTGTAGAACTCACGTCACAAAATTTCAATGAATTATATTTATATTTGACAAAGATGTCGGTTAAAATGTTTTTATTACACCAAGTTTCGTCATAATATCTCAATTATTTGTCGAGTTATAGGCTAAGAAATCTCGTATATTCCTGCTTCTAAAAGGAGGCGGTGCCACGCCCATTTTCCAAAATTTTTGTGTTTTTTGTTTTATGTCCATAGTTGGACTCTTGCCATAAAATTTCAATGATATACCTTTATATTTGACAGAGATATCGCTTAAAATGTTTTACTTAGGCCACTTTATAATATCCATATATATAAGTAAACCAAATTTCTTCATAAGGTCTGGGCTCAATATGTGGGTAAAATTTTATCACTCTAGCTATATTAGTGGCTGAGATACCAAATTTCCGATTTTTTTCTATATAAGAAAAGTGGGCGTGGTCATGGTCCGATTTCGTCCATTTTCAATACCAACCGTCCCTGTCTCGATACCAACTTGCATTCCAAATTTCATCAAAATATCTCAATTTTTACGCGAGAATTCCTCTTGAAAAAAGATTTTTAAATAAGTAAAAATTTTTCGCGGGTCCAATCTCGCGCGAAATGTGACATCTAGTGTGAAGTTTCACAGACTGCACCCTCTTATCCATATACGCTCTTTGGAAAAACTTGAAAGATCAAACAAATTTGATGATTTTAAAAAGAAACGTGCAGCTGCCCAGAATGAACCGCGAAAGAAGATGAAAGAAGCCGATGACGAAATGCCGATTGATAAATTGAAAAATCACGTTGAAAGACGGCGTGGAGCGATTCTTACACGTGTGCAAAAATACCGAAAGAAAACCTAAAATCACATTTTGAATATAAATGCAGTTTTCAACAATGCAAAAAATATCCGTGATATAGCATCAGCTCACCAAATTCAAGTGATTGATGGGAAAATTGTCACTTTAACACTTCAAAACAAGGATATGATATTTCAATTTAATAACTTTATATATTGCTATTTGTGCCTATGAATTCAATGAGATTAATAATAAATAAGTTTTTGGTTCCTTCGAATTTCTTGCTCATTATTTGCAAATTTTTGGATCTCTAACCCTGAGACAACTGAATTTAGGTTATCTACTAAGAAATACAACAGTCAAAGCTTTATTAAATGCTCCAAAACACTTCTTACGTAAGAGCAAATCGCACGTGTAACGTAACAGTCTTTTTGTGTAACGTATCATACCGAGCAGTTATGTGTATAAAAAGCACAAACAAATTTTTTTCAGTGTAATTTATTTTTCATTTATTACATGCTAGTTACTAGAGCTGCAAAACTATCGATGGCACTATCGATAGTATCGATAGTTTTTATTTCGTGTCACTATCGATAGTTTTTTTTCCACTATCGATGGTTATCCCTATTCATTCTTGTAGTTTTGTCCCAAGAGAAGAATACTGAATGTTAGGGAGGAGTTGGATTTCGATATCAAATTGGTCAAAAATAATACCCCAGCGGGTTAGGGGGCCTAGAATATACCCGTCGTAAGAAATGTCTGTCGTAAGAGGCGACTAAAATCCACGCTTCTAACGATATACAACTTGTAGTAATTGAACCACACCTCGCTAAATGACATCTGGTCAATGTCAAAATTTTTATTTTTTTTCCGATTTTTGAAAGTTTTGATTTTCAAATTAAGTTTTTTATAAAAACTTGTAAAAATCAGAAAAAATTTATTTGTTTTAAAATTAGCCCGTTTAATTGTTAACGTAATATCAAAGATATCCGATAAAAACATTATTTTTAGCGATTTCTTTCATGTGAAACAAAAAGGATATTTTATGGACTAAAAACTCGGTTATATGACTAATTTGGGGGCTAATTTTTAAAAAATAAAACTTTTCTGATTTTTACAAGTTTTTATAAAAACCTTATTTGAAAATCAAAACTTTTTCAAAAATCGCAAAAAATTAAAAATTTTGACATTGACCAGATGTCATTTAGCGAGGTGTGGTTCAATTACTACAAGTTGTATATTGTTAGAAGCGTAACTCCAGCGAACATAATTTTTGAATAAAGTGATAACAAAAAATACAAAATTACCGTTATCTCTAAAATGTAACCATAAAAAAAATTAAAAAAAAAAATTGTTCTGTGCTCAGCAGGCCCATACCTATCCTCCCCCATAACTGAAATTCTTCGTATTTTTTTGTTTTTTGATTTATTTAAAGCATAGTGTATTCTACATTAATGAAATGTTTAAACAGTGTGCCTTTTGATTATCGGTATTTTACATTAATGAAATTTATAAACAATGTGCCTTATGTACTAGTCAGCGCCAAAGATGCTAAAAAAACAAATGTACTACTTTTAGTTTTATTACTATAGCGTTTTCAAGTCAAATGAAACCTTTTTCAAATCAAGTGCAAATTTTAAATTGAAAAAGGTTTAATTTAACCAAAAAATGCTATACATATAAGTGAAGTATTTAATTCCTATTTGTTGTTATTTTGTTAATTAATTAATGTTATGCGTTAAAAAAAAAAGACTTTGAAAAGGAAAATGTAAACAAAACCATCCCTCTTTTTAAGGTTTAATTTAACCAGAAAATGCTATATACATACACAGAGAAAAAAGTACAATGGTTTTTTCAACCAACTTCTTGGTTAATGTTTTATTGGTTGATTTATTCATGTCAAAAGGAACAAATGTAATATGTACATTTTCATTGTACCATTAACCAATATTTTGGTAACAATCAATATCAAACAGAAAGTTGGTTTCCCCAACGTGTATATTTGTTATATTAGCGAAAATATTGGTTAATTCATATCTAAAAAAAAAAGTAAAAATATTTACGAAGCTTTATGGCTTCGGCTCTGTTGTTACCATCAGTGATGCCACTAACATATTTTTCCTCGTACCAAAAAACGTACCAAATTGCTTTTTAAAGTACCAACCAGATTTTTTCGTGGTAATAGACGTAGTAGACAAATGTTTTTTTTTTTTATTTATTATTTTTTAATGGAAAATTAACTTCAATATATCGCACCCTAAATCATAAATTGACACAACTCAAAATTCAAAAATTTTCAGGAGCCAAAAAACTTTTTTTCTTTACAAGCAATGATGTTGAAATGGCTAAGAATAATTGCAATTATTCAGTCAAAACCGATTCAAAATTTTTTGCTTGCAACCGCTAGAGATATGTTCTGCGTACCCGTTTACGATAAAAACCCGATTTAAAAAAATGTTTAGTTGTGTCACTTAATGATTTGGGTTGGATATTAACGTTAAAAAAGGAAAGAGTATTTAAAAAATTAAAGAAAACGAACCAAAAATTAATAAAATTATCGCGCTTCAAATTAATTTCTATTTAAAACTTGCTTGATACATGTGCTCCATACCAGTGGCCGCTGTGGTGCAGTGGGTAGAGTGTTCTCCTGCTATGCCAGAGGTCTCGGGTTGAAACCCCAGTCCGAACAAACACTAAAGAAAATTATTTTTCTAATTAGTAAAAATCCAATTATTAGGTTTTTTAAGAGCAGCGGTCACCTCTCGGCAGTGGGCGGCATACCCTCCGAGTGTATTTCTGTCATGAAAAAGCTTCTCGCAAAAAACCATTCGCCGTTCGGAGCCGGCAAGAAACTGTAGGTCCACCCAATTGGTAGGAAAAACAAAAGTTAAGGAGCACACCTCGAATTGGGAGAGAAGCTCGGCCATAAAACTCGTCAGAGTTATAATAACGCCATTGTATTATTATATTATTATTGATACATCTGATCAGTGGGCCTATTCTGTAACCAATTTGCGACAATTTTCGGGTCGGTATCGTAAATTTGCGATCATGCTATTCTGTACGATTTTTCAGTCGAATTCTATAGTATATTTTGACAGATGTTTCCGATAATCATCGCAGAGGTATCGAGGTAAATTTTTGTGTCGGTAGATTTTGCAATTATCGGTCGCGGCTGTAGCATGCCATCAGCTTAGTTTTTCTCTTCGCTAGGAGCAAGTGCCCCAGCATACAAAGGTCAAACTGAGTTACCTTATCCCCTCCATACAATTTGTTTGCTAATTTTGACAAGTACTTGCCAAAAAGCTCTGGCATAATGACCGGTATAGTTGGGTAATGCTAGTGATCAAGAATTATATCGATTTCATAACATCTTCGGCGTGTTGGCGATGTAATTAATCAACATAATTACTGTTATTTTAGTGGACGAACAAAAATAATGTATAGAAAAATAAAAAATAGATGGAAATAAGTAAACATTGTTTTCCCAAAACGTTGCTTTTAAGGAAAAAGTACCAAAATCAAAAGCAACGTACCAACGTACCAAATCATTTTCAAAGTACCAGTTTTGGTACGAAAGTACCAAAAGTGGCAACGCTGGTTACCATCGCCTTCAACACCGTTTGTGCTTGACGAAGTTGAATGGCTGGACCCGAATTGCAGAGAGCGAGAGAGTGAGTATTTGGAATTTTCTTTGTTATTCAGTTAACATATTAACACTCTCTTATAGATCATACATAGCAGTGCTGCTACTGGCATAAAAATATAACCAACAAATTGTTTAATAGTAACAAGAAATTGGTTGAAGATTTGAACGAACATTTTGTTATATCAACAAATATCATGGTTAATATAACCAAAAACACTGTCTAATATATCAACAATGGTAATGGTAATATTAAACAAAATTCGCATTGATTCCATTTCAAGTGTGAAATTAGTACTATTAACCAACTTTTGGTTGATTTTTCTCTCAGTGTAAGTGAAGTATCTAATTCTTATTTGATCTTTTATTTAATTATTGTTTTGCGTAAAAAATTAAAGACTTTTTGGAAAGAAAACTGTAAACAAAACCATCCCTCTTTTTATTTTAGTGAAATATTCATAAAAAACTATCGATAGTATCGATAGTTTTTTTTTCGACTATCGAAACTATCGAGTGGTCCGACTATCGATGGTTTTGCAGCTCTACTAGTTACACCTTATTTATCTGACAGAAGGGCAGACTTTTTCAATAATGTGAAGCAACCTCGAAACCTACTTCCAAAAAGTGTAACGTAACAGACTTTACAAAGTGGTGCATAACTCTTAAATAAGAAGTCCTACAAACATTTTCATACTTATCTATAGAAAATGTTACTTCAGAAGTGCACTTTAATGCCATTTTCTTTTCTCGAAAAAATGTTGCCCTTTTTGATTTTCTTAGCTATTTTGCAAGCATGTCTGTTAATTTTACTGAATATTGACCTCTAACTAAGCAAGAGGGCACCATTATCTACAAATTTAGCCATTTTATAGAAGGTTAGGTTACGCAATTCGATAATTGGGATATAGAAGGGCAGCATTTTTTTGCAGAAAAGAAAACGCCATAAGATGCATATGCCAAAAATATTGAAGGTGACCAAATCCATCTCTTTTTGTAGTAGTTTATACTGAAAAGTGCGTTTGATTGTAATAGGGCCCTTCCACGATCAAATATTTGATCAAATCGTGTATATGTGGTAGTAA
Organism: Urophora cardui; assembly: GCA_960531455.1. Taxonomy (NCBI): domain Eukaryota; kingdom Metazoa; phylum Arthropoda; class Insecta; order Diptera; family Tephritidae; genus Urophora; species Urophora cardui. The sequence goes on from OY482671.1 coordinate 41,173,868, forward strand.
AATTGTCTATGTGTTTTTCACACGTACGTGTTTGATGCCGATTTGACCGAAATCAAAAATTTTTGTTTTCCATCAAATTGGATGGCTATTTGACGTGCGTTGTGGATGCGTGTAAGGTGCTGTTTGATCAAATTTCAGTGCCAAATTAGCATTTGACGTGTGTTGCAACCATTTGATCAAATTTCAAATGTAAATAAACGTGTGTTGCATTATATGCTAACGCAATATATGCAATGCAATCGTCAGTGTCACTCATTTTGTTCTCCAAAATTTAATTCTATAAACAAATTAAAAGAAATATCAGCATTAATACGTGATAAAATATCTATTGTAAATAATAGAAAGCTAGAATGAAATTTGATGGGCTATTTGATGAGCTATTTGACAACGATTTGATCAAATTACACAGACACGCGATTTGATCAAATGATTTGATCGTGTAAGGGCCCTATAACGTAACAGACCGCGATTTTGGCCATATGTATTAGAGCTGTCAAACTATCGACGATTCTATCGATAGTATCGATGGTCTAATCACTTGAAATAACTATCGGTAGTTTTAGTACTATCGCCACTATCGTGTATACTCCGTCGCTATAGAAGAAAAAAGACGCAAACTGTTTTGTTGGGGAAGAAAGACGCAAACTCTTTTTCTTTCAAAGAAAGACGAATTAAAAATATTTTTCGAAAGAAAGACACTTTATTTTTTTTGATAACGAAGAAATATCCTTTATTTTTTTTTTTTACTATAAAGAAAGACGCATTTAAATATTTTTTAGGAAAGAAAGACGTATTCGATTTTTTATTTTTCTTTGTCAATATTAATGCTGATGCGTCTTTCTTCGCAGTTAATAATGCTAATGCGTCTTTCTTCGTCGAAATATTTTATAATGCGTCTCTGTTCGTCGAAATATTTTCTAATGCGTCTATCTTCGTCGACATGTTTTGTAAAGCGTCTTTCTTCCCCGACATATTTTTAATGCGCCTTTTTTCGTCGAAAAATTACTGACATGCGTCTTTCTTCTTCCGGAGCGACGACTCTTTCCCAGCGCATTTGACATTTACCCATTTCAACATTAATTCTCAAAGCACAATTTCTTACTGAGAACACATTGCCGTAAAAGAAACCAAATATTGCCGAAGTGTTGAATCAAAACCAGAGAGCAAAAAATATATGTATTTATTCGAAACCATCCTTTTCTCTTCAGGTGTTAGAAAATCATCTAGAGTCTCTGTATGGCCCTGCAAAAAAATTTGTTTGTATCACGGCATCATCCGTAGAGTCTGAACGCATGTTTACTAAAGCTGGTTTAATTGTGATAGGCGGTCGAGTTTAAGACCAAAAACAGTCGATGTGTTATTATTCTTACCAAAAAATTGTAATGAATTGTAAAATCAGTGTATTTTTAAAAGTAAGGCAGCTAAAAATAAATGGATTTGAAAAAACATATAAAATGGGTCGATACTATCTATAGTCACCCTTAGGACTATCGTAAAACATCGATGGTCGTGACTATCGATAGTTTGACAGCTCTTATATGTATGTATTAGAAGGCTGCACGAATGGATTCGAAACGGCCAACAAAATATTCGCGGCCGTCCAATTACAGTACCTACTTGTTTCTGTCGTTTTAGAATAAACGCAAGTAGAGCACAACCATAAACAGAACCAATACAATTACTTATTCGTAGCGACAATTACATGACCTTAAAAAGGTTCTGCAAATAGTGTACATACTTGCGAATACTTCGAATATAATCGAAATATATGTATGTATGTACATACATATTTTCATACACACATCCAGACGTTGTGTTCAGCAAAATTACGCTGCTAGTGGGAGTGTGTGTATGTGCATATGCATACACACTAGAGCGGGTCGATTGGTAGAGGCCAAAAAAAAATTAACAGGGACACATCGCAATTATAAAAATTTCGGTAATTTCAAGCTTTTTTGCCCAAGAAACCATATGTCTAAAATAAATTTCGAACCAGAGCTTTTTACGATCTACATATTTCCAACTGTTTTATATATTTTAAAATAACTCGGTAACCAATACTTCGATTCTTTTGATTTTTTCGGCATTAGTTAGGAAACTTATTTGGCATATTAAGGTGGTTTTATGAAGGAAATAAAGTTCTCCCGAAATTCGCGGAACAACCCGATTTTCATGCGAATATAATACGGAAATCTATACCTAAAATTTTTCCTTAATATATTAAAATTTAGAGGTCGTGCAAATGCCTCCAAATTTCTTTCCCGTTTTATATCAGTGATGATACATAATTTTTTTCAAAGTCCTTAATGTACAAGAAAAACATTTCTTATCATTAAAAAATGGAACATATGTTTGTTGTGCTTTTATTTTTTGGTACACCTTAATGCCATATGCACATTAGATAAACAAACAAACCAAAGAAGCAACAAGGTTTTGCGAATACTTCATAACATGGTTATTATTATGTTCTATTCTATCGTGGCGAATAGTGTACACTAATCGCTCCAACAGAGCAAATAGAAATAGTATTTGTATTCCAAATGAAAAGTATGGGTTATATTCGTATCTGCATTGAAATTGTGCTGTGACTAATTGTACAATGCATAGAGTATTCGCAAATATAGCAGAGGCAAATGGTATTATGCAGAGGTCTAGTATGTATATATGTACAGTGTACATTGTACACACACAGGAGGTAGGTGGTTATATTACACACATTGGCCGTGTTTTTATTCAAGCGCATATAAACCTGCGCTTAAATTTTTATGGATTTTTAAGCGCACATCTCTATCCGCGCTTAGTTGTCCATACAAAATTTAAGCGCAGATGTACATATATGCGCTTGAATAAAAACACGGCTATTATGTTTCCGCCCACATGCCTAATCGTCTTTTACGTGTAGCATGGTGCAAATCCTATATGAATTTAATAAAATTTAATGTGAGGAAATGACATACAAGTCTATAAACACTGTTACAGAAGTAGATGAAGCCGCTCATTTCACCGAGCAACAAGATTCTACGTAATTGATGAAACCAAAAGAAGAGAAAACTTTGTCCCTCCCATATCAAAACCTCATACTGGATTTTTAGGCTATAGGTGTAGTTTAATTTTTATTAGTATTTAAAGTTGGGGTAACCCATGTATAGGGCAAAGTGATCAAAGCTTTATAAATTGAAAGATTTTCTTACGAAGTGTATGTTAAATTGCCGCTGTGGTGCAGTGGGTAGAGTGCTCGCCTGCTATGCCAGAGGTCTCGGGTTCAAACCACGGTCCGAGCCAAACACCAAAACAATTTTTCTAATTAGTAAAAATTCAATTATTGGGTTTTTTAAGAGCAGCGGTCACCTCTCGGCAGTGGACGGCATACCCTCCGAGAGTATTTCTGCCATGAAAAAGCTTCTCACAAAAAATGCATTCGCCGTTCGGAGTCGGCATAAAACTGTAGGTCCACCCAATTAGTAGGAAAAACAAAAAGGAGCACACCTCGAATTGGGAGAGAAGCTCGGCCATAAAACTCGTCAGAGTTATAATAGCGCCATTGTATTATATTATTATTATGTTAAATTACTGTTTTTCGGTCAAGGAATTAATTTAGCTGTGGTACGATGGCATGTACATTTTAAGCAGCAGAAAAACAATGTTGCTAAGACATAACAATGTTGCTGGCAACATGTTGCGCGGTATTCTTACTGCTCAATTTTGAAGGCGCATTTTTAGTGGTTTTTGGCTTTGAAAGCGTAAACAGATACTAAAACAAGTAAGGAAGCCTAAGTTCGAGTGGAATCGAACATTAGATACTCAGCTGTATGGTTTCATTGTTTGTTTGCGTTTGATGGAAACACGGTGTACTTTATATAAAGCGAGTGCTGCATAAAGTGGGCGTAGCCACGCCCATTTTCTAAATTTTTATCAGTCATCCAACTAAGCATATCAATATTATTCTTTGTGCAAAAATTAATTCCTTTATGACTTCTAGTTACAAAGATGTCACGTTACAAATTCCCAAAGGGTATTCCAGAAATATCTGTTAAAAAGTAGGCGTGGTCATAAACCGATTTCAATAAATTTTTGCGTGTCTATTAACACAAGTTATAAAAGTGTATAAACCAAGTTTCGTCATAATATCTCAATTATTTGTCGAGTTAAAGGCTAATAAATCTCGTATATCCCTTTGTCCAAAAGGAGGCGGTGCCACGCCCATTTTCCAAAATTTGTCTATTTTATGTTTCTGGTCTATTGTGGAACTCATGTCACAAAATTTCAATGAATTATCTTTATATTTGACAAAGATATCGCTTACAATGTTTTTATTAGGCCACTTTATTATACACATATATAAAAGTGGGCGTGGTCGTCAACCGATTTTGGTAATTTTTCGTCCACACATTTGCCTAAGTAAATATATCATGCGTACCAAATTTCATCGATATATCTTCAACGGTTTCTGAGTTATGACTCATAAAACTTTCAATGTTTGCCCCTTAATAAGTGGGCGTGGCTCCGCCCATTTTCCAAAATTTTTGTGGTTTTCGTTTTATGTTCATAGTTGGACTCATGCCACAAAATTTCAGTAATAGATCTTTATATTTGACAGAGATATCGCTTAAAATGTTTTTATTAGGTCACTTTATAATACACATATATAAAAGTGGGCGTGGCCGTCAACCGATTTTGACAATTTTCCGTCAAAACATTTGCCTAAGTAAGTAAATCACGCGTACCAAATTTCATCGATATATCTTCACCGGTTTCTGAGTTATGACTCATAAAACTTTCAATGTTTGACCCTTAATAAGTGGGCGTGGCACCGCCCATTTTCCAAAATTTCATAAAATTTCTTCATAGGGGCCTGAGCTCAACATGTGGGTAAAATTTTATCGCTCCAGCTATATTAGGGACTGAGATACCAAATTTCCGATTTTTTCTATATAGGAAAAGTGGGCGTGGTCATGGTCCGATTTCGCCCATTTTCAATACCAACCGTCCCAGTCTCGATACCAACTTGCATTCCAAATTTCATCAAAATATCTCAATTTTTGCGCGAGTTAGAGTGTTTACAGACGGACGGACGGTCAGACGGACGGACGGACGGACGGACGGACATGGCTCAATCGATTTCTCTTTTCACCCTGATCATTTTGATATATATAAGTCTATATCTATCTCGATTATTTCATTCTGTTACAATCCACCGTTATGTGATTAAAACTATAATACTCTGTGTACTAGTACAGCTGAGTATAAAAAGGTATTACAAAATAATGTTGCTGCTTTTATTGTGTTTACTGTTATTGATATTGCTGCCACCTCAAAGGCAAAGGCATAAGCAAAGACAAATAAAAATAGAACCAGACCTATAGGCCAAAAATGCATTACGGGGCTTTCCTTTTCTTTTTGTTTCATCAATTACGGAGAGTTGAACCTTCATTTTGAAGCATAGTGCTATCGACGGAAGTTTTCAACAAGCTTAATCTACCAAGGCATATATATTGTGTTCCAATTATTACGTTGCCAAAACTCTACGAAGTAAAGAGACTAGCTGAAATTAAAATAAATATCAACGTCATAGAATTAACTATTTTAATGGGACCCTTTATTGGTGAAAAAGTTGTCATTCTTTGAATTCCAATAATTACCACGGTCACTACGTAGATGCAAATTTAAAGGATTGGATTTCAATTCCCAATTAGACCGGCGTTCTCAATGACATTTCGGCAAACCAGATAATCTCTATGTGTTTACAGAAAAGTGCAAAATTCAATTTTTTTAAAGCAAGCTTTGCGTCGTTTTTCATTTCTAATGAATATAAAAGGGAGTGGGCCACAGCAAAGCGTGGCAGGCTTCGGCTAGTATTTTACTAAAATTATATTATATTTTAGTTAAAACAAGTAAGGAAGCCTAAGTTCGAGTGGAATCGAACATTAGATACTCAGCTGTATGCTTTCATTGTTTGTTTCTTTTGATGGAATCACGATGTATTTTATATAAGGCGAGTGCCGCATTTTCAAAATTTTTATCAATCATCCAACTAAGCGTAAAAATATTATTGTTAGTGCAAAATTTCATTCATTATGACAAAGACGTCACGTTACAAATTTCCAAAGGGTGGTCCAGAAATATCTTTGTTAAAACGTAGGCGTGGTCATAAACCGATTTCGCTAAATTTTTGAACGTATATTACCACAGGTGGTAAAAGTTTATACACAACGTTTCGTCATAAAAATCTCAATTATTTGCCGAGTTATGGCTCTGAAATATCGCAGATTGCTTTTATCTAAAAAGAGGCGGTGCCACGCCCATTTTCCAAATTTTTTTGTTTAAGTCTGCAGTTGGACTCATTCTACCAAATTTCAATGATATATGTTTATCTTTGACAAAAATATCGCCTAAAATGCTTTTATTAGGCCACTTTATAGTTCTTATGTATAAAAGTGGGCGTGGTCGTCAACCGATTTTGGCAAGTTTTCGTCCAAACATTTGCCTAAGTAAGTACATTACGCGTACCATTGATATATCTACTGCGGTTTCTGAGTTATAACATATAAAACTTTTTTCCCCTCATAAGTAGGCGTGGCACCGCCCATTTTCCAAAATTCACCATATTTATTCATAAGGGCCTGAGCTCAATACGTTACTGAAATTTTGTCACTCCAACTATATTAGTGACTGAGATACCAAATTTTCGATCTTTTCTACTATATAGGAAAAGTGGTCGTGGTCATGGTCCGATTTGGCTCATTTTCAATACCAACCGTCCCAGTCTGGATACCAACTTGCTTTCCAAATTTCATCGAAATATCTAAATTTTTGCGCGAGTGGGAGTCTTTACAGACGGACGGAATGACATTGATTTCTCTTTTCACCCTGATAATTTAAATTTATATAAGTCTATATCTAGCTCGATTATTTGATTTTGTTACAACCCACCGTTATCTGATTAAAACCTTCCTTCCAATGACATGTAATGGTAAGATACAATGAAGGGTGAAATTAGGAAGGGAGCGCTTACTGCTAACTATGGAGCGCTCCAAGTATCGTTGTGATATTATGTTATTATACAACTTTTCTTGATTACCTGTTTCAAATGATTCTTGAGTATTGTACCCTCAGGCTCTGGTAATGATGGAATCTCCTCATATCCACCGGTGGGTGGTGTCAGCTTTGTTGAATCCAGATCTACTACCCAGATATCATCCGGCAAGCTAAATAAACATATGAGATATGTACAAGAACTTCCAACCCATAAAAAATATGAATTTTTACCCACCGGAAATTCTTTTTGTACAGTAAAAATGTTGCTGGTACACCAATTACAAATGGCGTCGGTGCCAGTAGTAATTGCTCGGCGCAACTCAAACAAGTCGGTAAAAGCGGTATCACCGGGAACATATATTCCAATGGGTATAGCATTGTAACGAACGCCATTACCGACATGGAGAGCGCATTATAATCACGTGACAGAAAGAGTACTTTATTTTCTAAAATTATCAGTGTCCAAACTTTCAGACACGTTTCAACTCCTAGTAGCTCCAACGGCAAATGCAATGGAAAATCGATAAGAGAAAAGCGTGTATGATCTGGTAATGCGAAGAGTAGGGGCTCATGTACTGTCGGTGATAACACTTCAACCTGTGAGTGATGGAAATAAAGACAATACAGTATTATTCGGAAAAACAAAGTTTAATTTTACAAGAGTTTATATGCACATACCTCAACACGCGTCGATCCGGGTACAGGTACTGGTGTTGAAAGTAGTCGCAATATCCAAGTTTCTATCTCGCGCACATCATGCAATACAATGGACGAGGTGGACTCTGTGGCATGCCCAGTTAGCACCGTCCATACGTTTTCACGATTTAACTTTTGAGAAGAACCCAATCGTTTTGATGATGAAGACTCGTTACAGGCATCGATTAGTTTTTTGAGGATAAACAAACACTCACGAAACGTGGAGAAGAAGGGATGATGTGATATTATACAAAGCGAGGTAAGCGACTGGTTTCGCAGTTTTGTACGTTTTCGTGAAACGCGCGGTGATGGAGAATGACTACCACCTGACTCCGAGTCCCCAGACGGTGCCACCAATCCCAGTTTTGGCACCTGCTGTTGGTGTTTCTGTTGCTGTTGTTGTGGCTGTTGCTGTCCATGAATATGCGTTCCACTTGCAATGTAACGTGGATTAGGTGGATCAGAATCACGACGAGATGTCACTTCACGATCGGAGTCACTGGGAGCCACATTACTCCTGTAGTCGCTAGAAGAAGTTAAAAGGCCGTAACTATTACAAAAAATACGTCGTTTAGCATCGTGTGAGTTAATGATTTTCGAATTTCGAAGAAGTGTTTACTTGTGCTGGGATGAGTTTGTGAGTGGTGCACTACAGAATCAACTTGCCTACTAAATGCCGAGTCTGAACTCCGTTCCATACTCTTCCGCCAGGACTCACGTCGAAAAGCGGAGCTACGACGTCCCCGTGTGCTTTGGCCAAGTCCAAAATTTGCATTATTTCCACCACCACATTCTGCAGTACCCAAATGCCTTTCAATAGGGCGATAAAAATTAACACAAATGCCGTAGCGCGTTTTGCCGGAATCTTTATCGGTGAGTGCAAATACAAACGACGTCATGTCCCGAATAGCAGACCCAGTCCGGCGTGGCCCCACACTAGTGCAACCTTCCGGTTGGCAAAAATAAACCATGTCAAGAGGGAGCGGGAAGTCAGTGTGATCCGATGGTGGGTATCGACGCAACAGCTCGGGAATCTAGAATTAATATATTTAAGTATATTTATGTTATAACCAGCCCAGTAAAATCTTAAAGTTTATCGCTATTCTGGAAGTAAAGATTGCAAATTCATAGGAGAAGATATATGTATGTATTGGGCGATTCCGCTATATACGATTCCCGACATAAATTTTGAAATCATGCTATCTGTTTTTTTTTTTTTTTTGTTATTAGTGCGAAGAAGGAGTTAAAAATTTACTTCTAAATTTATTGTTGTTTGATTTTACTCGATATTTGGCATTTTGGCGCGCTTGAAAGTATTACCATCCAAATAAGTGATATAAACTGTAAAATCACACCTGGTAACACTTACACTAAGGGAAAAACTGGGGAAAAACAACGTATATCCAACAAAAACGACGTCAACTCAACAAAAAACAGTCATGATAGTCAGACTACCTTGAAAATTGTTGCATCCACTATAATAATTGTTATTTTCCCATTTTACAAATATTACAATGAAAACATTTATAGTTAATATGACTGTGACGATTGCCAATTTAACATATCATGTGAGTGGATAATGCATCAGGACATTGACAATTTAAACACATTCCATTATGAAAGAACAACTAAAATTTTAATTCAACATTTTATTGGTCGATGCAAAGTAGGTATCGCCATGATACAAACAATCAAGGTAGTTCCATTTCACTTTGACTTTGTCATTTTTGATTATAATATGGATTTTTGACGTCTCATTTTAAGTCAAAAATTTAGGATAGCGTTGCCCAATCAAAAGTTTTTGGCTGAGGGTATATTTGAACAAAATATTGGGTATTTTAAATGAAATGGTGTTTTTCACATATGCTAATCAACAAAACAAATGACAAGATGTAATGAGCTTTTCAAAGAAAATAAAAAATAAGTTATTCATAAAAAATAAAATAGATTTATGCAGTTATTTAAGTCGAAAAATGGTATCCTTTATACAATATTTGAAAACTGCTCGATTTTTTATGAATAAGGTAAGAGTTCTTGATTTTCTTTATATGTATTATTTATTGCGTACGTATAAATATATATATGCATATTTGGTTTCAATGTTTTATACAAGAATATTTCCACATTTAAAAAATATATTTATTAAAAAAATTGTTTAGCAGTTATATAACAATGTAAATTTGCTTTAAGTTTTTATGTTGCAGTTTTCTTTAGTTTTTACTTGCGTTACTAAATTTATTTTCCTTTATTTTATTATTTACCTAATTCTGAAATAGATTCTTCGCAAAAAAATCTTTTTAGTACCTTTTCATCTAAATTAAATTTTGTATTTACTAATAAATTTTGCATATAACCATGCTATCGACCGCACTTGTTTTTTCGGTTGTAAGCTCATAAGTCGTGCCAATATTCATAATTTCTAAACCACTGAAATTTTTCAATGAAATTCACAGGACGTGTAGTGGGAATGTAGTATGTACTATATTCAACAAACTTGCCGCAACTTATTTTAAGAATAAATCTTATTTTTTATATAATTATTTTTGATCTGATGTTATGAAGAATTTAACACCTAAATGTGCGTATTTATATATATATATATATATATATCAATATTTAAATTTAAAAAATTCGTTTTGTTGCAATCGATACCATGATTACCATGGAAATAAAAAATAACATAAATGGAGGATTTTTAGCACTGAATATGGCAGCACGAAATGTCATAATCCATATAATTGTCAGGTGGTTTATATGGCGACAAAAATTTGACGTTTACACTACCTTCTTTCTTGTATCATGGGTATCGCAGTTATTTCAAAGTGAATATTATTTGAAGCAACATTAAAATGTCATTTTGAATTGTTGTGATGTTAAGTAAAAGCGCTTTTATTGTTGGGTTAACAATGATACGTTGATGTAATGTAGCTATCGTAGTTATTTTAAAGTGAAGATTATTTGAAACAACATTAAAATGTCAATTTGAAATTGTTGTGATGTTAGGTAAAAGCGCTTTTATTGTTGGGTTAACAATGATACGTTGATGTAATGTAGCTATCGTAGTTATTTTAAAGTGAAGATTATTTGAAACAACATTAAAATGCTAATTTGAAATTGTTGTGATGTCAGGTAAAAGCTGTTTTGTTGATGGGTTAACAAACGGCATTGTTGACTAGGTTAATGTGAAATATAAATCTATTTTCAATTTAAAAACGCAGAGTGTTTGTTGTAGAATTCATTGCTTTTTTTATTTAGATAAACACAAATGTAATGTACATTTTTGTTATTTTAATAGATTCCACAGTCAACATATTTACAGAAATTTCGCTTAACACGAACAAACCGATAGTAATACATAATAGTTTGGCTCAAATTTCAATCTGCTTACCAAAAGGGTCGGCTTTACATTAAGGAACCACGGTTCGAGAAAAACAAAAGTCTTACCTGCCGGACGCTTATAGTTGAGGAGATATTCCTTGATCAAGTAATTTGTGTGTTGTAATTTTCCCGTTGGTGGTCTTTGGCTGCGCTTTAAAAAATAACCCACAGCCGGTAATATCTATAGACCCATCCAACTACCAACAAATTACCAAGAAATATCTCGCGAACTATAAGCCTCCGGCAAATTTTGATTTCGATTTTGATATCTGTGAGAGCCCCCTGAAAAAGTCATTTTTCTCGGATCGTGGTTCTTTAATGTAAAGCCGACCCTTTTGATAGGCCTTCTAGAATTCATTTAAAAAGCTCCACCAACGCATGCTCATTCACAGCAATCGCCAACACTTTAAATCCACCCAATAATATACCACCAATCTGTATTAATATGCCTTTCAGTTTTCCCTTGGCATCCGCCGCATGATTCTCCACCTCACACATTGCCGGAACAAGATAGAATAATTGTAGAATATATAACACACACGATATCGAAAGGAAGTGCTTAATTTTTTGTAAACAATCTAAATTCCACTGTCACGCAAAACAAAAATTGGGAGTCGAGTTTGCTTTTTACGCACGCCGTTCAATTTCGGCTACAAATTGTATACACGTTTGCATTTGAAATTTGTCAGATCAACAATAGGGGCATTTCAGTTATTACATCTGGGTCTGGGTTAAGATAAATTTTTACTGAAACAATCCGGCTCATAATGAAAATTGGCTGCACTTGAAAAGAACTAAAAAGAAGAAGAAACATATACAACATATACCCAGCAGTAAAAATCTGAAATGAATCCTTTATGAATCACAGGTGAAATTCATCATGAGGAGGCATCAGTGAATGCTGTCCTATAAAGGCTCCTGAATTTTTTCAAATAAATGGTTTGCTTTCCTCATGCCTATATGACTCAGTTCGGAGCCGGCATAAAACTGTCCAATGGTAGGAAAAACGAGTCGGCTTTCCATTATTCCAGCACGCCCTGAGAAAAATGACTTATGCAGGGCGGTAGAGGGGCTCTCACAGATCTCAAAACTGAAAACCAAACTTGCCGGAGGCTTATAGTTCCCGAGATATTCTTTCTTAAAGTTGTGAAAATACTATGCAGAAGACATCACCGTGGCGGTAGCCACGGTTGGGGCACACGTCCGGACGGATGGCGTAGCCCAGGGTTATTTTTTATAAGCGCGGCCGAAGGCCGCCAACGCAGAAAAGTTTTTTTTTTGCAAAATTTTCGCTAAACTCCATGTGTGGTGAAATTTGCATGGGAACTTTAACGGCAAATATCTCGGGAACTATAGGCCTCCGGTAGGTGGGGTCTTCAGTTTTGTGATCTGGAGGCCCCCCTCTACCCTCCTAAAAAACCATTTTTTTCTAGCCGTGGGGGACTCGTCTAAAATTTTACCTATCTCGGAAACCATAAGCCTCCGGCAAGTTTGGTTTTCAGATTTGGGATCTGTGAGAGCTCCTCTACACCCCTGTATAAGTCATTTTTCTCGGGGCGCGCTGGAATAATGGAAACATTTCCCGGAAAAACAAAAGGAGCACGCCTCGAATTGGGAGAGAAGGTCGGCCATAAAACTCGTCAGAGTTATAATAGCGCATAAACAATTCTGTACGTTGAAAAGAGACAAATACTCCCTCAAAAACAATTTGATTGACTTTAACTTCAAACTAAATGAAAATAACTATTTCAAAAATTATTTTTTTGGAAATTTGAATTTAAATTACTGAAATAAATTATGAAACTCAAATGGCGGGATAGCTATGTATTCCATGTTATAAAGAGAAGCCAGTGCGCAGTGTAATTTTTCTTCCGGACTTCTTCTTTCCCCTTACGGCCAAAGCAGAAGCTTACAAGAGGCAAATTTGAAATTTGTATTTCCATATACATATTTTTTATTAATTTAATTTGTATTTCCATATATTTTTTATTTTAAATATAATTTGTTTTATAGTTGTCAAATTGAAAAAAATTTGTCAGAAAAGCTGCCAAATGTCAAAAAACCTACCGAAATACAAGCTGGCTCATGGGTTTTTAACCGCCTAGATCAGAGATTTGCTTTAGCTATTCACGCGTGCAAAAGCTTTTTGTAGCTTTCACACCGACAGCCTCACACCGACAGTACAGAACTCTTCGTGCACGAAAAGAAATTTTGTTTGCAAATTTTTGTTCAACGATTTCTAGTCAGCGTTAGGCTATTGAGCTAGAAGGTTGTACTGCTCGCGCAGTCTCTGAACGCTTTTAAATGATTGTGGGTTGGGGGTGGTTTTTTTATCTAATTTTTTACGTAATCTTTTTAATAGGCTTTGTTTTCTTGCTCTTATTTTGTTTGTGTTTTTTTTGTGAAGTTAATAATAATAATAATGTCCATTTCCAATTTCAAAATTTTAGTCTTCGACCATGATTGAGTTTCTTTTGGGTGTAGGCAAGAGCTTTTTGTGCTTTTAACACATGCAAAATATGTGAGAGTGTTAGTGTGATAATCCCTGGCCTAGATGGTATTTCGTTTGGTTTTTTCAATATAGCTTGCACCAACGCAAAACGATAGTGATGAATATTCAACATAGAATAATCAATGATCATTTAGCAGTGAAACAAATTTACTGCAGGGTATATGTATATATATGTATACATACACAAATGTCACTTTTCAGTTCTGCCAAATCAAAAAAGCACTGTGCTGCCAAATCAGTACGGAAAAAACAAATCGAACAGGGCGGATCAGAAATTGAACCAGCAATTTATCTGGTTTAATCGAGCTGAAATCTTTGTTGTTGCATTTACATGCAAAAATTTTTATCTGGGTTAGGATCACCGTATGTGAAACACGGCTAATGCCCACTTTAAGTTGACAATGTAGCCATATCGAATTAAAATTTCTCAACGTCAAATCGAGAATGCCCAGTTTAAGCTGACAATGTAGCCACACCAGAGTAAAATTTCTGAACGTCAGATCAACAATGCCAACTTTAAGTTGACAATGTAGCCATGCCAAATTGGAAATGTTGATGTTGTAATGAAATTGCTTAAATTGTTAGATTATTTTTAACTACGAATTGTTGCTAAATTGACTAAATTAAATTTAAACTAACAGAAAAATATTTACTTTAACTATAAAAAAAGTGTGATTCAACAAGAAATTAGTCGACATTGAAAAATGTAACATTGTCACCGTTGGGAGTTATTTTTACAATTGCCTTTTTCCCTCAGTGTATGCAAAATATTTATTGCTGACAGTTTGAGGTTATTTTTTACCCGGTACCTCGCATACACATTTTGTTTTTGTAATGCTCGTAAGTATAGGATTTTACTCGCCTATACTCGGAGGCAAATATATTTAATTTTGTCACACTAATAATTAATTAATTATTTATTTATATATTTTGAAAAATTTAGAGGGCATTGAAAATTAATTAATAAATTCAGTAATTGTAGCCAAAGTCCATAAATCTCGTATTAAAGATGTTTTTTAAGTAACTTTTTGGTTGCTTGTTTTTTAAGCTTTCTAAAACCAATCACTTTTCAATATTAATTAATTATTTATTTATAAATATTAATATTAATTTTATTAATTAAAAATGTATACATATATTCCAATGCATATTCGATAGCTTTGTTTGCATAACATAAATATATGTAAATACAAAGTTGGATTTTTAGTTAATTTCGATCATCAGTCTGGTTTGTGTCCTAATTTTTTTACTGGGTTATCGAGATGTCAATCAAGTTGTAAAAAACTACAAAAACAAACATATAGAAAAACAATTTTTTTTCTTTAAATTATGACATTGCTCGCCCGTAAGAAATGTTTGGGCATCATTGTTTTACCGGCTAAACGTTTAGTGACAATAATAATTTATCCACGTATAACAAAAAATTTTAGAAATATTCATTATTTAATAAGAATTATATAATAATATAATATAGTTTTAACTTGTTGCACCCGCGATACAGAAGACATAAAAGTTTAATTTTTTTTACAGAAAGAATGAGCTATCATTCCGAAACTGTGCAAAAGTGAGAATAGTTTAAAACTGAACTTAAATCAATCAGTGTTAAGTGTGTAATGATTGTTAGGTTAAAATAAACAAAAACTTAAATTGGTTGCAGACGCGATGTTTATTTTAATATAATAATAATTTTAATAATATAATAAGTACCACAAAGCCCCGTACGTTGTCGGGGGTGTCTAGCTAAGGTCAGGGATCAGTGCCGTGCAAGGCCGTATTTAGGGGGGGTTTTGGGTGTTTGAACCCCCCACGAAATTCTGGTATATAAATTTTACTTCTATCATATTCAAAGCTATATGTTCAAAATACTAGTTTACAAATAATTAATTTGAGAAAATACCAAGAATTTCAGGTATAGGGGAAGACTGGCATGAACCCGCTGAAGTCAAAACCATTTTTTTATGGTTAGGGTTTTGAGATAACGTAATTTAGGTTTTTTTTGGTTACAAATTCAATCAAAAATTCTTCTCGCTGAAGTTACAAATACCCGCAAACCGTATCTACTCCGTTCGAAAGATAATTAAAGTACGCTTCTAACGACATACCACTTATAAATTAAATCATGTTACATACATACATTTTCTAAAATTTTAGTATATTTCCTTATAACCGCATAAAGTCATTGCATGGCTGAAAATTCATTACTCGGGTTATATGTGTTAGTGTCTGATTTATAACATTTTGTGTGTTTTTGTGTGAAAGATCCCATATATGGGATGGTTGCGTTGTTATAGTCCGATTTCACCTATTTTCAATAAAGTTAGTATTGAAAATAGGTGAAATCGGACTATAACAACGCAACCATCCCATATATGTCAAAGTCAACATTTTATTGATTTTTTGCAATTATTGAAAAAATTTGGTTTTATTGGGGTTTTTATAAGAAGTTGTTAAAATCAGGAAAGTTTTATTCTTTTTAAAATTATTCTGTTTTATTGCAAACATTTTAAGCGTAATATTAAAAAGATTCGATGAATACTTTATTTTTGGCGATTTTTTCCAACTGAAACAAAAAGGACGCTCCCAACTATATGAAAATCACTTCACAGATAAAAGGACATTAGAGGGAAATATAAAGCTTCCCAAGCACTGTTTGCCAGCATAACACCAACAGTCTCAAAAAATAAGCTGTTGCTGTTCTGCGAAAGTTATCATAATTTTTTGAGAACTTTTGAATTTCGATTTCCTTTGAAAATATCTGAAGTCGAAGCACAGAGCAGTCGAATATATTTGTATGCTTATTTTTGCTGTTGCTTTACTGTGTAATTTCAAACAGATCAGTCGACAGCAAAGCACATATAAACAGAATTTTAAATTTAAAATTGGTTTTTTTTTGTACATTACAATTTCGATTGTGTTCCCATTAATTAAAAAAAAAAACAATAACAACAGTGCTGTAAAAAATCGAAATTATGTTTGCCCTTTGCTGTGCTGTAAAAATTTCCACAATACAGCAACAGTCGACTATAATTTTTTGAAACTTAAGGCTGCGCAGTTGCATTACAGTATAACTTTTTATTTTTTATACTTCTGCTGCGCTGTTTATTTTTTAATTTTCAAATGAAGATGAAATTCAATGGAAATGAAAAAAAAAGTTGATAACAGATGGGTAATCTAACCGAGTTTTTCGTCCACAAAATATTTTTTTTTTTTCACTTTTATAAAATCACCAAAAATAAAGTATTAATCGTGTTTGCAATGGAACAGTCTAATTTTTAAATGAATAAAAGTTTCCTGATTTTTAAAACTTCTTATAAAAACCCTAATTTGAAAAAGATTTCTTTTATTATTTTTAGTTACTGCACGAAATAGGTTATAAATTTTTCTCCAACAAAAAAAAAAAAAAAACCAAAAAAAAACTACGGTATGGGGAAATGGTCTTTGATCGTGGTCTCAGGGTAGGGGCTGGATCAAGGTGTGCCGAAGATCAGCCTGGCTGGGTGGCCCCTATAAATAGCCCAGTCTTGTACGGTGGCCTCTGGGTACCGAGCCACACCCAGTTGTAATTTCTGGCCTTACCCCAGGCACCGCGGATCTCTGCCTGGTACTTATTTCTCCACAACTCGTGGGTTCAAAGAATGGATCAACTTATTGCAAAAGAAAATCTGAATAAAGAGGCCGGCACTCTCAAAAATTCGGAAGGGCATACGCCCACTGAACTAGGAGCCCATGCGCTGCAGGATCCCCTACCAGCCGCGCTGCGGCTGCTATAGAGGGGGCAATAAAGCTTCAGGCGCTGCCGAAGTCTAGCACACCTCAAAAAAACTAAAAACCAGGCTAAGGAGGGGGTCGCCAAGGGCAAGGCGTCATCTGGTGGAGGTGATGCTGGTAAGCAGCTTGCTACCGGAGCCATTGCCAAAACTTCTGAGCGCGGCCCTAGCGGGCCTCTCCCAACGCCAACAGCATTTTCCCGCCGGATTAAAGGCCAGCTCTTAAAGATGCCTGCATTAGGCAGAGGCGAACGGCACATCGTATCCATAGGCGGTTAGGATACGAAAAAGACCTGCTCTCCAGGGCGCTGCCTGGGGATGTGGGCGAACTTAAGGCGGAGCTGAAATGGGCTAAAACCATAATTCCAGACTTCGGCTTTTCTCGGAAGGAGCAAAGTTCAAAGCGAAATAGGTCGATGGAGGCTGCGCCTGCTGTCTCCGTGACCAAGAAGCGCAGAAACCAAGGACCCACTTTTGCAAAGGTTGCTAAAAGGAGCATACTTCTGGGCATCTACGATGCCGGTTTGGGTGTGGGGGGGGGGTTGCGCAAAATTCAATCCCAATGGCCGTGGGTGAAGGCCGGTATGGCATGTCACTGCGTCAGTGTCATGAAAGAGTCAGGTGGTCCTCTTCCCTCCTGTAAGGAGGTGGGTCGGTTCCAGGGCTCTGTAATGGTGGTGGCGTGTGATGATGCTAGATCGGCCGACCTCTACAAATGGACGATATCCAAAGTAGGTGAGGTCTACCCTGGAGCGATGCTCAGGGCGGTGGACTATATATCCCTTGCAGACCGAGAGCCAGAGTAGTAGGTAGTATGTGTTTTTAGTTGGTTATTAAACCGAATGTGAATTTATATCTAACTATTTTTATTTATTGTATTGTTTATTTGCATAATGAACAAAATGAACTAAAAAAATTTATCGATTAGAAAAATAATGTTAAAGCTATTGAAACGGGTTTTATTCTTTAATGTTTGCGCCTTTTGAAATATGAACAATCTCGCAAAAATTAACAGGCTGGTTTAATGAGTTCATGTGATCGTGAGTTCATACAATCCCGAGTGACATATTTGGAAGGATTTTGGGCTCCACTTTTCTTTTTTTTTTTTAGGACTCAGACATCACGTAATTTTAAAAGGAAATATAACAGAAACAATAACTTCACTTTTATCTTTTAACTCATGTTGTAAAAAAACCGTCCAACTCTTAATTTTATTTAAACTTGTACTGAAAAACAGCACGGACGTTTAAACTTAGTTCAAAATTGAACGGAGTTTTACAAAACTTAGTTTAAAAGCCCGTCTCCACATAACTTGTTTCACCAAAAAAACATCTAGCAAAACATCTCGCTCAATAAGCCGTCTCCACGTGGCTAATCGTGATTCAGTTTGTCACAAAGATGACTTGATACGAAACTCTTTTTTACTCTCTCACTTTTATGATTTTCCCACGGGTTTTCTGTGGCTTTGTTGCCAGCATCAACACAACAGAAAACCCGGCCGATCAGCTGTTTGTACAAATTGCAGGTGCCAGAAGGGAAAACACGCCAAAATAAATAGGCGCATTTGGTGGATTTAGATTTTTTTTTGTGTGTTAAATTTTGTTGAAATAATAATGAATTATGAAAAATATCGAGGTAATTGTATTGCTCGTGTATAGTACGCAGTGCAGTTTATTGTTTCAACTGGAAAAAATTGTGTTTCAGTTAAAATTATAAAAAATATGTTAATGAGATGGAACGCGGGCAGCGGTTATTCAGTAGATTTATATATATCTCCGGTTAAAAATTATTATATTTCAGTTCTAATATATTCACATTTTAATAGAATTGCAAAATAGAGTAAAATATTTCTTAAAAAATACCACCCAACTACATGTATTATCGTTCACCACTTTTTGTGCGTTATTCTTAATTTGTCTGAGATTGGGTATCGAACACGAATATTCGGAATGTGGGAAAATCATACTATCCTGTGTATCACTTTTGTGGTTATATCCTTATCTTAATTTGGTATAAACAAAATTTTATTATTGCTATAGTCTTCAATAACATAAGGAAGCCGAAAAACTCCCAGAAATAATATGTAAAATACCCATTTTCAGTTTTCGAACAGAGTGGCACCAATGAAAAATGTTATAAAAAATGCGCATTTTGACAGCGCTCTCACGAAATAAAGAGTTTCGTATCTAGTTATCTATGGTTTGTCATTTCTCATTCTTGTTCTTCTTAAATGTTTGTATGTTTGCTTATTTTTGCGTCTTTGTTTTGGTCTGTGTGAGATTTCGATAGATTTTCGATATAAAATTAGAGAAGACATCGATATCATCGAGGTTGGCAAGATGATTCAGAATGAAACAGTGTTTCAATCTTCACTCGCTCTCAGAAATTTGGATGGAAATTGGCGAGTTTCGGCACTGGTTTCCGTGTCGAAACAAGATTGAGAGAGAAAATGCAGAAAAAAAGAGCGAAACACGTTATGTGGAGACATGGTATAAACCTGGGCTGAAAAACTGGACCTAACACGTTATTTTTTCTTTCCGTTTTCTTTTTTACCTCGTCCCCAGTGTGACCCTTTCCCGGACAAAACGGCAAATGCCGTCAAAAAAAGTAAAAAAAAAAAAAATGAGGAACATGACGGGGTTCCCCATCATTCGTTATTTTTAGAAAAGTGACAAAGCTGGAGTTTCCGAAGGGAATTCAAAGTTAATTCATATATTCCCAGAAAGTAAGTCACTATAAATTTCAGTAATTAAATTTTTGTTTTTCAATTTTTCATTTTCATATTCTATTTATTTGTTCCGGACACATAACATGTGTCCCACGGGAACTTCATTTCGAAAACCGACTGACCGCGAAAGAGGTAAAATATTCGCCCGCGCGTATGTTTACAAGAACTAAATGATATACATGCACTTGTTGATATGTACAATTTTATCCTAGTATTTATACAAAAATAAAATAATAGCCTTTCACTTACCTGCACCGCTTGCATCTTGTTGCCGGATAACCCTTTCAGTATAGGTGGAGTAGTTCGTACACCCACAATTGCCATATAGTCCACCAAACGTGGGCATAGCGAAAGTTTTTGTTGTTCAGCCATTATCGAAGTAATTACTTAAGATGAATAACCTTTTTCTATAATTAATTCGTTAACAAGATAGTTTGGTTATATTGTTAGAAAAGATGTAAAAGAAATATATATACATACATACAAATGGTTATACATATATGCAGCGTTGCCACTTAAAAAATTTTAAATTTACCACAATACAAAATAAAAGTAACCAAAACTAGTAACAAGTAATAATATAGGCATATGACCATGGTTTGAACCCGAGACCTCTGGCATTGCAGGCGAGCACTCTACCCACTGCACCACAGCGGCCACGGCTACGGTTAACAAAACCTAAAATATATCAATTATTTTACATCTTTAAGCCTTAAACGGATCCAAGGTCGGGCGAAGTATCAGCCCGTTGTAGCGTTCTATCAACATTTAGAAACACGGCCAGATATGTGAATGGACAGAACCAAAAAGCTGACGAAAATCGCCCGACGAAAATTCGCCAGAATAGAGTTATTTCTAATGTGGTCGCTGACTCCTGTCAAACAAATTATTTGGACTTAAAAGCTTTTTAATGCTTAGCACGAAAATTATTTAAAGTAATTTTTTATTGTTGGGGGTAAATGGTTGAGTATAGCTATTTCACGAAAACCCATTTTCGATCATTAGCACCGTTTTCGGAAGTGGATGCTCTGCACGAGGATCGAACCCGTGGTACATTCCATCTTCAGCCGCAATGTGCGAACGCTTTTACACGCTCGACCACTGAGACTATGAAAGCTGTTGAATTTTTCATATTCATTTTTCTGAAACATCTTTACACTCAACATTCGCTGGAAATAGTTGTTGCTCCTTTTTCTATTTACACCCAACAATAAATTGATAAAAAAAATTGCAACAACACAATTTGGATAACAAATATTTTATAGTTTGAAAAAATTAAAAGCGTATTCCTAAAAATTGAATGTAACCATGGTGTACTCAATACATGGACCTTGAAGGTAACCAAAATCGGCCGACAGTAAGAGCCTATACACACTTGCGACTCAATCGATTTGGTCGAATTGGGCTGTTGTATTCACACGCCAACTATTTAGTCGAATCGGTGGCAGCTATTCACACTAGAGACTAAATAGTCGGGTGATTGACAATGACATAGTGTTGCCAATGTTCACATTTTACACAGCAAATTTAACATTAGTGGTCTTCGTATAAAGTGATGAATTATTATAATAATAATATAATACAATGGCGCTATTATAACTCTGACGAGTTTTATGGCCGAGCTTCTCTCCCAATTCGAGGTGTGCTCCTTTTTGTTTTTCCTACTAATTGGGTGGACCTACAGTTTTATGCCGGCTCCGAACGGCGAATGCATTTTTTGTGAGAAGCTTTTTCATGGCAGAAATACTCTCGGAGGGTATGCCGCCCACTGCCGAGAGGTGACCGCTGCTCTTAAAAAACCCAATAATTGGATTTTTACTAATTAGAAAAATTTGTTTGGCTCGGACCGTGGTTTGAACCCGAGACCTCTGGCATAGCAGGCGAGCACTCTACCCACTGCACCACAGCGGCCACATGAATTATTAAATTGCTTTTATCACTTTATCTGCATTCTTACATGAAAGCACCTTCTTGTCATCTGTCAAATTGATTAATAAATAAAAAATAATAAAATAAACAAAAAGTGCATACATTGTTTGGCTTTCTTTCTTATTAAACTAGCAACTAGCTGTCAAGTAAATGAAAAGAGAAAAACGGAAAGAATTACGCTCATAAAGAACGAAACGAACAGAAGTACAAGAAACGGAAAAATAGTAAAAATTAGCCATTAATAATTTCCATGCAATTTCATTTTCATTATTTCTATTTTAAAATGCGATTAATTACATATTTGAAGAGAACAACAATATCAAGAAACACATGAAAACGTGATGAAAAGTAAATATCCTTAGTTAGATAATTCTAGTTAATAAGAAACGAACCTTTTGTTTTTTTTTAAACATTTTGAAAATATTAATTGACATATTCAATCTCTGCAATTTACCAAAAGTGAAATAAAAGTAGTGCTGTCAGCATGGCAAGTCTTTCCACTACGAATATCACTGTTGTTGTTGTAGTCGTTCGACTAAATTGTCTCTAGTGTGAATACGTAGAAGGGCGCCTTGCTGATCAAGCAGTTGTCCGACTGTTTCAGTTGGAATGAAATTGGGCTGCAAATCCAACTGTTTCAGTTGTTCGACTAATTGAATGTAGTGTGAATGCTTCCATACATTCCCATGCAAATCAACATTCGACTAAATCGATTGAGTCGCAAGTGTGTATAGGCTCTAACCAAACGAAAAAATTTTAACCAATTTTGGTAAAAAGTAACCAAAGTGGCAACGCTGCATATATGCACTAGCTATACCCTACCAAGCTTTGCTTTGGCCCACTTCATATTATAGGCATTAGAAGCGAAAAACGGCACACTTTAAAGCGAATTGAAGTACCTAGATGACCGAGCTTTCCTCGGAAGTAGGCCTCAGCAAAATTTAAGATAAACAAGTAAGGAAGCCTATAATCGAGTGGAATCGAACATTAGATACTCAGCTGAATGCTTTAATTGTTTGTTTGCGTTTGATGGAACAAGGTGTATTTTACACAAACCGCGTGCCGCATAAAGTGGGCGGAACCACGCCCATTTTCAAAATTTTATTTATTTATTTATTTTATTTCAAGTCTATGGCCCGGTTTCACCAACGTGACTAAAGCTAAAACTAAGTTTTGACTTAAGTTAGCCCAGATTTTGGGCTAACTTACTTTTGGGTTTCGCCAAATAGCCGAAGGGCCGGTTTCACCAACCGGTCTCAACTTAGTTAAGCCGATTTTTTTACGTTTTCAGTTTCACCATGCAACTGAGCTAAGTCTCAAGTTAGTCAGCTTTTGTCTTGACTAAAAATAAACTAAGGCCCGGTTTCACCAACCGGTTTCAACTTAGTTAAGCCGATTTTTTTACGTTTTCAGTTTCACCATGCAACTAAGCTAAGTCACAAGTTAGTCAGCTTTTGCCTTGACTAAAACTAAACTAAGAATTTGAGTCGCTTTAGCAAATTCAACTACCAACAGAGCGAATATGACAAAAAAATGAGCAAATACAGCAACCAAAACAACCAAAAAACCCAGTATTCGCCATAAAAGGTTGGTTACAAAGCTATTTTCTTAGACTATTTGGTGAAACCCAAAAGTAAGTTAGCCTCAAATCTGGGCTAAACTAAGTCAAAACTTAGTTTTAGCTTTAGTCACGTTGGTGAAACCGGGCCTAAGAATTTGAGTCACTTTGGCAAATTCAACAACCAATAGAGCGAATATGACAATAAAATGAGCAAATACAGCAACCAAAGCAACCAAAAAACCCAGTATTTGCCATAAAAGGTTGGTTGCAAAACTATTTTCTTAGGCCCGGTTTCACCAACGTGACTAAAGCTAAAACTAATTTTTGACTTAAGTTAGCCCAGATTTGGGGCTAACTTACTTTTCGGTTTCACCAGCTAGTCTAAGGCCCGGTTTCACCAACGTGACTAAAGCTAAAACTAAGTTTTGGCTTAGTTTAGTCCAGACTTGAGGCTAACTGAATTTGCTAAAGCGACTCAAATTCTTAGTTTATTTTTAGTCAAGACAAAAGCTGACTAACTTGTGACTTAGCTCAGTTGCATGGTGAAACTGAAAACGTAAAAAAAATCGGCTTAACTAAGTTGAGACCGGTTGGTGAAACCGGGCCTAAGAAAATAGTTTTGCAACCAGAAACCCTGCCAGCTTTTTTGCCAAATACTGGTTTTTTTGGTTGTTTTGGTTGCTGTATTGGCTAATTTTTTGTGATTTTCGCTCTTTTGGTTGATGAATCTGCTAAAGCGACTCAAATTCTTAGTTTAGTTTTAGTCGAGACAAAAGCTGACTAACTTGTGACTTAGCTTAGTCGCATGGTGAAACTGAAAACCTAAAAAATCGGCTTAACTAAATTGAGACCGGTTGGTGAAACCGGGCCTTAGACTATTTGGTGAAACCCAAAAGTAAGTTAGTCCCAAATCTGGGCTAACTTAAGTCAAAACTTAGGCCCGGTTTCACCAACGTGACTAAAGCTAAAACTAAGTTTTGACTTAGTTTAGCCCAGATTTGAGGCTAACTTACTTTTGGGTTTCACCAAATAGTCTAAGAAAATAGCTTTGTAACCAACCTTTTATGGCGAATACTGGGTTTTTTGGTTGTTTTGGTTGCTGTATTTGCTCATTTTTTTGTCATATTCGCTCTGTTGGTAGTTGAATTTGCTAAAGCGACTCAAATTCTTAGTTTAGTTTTAGTCAAGGCAAAAGCTGACTAACTTGTGACTTAGCTTAGTTGCATGGTGAAACTGAAAACGTAAAAAAATCGGCTTAACTAAGTTGAGACCGGTTGGTGAAACCGGGCCTTAGTTTTAGCTTTAGTCACGTTGGTGAAACCGGGCCTAAGAAAATAGTTTTGCAACCAACCTGCAAATACTGGGTTTTTTTGTTGTTTTGGTTGCTGTATTTGCTCATTTTTTGTCATATTCGCTCTTTTGCTAAAGCGACTCAAATTCTTAGTTTACTTTTAGTCAAGACAAAAGCTGACTAACTTGTGACTTGGCTCAGTTGCATGGTGAACAGTGATGCCGTTTTGATACAATCGTATCAAATGTGATACTTTTTTAAGCCCAAGATACGTAGATACTTTTTATTTTGACGTAGAACAAATTTGATACCTTTTTAATCAACATCAAATAATTTTGATACGATTTAATCAAAATCAAAGAATATTAACCTATTCTTTTTCATTTTTAAGATTTTCTAAAAATTGTAACAACCTGTGTTTGCCGCGAAAAATATGTATTGTGAAAGTCTTGAAAATACCAAAAATGGGCAACATTTTATCAAACTGTATAGTAGGCATCACTGCCCATGGCAGGCATGAGCACGGCTCACTAACAGAGGTTAACTAACTAAACAGCTGATTTTTAATTTCCACAGTATCCACAGAATACACAAACAATTTACATTAAATGATCTTGATCAGTTCTTACGTGTTTTGTATATGGAGTTTTGAATTTTTTATGTTAACCATTATTTTAATAGCTTTTATGATTTTCTGGAATTAAATTGAATTCGAAAAATCTAAAATGATACCTAACTATCCATTATCTTTATATTTTTATATTGGTAAATGTAATAAAAAACGATGTCACGTTGAAAACACGAAAGCAGCTTATTTTAATAATTTTAATTTTTTTCAAAAATTTTTCAGTGATACGAAAAAAAAATTTCCGTATCAATTTGTTATACGGGTTAAAAGCCCGAAAACAGCTTTTTTGATTAATTTAAGTTTTTTTTTCCAAAAAATTTTCGGTGATACGAAAAAAACCATGAAAGTATCAATTTTTGATACCAAATTTTTTGAGGCTGCGGCAACACTGATGGTGAAACTGAAATGTCTTACAGACTAGTTAGCAAAATGTACATCAAGTGATATACATATGTATGTGCGCAGATTATATCGATTTGAAAATGTTAACCCTCTGCGACTGATGTGGTAGCCTAGCAGGCACAATTTAAATAGCGTATATTTTCTGGTCTCATTTTGAAAGCTACTGAAACCATCCCTGTTTTCAGTTCAAACATAAGGGTTTTTATTTATTTCAATATTTTTTTAGTCCAAAAGGATAATATGTTAAACGGTACATATTTCTTTACATGCCTGAAATTTACCCTGCGAACCATATACCCTTACAAAAACAACAAAAAAATATTCCATATTATAATTTAAAAAAAAAAATAAAGTTTCTAACTTAATATAACGTACATTTGAATTCACCACTGTGTAAAAAACAGAAAAATTTGATGGTTAAATAAAAGGATATTTTATGATAATCCTCCGTGAAAATTCTGAAGCTTTAACGAAATGGCTTTAATAGCTATTAATAATAATAATAATACAATGGCGCTATTATAACTCTGACGAGTTTTATGGCCGACCTTCTCTCCCAATTCGAGGTGTGCTCCTTTTGTTTTTTTCTACTAATTGGGTGGACCTAGAGTTTTATGCCGACGGCGAATGCATTTTTTGTGAGAAGCTTTTTCATGGCAGAAATACACTCGGAGGGTATGCCGCCCACTGCCGAGAGGTGACCGCTCGGACCGAATAAAATAAAGTTCTTTAAAAACAAGAGCTAAAAACATATATTCAAACTCATTTCTCTCAGAAATCTATTGTGAATGTAATATCACTGTTGCATTTCTCGTGATATTTTTCTCACGTTATCAAATATCAAGGGTTGAGGTATGAGAAATTTAACGAAGCTTCAAATTTGACAAGACGTTTATTTTGTTGTATCGCCAAATTTGCCAGGCTAAAATCACACTGCCAGAACAACCTTAATGTATTTTGTTATTGTAATTGGTAGAGTGTAATACCAAAATGATATTTCGCCTTGGTTGAAATCTGAATTACTTTGGGACTCGCCCATTCGCTTTAATTTTGACATTACACTCTACCTTTGGAAATAAAAAAAAGAAGAATTTTAATTCGCCGCTGCGCCTACTTTCCTTAAGCTGTTTTGTTAATCCACCATACTTGCCGTCTGTCAGGGTAAAATTTTAATCGAATTAAGTGTTGTGGTAATAGGGATTCCCGCTGCGCTGTCAAGCCTATTATCGTGCTTCCACCAGCTACACTACGCTTAGTGTTCCGTTTGTGTTCATCTACACAAACTTAAACGCAAAAATTACAAGTACCGTTAAATCCCGTCTCCACATAACTTGAATCGCCAACGAAACA
This sequence comes from Urophora cardui, assembly GCA_960531455.1. Taxonomy (NCBI): domain Eukaryota; kingdom Metazoa; phylum Arthropoda; class Insecta; order Diptera; family Tephritidae; genus Urophora; species Urophora cardui. The sequence goes on from OY482671.1 coordinate 41,201,145, forward strand.
TGTAGCGAAACTTCTAGCTAAATAACCCGTCTCCACGTGGCTGACCGTTATTCAGTCTAAAAATTATCTTTCTTGTTCTTCTTAAATGTTTGTATATTTGCTTATTTTTGCGTTTTTGTTTTGGTCTGTGTGAGATCTTCGATAGAAAATTAGAGAAGGCATCGATATCATCGGGTTTGGCAAGAGGATTGAGAACGAAACAAGTGTTCCAATATTCATTCGCTCTCAGAAATTTGTATGGAAATTAACGGATTTCGGCACTAGTTTCGAGGATGACTGCTTGCCCAGAATGTTGTACTACAGCTACGGACTACATAGCTTACTACATCAGCTGATGACTGATTTTGTGGCAACGCTCGAAAATGTGAACACAATGGTGTAGCTCAATGTATCTCATATATGTCATCTTTTTTATATTTTTGTACAGGGGATTCCTTAAATTCCATAAAAACTCTTTATTTTTTACAAGTTCAATTCATTTTTCCGTTTCTTCGTCCTTCATTTCGAATTTCCGTCATTAAAAAATTGAGCTGTCACACTGTAGCGCGCTACAAAGTTAAAGTTAACTCTACTTCTACTACAGCCACAACTACACGCTACAGACACAGCTACACATTGTGGGCATTGCAATGCAATTGTACTGTTTTAACTTTTGACAGCTCTTACTACGTACTACAGCCACACCATTCTGGGCAAGCAGTGAACGAAGATTGAGAGAGCGAATGCCGAAAAAAGAGCGAAACACTTTATGTGGAGACATGGTATTAGGTTTGTTAGGGGTTGTGTGTGTGTATACTTATCGTTGTCGTATTAACACTACGCTACGTTATTGAATGTTATCATAATGTTTAATTTCGAACGCTGGATGAAATACCATTTCCACCAAAGCAAAAATAATTGAAATCTACGTTAAAGTTACGGAGTTATGTCGTAACAAACTTTTTTTATGCATATGTTTAGTTTGTTTTCGACATCCATTCTCTTTTTCTATTTTTTTATCGACATATTAAATAACCTCCTGGTTTTACACCGTGAGTCAATCCGGATTATAACACTGGATCACAAAATGAAATTTTTTGTCTGTACTTTCAACGTGACTATCCTACCTATATGTAAAATCGGTCGCTGATTCCGAAAATCGGGTTCATTTTTAATTCTATGGGAAGGTTTTTGAGATATCGGCAATTTACCGTTATTTGGCCAATTGCTCCACTTAATCCTGTATACCTCTTTAACGCAGTGAGCTATCTTCTTTGGAGTGACACTATACGAAAGAAAATTAAATTTCCTTTTCATGGCTGCTATAACATTTTTCCCTAACTCTTATAGTCTCTGAAATATTAACGATTCAATTTGATTTTTTTCGATTTTTTACGATTTTTTGAAGAAAAAATTGACTTTGTCAGGCAATATCTTTAAAACCAATGTTTTCACCTTCGGTTTTACTCCTTTACGTGAAGCTCCATTCTATTGGGAAAAAGATAAGCTATCAACGAAGAAAATCCATGGTAAAATGGAAAAGTTATAGGCGATCAAGTAAATACACCCAAGTCGCGCAATGCCTCTGCACGGGTATATTCTATGCATATTATACCAATACCTACACATCTGCAGTACCCAGTTGGAAAAGGTAATGTATGGTCATCTATAAATGGATATAAAGGCCATAGGATCTATACATTCCAGAATGCATGATTTTTTTCATTGTGATGTCCTAGGGAAGTCATGCATCCACTTTTCCCTGCCAAGGTAAGGCAAAAAGGAATGTTTGGATGAGAGTCGCTCTTGCCGTGATCTCGGTATCGGTTTATTTTCTCACTTAAAAATAAAAAAAAAATACTTTTTTTTTGCATTTTTCTCTTCATTCTCTCTCCATCCGATTTCCAACTAGAAATATGTAACTTCACTTCAGCTTGTTCTCCTCTGCTTCTCTCATTGTCGCACCATCTTCCCCTTCACTGCTTCACCCATGTGGGATATTCAACATTATATTGATCTTTAGTGCCGCTTTTATGCGTCCGTTTGTTAAAAAAGCAAAACTAGAGAAAACCTGATTCTCCTAATTGTTTTTTTTTTTTTTTTTGCTAGATTCAATATTATAGCTGAGAGCCGATGACTGACCTCTTCGCTTACCTTGGGTTGCATTCTGGTATGTATCCGATTTCCTATAAGTTGGAAGGTATAGCTGAGAGCCGATGACTGACCTCTTCGCTTACCTTGGATTGCATTCTGGAATGTATCCGATTTCCTATAAGTTGGAAGGTATAGCTGAGAGCCGATGACTGACATCTTCGCTTACCTAGGGTTGCATTCTGGAATGTATCCGATATTCTATAAGTTGGAAGGTATAGCTGAGAGCCGATGACTGACCTCTTCGCTTACCTTGGGTTGCATTCTAGAGTGTATCCGATTTCCTATAAGTTGGCAGCCACACAACATAGATTTTAGATGAAATCATAGTTTTTTTTGGAATACATACTATAATGTAAATTTTTCGTACATCTTTTCATGCGTCCGCAAGGTCATGCATGACCACCTTTCCAACTGGGTAGCAGCACATTGGCAGCGCAGTAGGTAACAGCGCATTTACGGGTATAACATGCATAGAATATACCCGTGCAGAGGCATTGCGCGACCTGGCTGTATTTACTTGATCGCCTATAACTTTTCCATTTTACCATGGATTTTCTTCGTTGATAGCTTATCTTTTTCCCAATAGAATGGAGCTTCACGTAAAGGAGTAAAACCGAAGGTGAAAACATTGGTTTTATAGATATTGCCTGACAAAGTCAATTTTTTCTTCAAAAAATCGTAAAAAATCGAAAAAATTCAAATTGAATCGTTAATATTTCAGAAACTATAAGAGTTAGGGAAAAATGTTATAGCAGCCATGAAAAGGAAATTTAATTTTCTTTCGTTTGGTGTCACTCCAAGGAAGATAGCTTACTGCGTTAAAGAGGTATAAAGGATTAAGTGGAGCAATTAGCCAAATAACGGTAAATTGCCGATATCTCAAAAACCTTCCCATAGAATTAAAAATGAACCCGATTTTCGGAATCAGCGACCGATTTTACATATAAATAGGATGGTCGCGTTCAGAGTATTTTTTGGCTGTAGAGCAGTGTAATCAGTGGAAAAATAACGATGTTATAAGTGATTTAGTGAAAAAGCTTATATGTATTTTTTCATTGAACTTCCAGATTTTGGAAATTTAAACCCACTATAACAATAACACTAATTTACAGCAAAAAATTCCAAGAAATCGAGGACTCCTTGAGCTCAAAAGTATTTATTTTTATTTTTAATGGTTAGATTTTTGCGATAATGGTAATTTTGTGTTTTTTTGGTTATCACTTAATTCAAAAATAGTTTTCGCTAAAGTTACAAGTGAGATAACACTGGTCTGGAAAAAAATTTAGTCCTTATAGGTTTGATGAGTGATTTTAATAGATTTTGGTGCGCTGATTACGAAAATCAGATTGAAAAAGTCCCATAGCGCCAGGTTTTAAAGTTATTTAACACACAATTGGCATAGGAGTTCCTAGGTTTTAATTTACATTACTTTTTAATCATTTCTAATTAAACAAAAAACATAGTGAATGGTTGCATTAGACAAGCTATAATAAATATTAAGCTAAATATAACTTAATTACCTAAGTGGCATACCTTTATTATTATTTTCTGGTAATTAATAATAATAATTAATAATTTTTTATATAGATATTAATTTAAATCGTTCGAAGAGGACAAAAAATACACGAAACCTGAAGTCATATTAAGAGAGCTTAAATTTGAGGAAGAGATAGTCGACTGTACCAGTTTACCAAAAAAAAAACGTCAGCTGCAGTTTTCGCGGTGGGAAAGTGCTCAGCTGGAGACCTAAAGATATGCGGATCGTTATGGGCGCGGGCGCGTGACATGTTTTCACTGCATCAGTTGAGCACTTTTCCACTGCGAAAAATTTAGCTGGCAATTTTTTTCGTTTAACTCTTACTGATAACTGTTTTTAGCTTTCTTAACATCGGATAACTACATACATATGTATTTTTATACTCAGCTGTACTAGTACACAGAGTATTATAATTTTAATCACATAACGGTGGATTGTAACAGAACGAAATAATCGAGATAGATATAGACTTATATATATCAAAATGATCAGGGTGAAAAAAGAAATCGATTGAGCCATGTCCGTCCGTCCGTCTGTCCGTCTGTAAATACTCTAACTCGCGCAAAAATTGAGATATTTTGATGAAATTTGGAATGCAAGTTGGTATCGAGACTGGGACGGTTGGTATTGAAAATGGGCGAAATCGGACCATGACCACGCCCACTTTTCCTATATAGAAAAAATCGGAAATTTGGTATCTCAGCCACTAATATAGCTAGAGCGATGAAATTTTACCCACGTGCTGAGCTCAGGCCCCTATTAAGAAATTTGGTGAAATTTTGGAAAATGGGCGGTGCCACGCCCACTTATTAAGGGTCAAACATTGAGGGTTTTATAAGCCATAACTCAGAAACCATTGAAGATATATCGATGAAATTCGGTACGCGTGATATACTTACTTAGGCAAATGTTTGGACGAAAAATTGTTAAAATCGGTTGACGGCCACGCCCACTTTTATATATGGGTATTATAAAGTGACCTAATAAAAACATTTTAAGCGATATCTCTGTCAAATGTAAAGATAATTCATTGAAATTTTGTGGTATGATTTCTACAATAGACCGGAAACAAAAAATAGAAAAATTTTGGAAAATGGGCGTGGCACCGCCTCCTTTTAGACAAAGGAATCTACGAGATTTCGGAGCCCATAACTCGACAAATAATTGAGGTATTATGATGAAACTTGGTTTATACACTTTTATAACTTGTATTAATAGACACGCAAAAATTTATTGAAATCGGTTTATGACCACGCCTACTTTTTAGCAAAGATATTTCTGGAACACGCTTTGGAAATTTGTAACGTGACATCTTTGTAACTAGAAGTCATAAAGGAATGAAATTTTGCACAAAGAATAATATTCATATGCTTAGTTGGATGACTGATAAAAATGTTGAAAATGGGCGTGGCTACGCCCACTTTATGCAGCACTCGCTTTATATTAAGTGCACCGTGTTTCCATCAAACGCAAACAAACAATGAAAGCATACAGCTGAGTATCTAATGTTCGATTCCACTCGAACTTAGGCTTCCTTATTTGTTATTAATCAAATAGTGGACTGCAAACTTAGTTTTAACATTCATATTAATGCTACAGCAAATAAGGCAAGAGGTGTCTTAGCGTTTGTAAAACGTTGGTCAAAGGAATTCAGCAACCCATACATAACTAAAACACTCTTTACAACTTTAGTAAGACCTATATTGGAATACGGTTCGATAGTTTTGAATCCATACTACCACATTCACTCTGATCGCTTAGAATCAGTCCAAAAACAGTTTTTGCTTTTTGCTTTAAGAAATTTGCCTTGGGACTCTGTTTACAATCTTCTACCGTATACTAGCCGTTTAAAACTCCTTAATCTTCCGACTCTTGCAAGTCGACGAGAAATGTTAGGGGTAATATTTATCGTTAAGCTCTTGAATGGCTTAATTCTTTCTCCTTTCTTGCTAGCTGAAATAAACTTTAACATTCCTTCTCGTTCAACAAGACACTTCAACCCTATCTATTTAAAGCAGTGTAAATCAAACTTTTAATTAAATGAACCTTTCCGGGGTTTATGTAAGAGCTTTAATACCTATTCCAGCTTTTTAGATATTTCGGACTCACTTTTCATTATAAGGGAAAAAAAACTGTCTTATCTTAACACATAGTAGCGATTATTCTTTTATAATCCTCAAGAGTGACTTCAAATGTACTATACTCAGCTGATGATTTTATTTCTCTGTAGCTGAGCAGTTTAAGATCTCGACGCTTAAGGCACTCTGCACACGGAGCGTACTGCTTTAGACGCGTATTAGATACTACAGACGAAAGTTGTACGCTTTGATGTCGCGCACGTATATTTCAATTGACGGCTGCACACGAGTCGTCAGCTTCATGCATTCGTCAAAGTATGCTGGCTACATGTCGCTTGGGTAAAGCAGTGCTGGTAGCTAGGCGTACTACGCTTAGAAAACAGGAAGAAGAAGATGTTTGTTTACATTTTTCCACTTGGTTCAATTTATGAAAGCAGTAAAATTTGTGCAAAAAATCGGAAAAAATGAGTGTATAATGAAAGAAAATGGAAGATTCCGTAAAATTTTTCATCTTTTCTATTTAAAGCTTCGAAATTTAAAGCAAATACCATATTATTAATTTGTTTGTTTGTTTTGTGCAGCGAAGTTTCATGTCGCTTCGTGTGCAGATCTTGAGGCGCGGAGAAATCGACGCTACATGAAATGTCTCGTACGCGTCTATGACGATACGCCTCGTGTGCAGAGTGCCTAACAAACTCCTGCCATTCAACACCTCGGTAGTGCTGGAAAAACATCGATGTTTACGAGTATCGATATTTTTGAGAAAAAACATCGAGCATTTGAGCTTACAGACAAAAAACTTTGTATCAGGAAAACAAAAATAAAAAAATACATATGAAGACAACAAAAAAAAAATAAACAAACGAAAAATACAAACTTCAAATGCCCGTGCAAACATACGGGTAATAAACAAACAAACAAGTGTTCGAGAATTTGAACAGCATTTGTTCAGGCTACTCGAAAATGTTCAAAAAAAATCGAGAGCTCTACTTTATATAAACCTTAATTTAACATATGTATCTATATATAACAGCTTTATTTTTCGAAATGTCTGCATTCATTATTGTGCCCTGAATTGAACGAGAGTGACAGTCATTTATATTACTCTAAAAATTAACTAAATAAACATTTAAACTAAATATTTCAATTTATCATCAACAGAAATCTTTTTTGAAAAGGGAATTCAATAATCAAAAAAAAAAACAAAAAAGGTAAATTCTGTTCCAGCCCGAAAGAGTACCCAACTACCACAAATAGTCGTTGAAACGTAGCTACGACCAATGTTTTTACTTTAAAGTGTTGTGGCACTAGCCTAGGCACGTAATAGGAACGTTCTTATTACGTGTTTACGCCCAAAATGGGGAATGATTTTCGGTAACCACAACGTTCCAGAGTTGTCGCCGCAACGTGTTCGGCAACGTTCCATTGTCGTTTTAGATACGTAGTGGCGATGTGACATAATGGTTAGTACCACTTTCAGGGAACTTAGCATATATTCTTCCCTTTTTAACTTTCCAACTAGCACAAATAGTCGTTGAAACGTAGCTACGACCAATGTTTTTACTTTAAAGTGTTGTGGCACTAGCCTAGGCACGTAATAGGAACGTTCTTATTACGTGTTTACGCCCAAAATGGGGAATGATTTTCGGTAAGCACAACGTTCCAGAGTCGTCGCCGCAACGTGTTCGGCAACGTTCCATTTTCGTTTTAGATACGTAATGGCGACGTGACAGCATGGTTAGTACCACTTTCAGGGAACTTAGCATATATTCTTCCCTTTTTATACTCAGCTGTACTAGTACACAGAGTATTATAGTTTTAATCACATAACGGTGGATTGTAACAGAATGAAATAATCGAGATAGATATAGACTTATATATATCAAAATGATCAGGGTGAAAAGAGAAATCGATTGAGCCATGTCCGTCCGTCTGTCCGTCCGTCCGTCTGTAAACACTCTAACTCGCGCAAAAATTGAGATGTTTTGATGAAATTTGAAATGCAAGTTGGTATCGACACTGGGACGGTTGGTATTGAAAATGGGCGAAATCGGACCATGACCACGCCCACTTTTCCTATATAGAAAAAATCGGAAATTTGGTATCTCAGCCACTCATATAGCTAGAGTGATGAAATTTACCCACGTATTGAGCTCAGGCCCCTAAGAAGAAATTTGATGGAATTTTGGAAAATGGGCGGTGCCACGCCCACTTATTAAGGAGCAAACATTGAAAGCTTTATGAGTCATAACTCAGAAACTGTTGAAGATATATCGATGAAATTTGGTACGTGTGATATACTTACTTAGGCAAATGTTTGGACGAAAAATTGTCAAAATCGGTTGACGGCCAGGCCCACTTTTATATATGGGTATTATAAAGTCACATAATAAAAACATTTTAAGCGATATCTCTGTCAAATATAAAGATATATCATTGAAATTTTATGCCAGGAGTCCACCTGCGGACATACAACGAAAAACACAAAAATTTTGGAAAATGGGCGTGGCACCGCCTCTGTTTAGAAGCTGGAATATACGAGATTTCTGAGCCCATAACTCGACAAATAATTGATATATAATGACGAAACTTGGTGTGTACACTTTTATTACTTGTGGTAATACATGCTGAAAATTTTAGCGAAATCGGTTAACGACCACGCCCACTTTTATATATGGGTATTATAAAGTGGCCTAATAAAAACATTTTAAGCGATATCTTTGTCAAATATAAAGAAAATTCATTGAAATTTTGTGGCAGGAGTCCAACTACGGACATAAAACAAAAAACACAAAAATTTTGGAAAATGGGCGGTGCCACGCCCACTTATTAAGGGTCAAACATTGAAAGTTTTATATGCCATAACTCAAAAACCGTTGAAGATATATCGATGAAATTTGGTACGCATGATTTAATTACCTCGGCAAACATTTTGAAGGAAAATTGTTAAAATCGGTTGACGGCCACGCCCACTTTTATATATGTGTATTATAAAGTGACCTAATAAAAATATTTTAAGCGATATCTCTGTCAAATATAAAGATATATCATTGAAATTTTATGGAAGGTGTCCAACTATGGACATAAAACAAAAAACATAAAAATTTTGGAAAATGGGCATGGCACCGCCCCTTTTTAGAAGCAAAAATATACGAGATTTCGGAGCCCAAAACTCGACAAATAATTGAGATATTATGACGAAACTTGGTGTATACACTTTTATAACTTGTGTTAATAGACACGCAAAAACTTATTGAAATCGGTTTATGACCACGCCTACTTTTTAACAAAGATATTTCTGGAACACCGTTTGGGAAGTTGTACGTTGACATCTTTGTAACTAGAAGTCATAAAGGGATGAAATTTTGCACAAAGAATAATATTCATATGCTTAGTTGGATGATTGATAAAAGTTTGAAAATGGGCGTGGCTACGCCCACTTTATGCGGCACTCGCTTTATATAAAATCCATCAAACGCAAACAAACAATGAAAGCATACAGCTGAGTATCTAATGTTCGATTCCACTCGAACTTAGGCTTCCTTACTTGTTAACTTATGGTTTGCTGCTTCTTTCAACTTATTTGCTTATTTTATATTTGTTTCATTTTATATTCAGATACATGTATGTGAAACTTGTCCATTATTTAATTTGGAAACTAAAATGGCAACATAATAAATTCGTATTAATAATAAAGATAATGAAAGGAATGGTTTTGCGACAATTTGCATGAAAAAACTAAGGCGAATGAAAATCTATTGTGAAATATGGTGAGATAGGTTTAAAATTTTCACGCGCCATTCGAATTTTAATTTTTATGAAAATTTTTATTTTATTGACGTCCACCAGAATGCAAAAAAATCGCATACCTAGATGCCAAAACACTGTTTACGGCCTTATTCCGGTGTGGTAACATAATTTACTTTACTGGTGAAATAAAGAATCTGGTACTTTAAACACTCTTTTCGTATTCTGGCAGCAGAAAATTAAGTTATCACCTCAATACGTGGTAACAATTTGTTACCATTTCAGCCCGATTCCATTCCGTTCGTATGGAAATGCTTTGACAGCGTTACCATTTGTGCCAGAATACCAATTGAAAAGATGGTAACAAAAATTACCAGTAAAGTAATTTTTCGGTAACTTTCGGAATAGCAGTGTTAGTGGTTCTTTGGTACTTAAAAATTAATATTATTTATTAACCTAGTAATTTCGGTTCATAAATTATAATAATATGGCATTTTTCAATTTATTAATTCAGTGACTGTGTCATATTTACAAACAAATATGGCGGATTTTATAACAAATAACTTTGAAGTCGTATTAACCAAAAATCACGACCTCAAAGTTACTAAAACTTGACGATAGTGACGACTACTGGAAATATGTAACTTCAAAGTTATATTTCCCATAAAGTAACAAATGCCACTATAACGTGACTTCAAAGTAGCGGAAAAGTTATGACTACCTAATTGGAACTTGCTTATATCAACCCTGTGCTTATATTTTTTAAACACGGTTGTCACGCACCTCGCAAAAAATCCAGAATAAAATACCAACAGGTTCAAAATGCAGTCATTGATTTAAAAACCAATATGCGTAGCATTGTAAATTTATTGGTATACTTTTGATTGTAAATATTTATGTACAATCAACAATAATTATCTCTCGTATAGGTGGGCAAACTTTTTCACTCATACTTGTTTTTTTTTTTTTTTATTAATTTTAAGGTTAATGCCTGAATCGCAATGTGGCGTTCGGTCGGTCGCGCTTCTGACAAGTGAGTAGAAATGTATGGAAATATATGAAGCAAATCGCATTGTGACCTCAAACGTTTGATCGTAAAATTTTTGTAATATCGTATGTTCATTGCAACCCTGTATAACGCCTGAGTTGAACATTTCTCTACTAAGTCGGGCGTTTGACATTAAGTAATTAAAATTGTTTTTGTTTTTTTATGAAAAATTTTGAAATTTATGAAAAAATTAAAAAAAATATATTAGTGGCAGTGAACATGTTTACAATCCAACATCTAATACATGAACGCGCGACCGACCTAACGCCAAATTGCGATTCCGGCATAAATCTGAAAATTTTAAAATACGATTTTTTTTCCAAAATGCTTGCACGTATTTTGGTACTTAAACAAATTTAAAAAAATCCCACAAAAGTTGGTAAAGTTTGTATATCTCCCTCAAATCTCAATTTGATACGATGACAAAACTACCATATAAAAATGTATAGAAAACTCGGGATCAAATTGTACCGTAGAAGTATTATTTTAATAAAAAAAATGTAAAAATGGATGTCAAAAATAAATTTCTTGACAGCAAAATGAGAGCATACCGTTATTCTCTTGAAAAGGTGGTTTTTAAGCTTTAATTTTTACTGTAAATAATCAAGAACTTTGAAATTTTCCTTATAGTGCTATCGGCTAGTAAAATGTTTTTCACCCTAATCTGGCAAACATTTACTCGTCGTGTTCTTTTCTACCGATTCACACACGGCCTTAGTAAGAATTTTAATAGCGCATTTGAAAGTTACGAAATTACCAACGGCGAAAAAATTACCTACTTTGGATGTTAATTGCAGTGTGGCAATCGCGATTAAACAGACGCCATTACGAGACCAATTTCGTTTGTAATACTCGCCACTAGATAGAATTTTTTACTTCGTGGTGAGCTTAAGAAGTAACATGCACTTTGTAGTAGCCGTTGGCAGTTACGTGGTGATCTATAGGTAATGGATACCTTATTATCACCACCGAATATTACCTACAAGTTTCGTGACATTAAGCGGGCAATTAACGTCCCAAAAACGTAACCGAAACTATTACTGTTGCTATAAAGTAGCTGGCACTTTAAAGTTGCATTTAAGTAACATGAATTTGTCGCCGCTACCATTATTTGCCACGTATAAGTTTTAAAAACTTCGAGGTACTTTTACTAGTAACCACGACGTTTCTACTACCGGTAATGTCACTAAAAATCCACTTAACTTTAAAGTAACAATTATAGGTAGAAATTACCACGGAGCGACTGGGAATTTGTCAAACAAAGTTAATTTCTCACCGAAGTCGTACATTTAGTGAATGCTCCGTAATTGTTACACACCTAAGGTTCCCGTATCCGTCATTGTTACTTAGGTGCTAGTTGGGTAGGTATCAATTACAGTGGTTCACTGAAATATTTCGCATTTAAGTTATTTAAAAAACCATGTTATACCATGTTTACATATAACGAGATTTTCAGTAAATCTCGATTCGCCAATCTACCCGTTTAGATATAACATGAAATCTAGATTTGCTGGGAGAGGGATTGTCAACTGTCAATTTTCCTTACCTGCATGACCCAATAATAATATGTTCGTAGCAGTCAAAAGAGAATAGGCAACTACCGTTCGATGGCTGTTTTCACGAATGTAAAAAACAGATATTTTGTTTTTATTTAACTTGAAAAACGCTAGCAAACACACAAGCTTTTGCACGATTAACACGTTAAAGAAAGTATAATTAAAAAAAGATGATCATTTCATAACCTATAAAACAGAAAGAAGAAGAGCGACTTACTATTGCGATACGATTCTTGTTGGGCCATACTTACTGGCGTCCATTTTGTTTACTTTTCATTTTGACGTTTCTCCCAAATTCGCCAAAAAAATATCGATAACACGAAGAACACAGGGTTGCATTGAGAAAACTATCGTGATAATCTCGAGATTCATTTTAAATCGCGAATTTTTGGTAGCGGATTTTTGTATGGCAAACCTCGAATTTCAATCGAAGATTTTGTGTCAACCTCGAAAAAAGTAGATAATCTCGTATATGTAAATGGCCTATTAAAGACTAAAAGGTTTGAAATAGACAAATTAATAATGCATTCTAAATACCTTTTACACTCAGAGAAAATAAATCAAAAATAAAATTTTTATTTTTATAACGCACGTTTTCAACCAAGTCATTTTATTTTAAAAATGAAAATTTTTAAATTAAAAATGAAATTTTTGGAATTAAAATGTATTTGGGATTTAAAAAGAAAATGTTTAAATTAAAAATAAAAATGAATGGAAAAAAATATAAGTTTTTGGTTCAAAATCTCATAGTGCTTAAAAGAGAAATAAAAATTTTTAAATTTAAAATGTTTTTTCTTGATTTTGCAACTCTACGATGAACATTTAAAAAAATGTCCGTATTTACATTACTTTTAAACACAGGAATTTCTACATAGGAATCAAATTTTAAAAAATTCTCCAAATTTGGGGAATTACCCACAAAACAGCAATGCTGCCTTTTACCAGCTTCTTTCCGCGTTTATCAGTGATGGATCCATGACCGTCGATACATCGAATATCGGAAAAAAAATATCGATATATCGTAAAAGTTCAAAAACATCGATGAATCGATATTATATCGATATCGCTTCCAGCACTACACCTCGGCATTTTATGTAAATAAAAAATATCCGTACGTCATGCGGGTACGCCTCTCGTGCGGTCGGGCGGGATTGGAGGGCGTGGGTTATTATTATTATGTATTTGCGCGCGCGCGCTACGCCTATATCACGGAATCGGCTACCTTGATCTCGTGCTTAATTGTGTTATAGATTACTAAATTAGTATTTAATGCAATGAATATTTTTGAATTTATGTAAAAAAGTAAGTATTATGTTTATTCCAAATATTCCTCATCATTGCCCTCAAATCCTGGCTCGCTTTCGTGGTCGTTTAAATACAAAAATCACCAAGAAAAAATAATACTTTTCTAAAGCGAAATTTTACGCTGGATATTATCTGCATTTTTGCCTTCATACTCAAAAATTTGGCAAGTCGTTTGGTTACAATGGCAAAAAAATCCATTTTTTTTAAGAAATTTCAGATTCGAACACACGAATTCGAAATTTCAGATTCAGGAACACGAACCTGAATGCGGAAATGTTTTATTTTTTGCCCGTTAAAAGTTATCAACAAAAATTTGGACTGTTCCTTGCTTTATTAGCCTCAGTCCTATAGAATTTAAGCTACTGGGAAATTTTCAACGAAAGGGTTTACCACCAGCATTGCCACTTTTGGTACTTTCGTACCAAAACTGGTACTTTCAAAATGATTTGGTACGTTGGTACGTTGCTTTTGATTTTGGTACTTTTTCCTTAAAAGCAATGTTTTGAGAAAACAATGTTTATTTATTTCCATCTGTTTTTTTATTTTTCTATATATTACTTTTGTTTGTCCACTAAAAGAACAGTAATTATGTTGATTAATTACATCGCCAACACGATACAATTATTGACTCAACTATACCGGTCGTAGCATTAAGGTCCCCACAAACAGAAGCGATACGATACAGCCCACATATGCAAAATCGTATCGCGTCCTACACGATTTTGCTGTGTGGGCTGTATCGTATCGCTCCTGTTTGTGGGGACCTTTATTCCACCAAACGTTTACTATATTTTGTTAGAGCTTTTTGGCAAGTAGTTGTCAAAATTAGCAAACAAATTGTATGGAGGGAATAAGGTAACTCAGTTTGAGCCTTGTGTACTGTGGCACTTTCTCCTAGCGAAGAAAAAAAATCAGCTGAAAATAATAAATGAAAAAAAAAAACCATTTGTCTACTACGACTGTTACCACGAAAAAATCTGTTTGGTACTCTCAAAAGCAATTTGGTACGTTTTTTGGTACGAGAAAAAATATGTTAGCGGCATCGCTGTTTACCACATTATCCCCAAAATCAAAATCCCCAAATCAAAATCCTTAAAATCAAAATCCCCAAACACAAAATCCCCATATTCTGTGTGAAATAAATCAAAACTAGGTTAGAAATCGCCGCGATATGAGAATTCTACATTGGACATTATTTCTCAAATTGAAACTCACAAGAAATTGTATACGTGATGATTTCACAAATGTTTATTAATAAATTCATCTCCATAACTCCATGATTACATGTTTACATAGGGTTGCGTACGAAATGTCGAAAAAAAAAAAAAATTGTCGAAAAAATGCCGAAAAAATGTCGAAAAGTTAAAATGTCGAAAAAAATTTCGACAAAAAAACTTGTCGAAAAAAAAATATCGAAATAATGCAATTAATGATGTGTAAAATTCGCGCGAGTAGAAAACCTTTTTTCATTGGCGGCGTTCGGCCGCGCTTTAAAAAAAATAACCCTCTGCCGGCAGAATTCTCTTTCTGGAGTAAAACGTATAGAGAAATCCACAGTACTTTTGAGTAGAAAACTATTTTGCAAATAACCCTGGGCTACGCCATCCACGTCCGGTCGTGTGTGATAACCGTGGCTACCGCCACGGTGATATCCTTCTGCGTAGTACAACCTTCAGCGTAGGCAGCCTTCGCGTTTATTTCAAAGATAACTAGATACGAAACTCTTCATTTCGTGAGAGCGCTGTCAAAATGCGCATTTTTTATAACATTTTTCATTGGTGCCACTCTGTTCGAAAACTGAAAATGGGTATTTTACATCTTAATTCTGGGAATTATTCGGCTTCCTTATGTTATTGAAGACTAGCAATAATAACATTTTGTTTATACCAAATTAATATAAGGACATATTCAACAATAAAGGTTTTCGCATGACGACATACCTTCATAGATAGTGGGGCCATAAGTGTCATGCAAAGAGGAATGTAGAAGAATTTGACAGATTCGGCCCCTATGGAAATGCTAGGGTGCGTGTGTGTGTGGTATATGTCAACAAAAAAAATTCTTGTGTTCGTGTGTTTATGAAGATTGAAGAAAAAGTCAGCTGATCTTATGCATTCTCCTTTATTGTTGCTCCATGTATACGGATATAACCACAAAAGTGATACACAGGATAGTATGACTTTCCCACATTCTGAATAATCGTGTTCGAAACCCAATCTCAGACAAATTAAGAATAACGCACAAAAAGTGGTGAACTACATGTATTAGTTGGGTGGTATTTTTTAAGAAATATTTTACTCTATTTTGCAATTCTATTAAAATGTGAATATATTAGAACTCAAATATAATAATTTTTAACCGGAGATATATATAAATCTACTGAATAACCGCTGCCCGCGTTCCATCTCATTAACATATTTTTTATAATTTTAACTGAAACACAATTTTTTCCAGTTGAAACAATAAACTGCACTGCGTACTATACACGAGCAATACAATTACCTCGATATTTTTCATAATTCATTATTATTTCAACAAAATTTAACACACAAAACAAAAAATCTAAATCCACCAAATGCGCCTATTTATTTTGGCGTCTTTTCCCTTCTGGCATCTGCAATTTGTACAAACAGCTGATCGGCCGGGTTTTCTGTTGTGTTGATGCTGGCAACAAAGCCACAGAAAACCCGTGGGAAAATCATAAAAGTGAGAGAGTAAAAAAAGAGTTTTGTATCAAGTCATTTTTGGTTTATTTTTTCATTTCATTAAGGTTGTTCTCTCTGTCTAATCTTTTTGCCGAGATATCATGATATCTTGAGAAATTTCTCACACAGAGAGAGCGCACCTTTAAGAAAATAAAATTCGAACTGGCTTCATTGTGAACTAGCATGTTAGTCATATAATTTCCACTCTTTATACGACTATTGTCGCTTTGCTTTGCTTGCTTCAATTTCGAATTAATTAATTTTTTATCTGAATAAAATAAAATATTTAAAAAAAGAACTAGAAACATGAATTTAAACTCGCTTCTCATAGAAGACTATTGCGAATGTAATAACATGGTTGCATTTCCCGCCAGGGCAAAATCACACAGAGAGAACAACCTTATTTATTTAGATCAGTTATCGGCATTCCAATACATGCAAAGAAGTTATTAGTTGCATGTGTATTAGTGAGAGAGCGCTGTCGGGCAATTTCGGCAGCCGCTAGCATTCGATCAGTTGATTTCAGATTGTTGTCAAAGATGACTTGATACGAAACTCTTTTTTACTCTCTCACTTTTATGATTTTCCCACGGGTTTTCTGTGGCTTTGTTGCCAGCATCAACACAGTGGCGTAGTAATGGGGGGGAGGGGGGTTTTGGGGACAAAACCCCTTGTTATGGTTTGCTATCGATATCAATGCTGATATCGATCATAAACGGGTTAATTTCGGTTGCTCAATTCGGTCTGTGTGGCATCACCACTATTTTAGTAGTTTTTCTTAGTACTTTTCCAATGACTTCCATTTCATAATGGCCGACGTGCTGACATGGTGAAGAAGAATGGTTGACGCGTGGCCAAACTAAACAGGTCGTCGCATGTGAGGCAGTTTATGCGATTGACGTTAGGCGGCTTATTTCAAATGTCAAAAGCAGGGAAAAAGAAGTGAACACACAACTTAGCAGGGATTGTTTAAAGAAGGATTTCGCGGCAGATAAGCCGATTGCAATTGGGTACGTGTGCAAAAAAGGTGCGAACGTCAGATAGAACCGATTGGGGAAAAGTTTTTACTTTGAAAATAATTTCTCTCCTCTTTCACGTTGACATTTTTTTTTTTGGAAACACACACATCAAAACGTAACTAATATAACCTTCTTTGGATAAACCTTGAGCTTAGCATTCTACTTCTACGAACAAGGCCTGCAAAATTGTAAAATCAAGGCAACAGACAATAAGTTGACATATGCCAAGAAGAAGAAGAGCGATTCTCCCTCGCATCGACCTTGTATGTTTGAGCTATGGGCTAGTGTAACAGGTGGCCGCACTGCGAAACGAGGGTGACTTTTGAGGTTGTCTCGATGGCAACAGCTGACAATTTTTTTTTGACAGGAGTCATTTCCCTGTTTGAGTAAATTTCATGCACCACTGGTGGTGTTCTGGCAATAATAACGTTTTGTACTTTCTTATTCAGTCACTAGATATCTCAAATGTAACATTTTTTTTTTATTTAAAATCCTGTAGTTAATTCTTTTCTTGCTCCACTAAGAGTCTAAACAAAATTTAAATAAGTAATTGCATCCGAGATTTACACCGATTTTTTTTACTCTTCTAAATGGTTATGTGGTTTTGATTCATTCTTCAGATTTCAATCCTTATAGATTGCATGAAAATTTTTTTTTGCAAATAGGCAAGCTATCGAGCCAACCTCTATAAGTAGGCCTTTCATGGGAAAGCTTAACTCAAATTTCCCATCTCAACCTTGACAATCGTTCCAATGGCGAGGTATGCACATGGATTGGTGATGGAGAAACTGGTTCTCCAGGGTTGCCATGAACACTTCTTATTGTGAAAATACGTAACACGTGGTTATTCGGATACTTAGTACTTTCAAATGCACCTATTATAAAATGTTCTTATGCGCTCCATACAATTTTAAATTTTACATAGTTCACAGAAAATTAAATAATTATTTACCAAATAATTTTACTATGTTTGTTTCTTATTGGCTAGTTATGGATAGTTAGCCAGGTTTGGGCTGGCAGAAGGTTTCTTGATTTTCTGTTCATTTCACTCTTTATGAGCGTAATTCTTTCCGTTTTGCTCTTTTCATTTCATTTGACAGCTAGCTGCTAGTTTAATAAGAAACAAACATACTATTTCATTAATCAGATTTTCCTGTCTCTTACCATTTTTATAATTTGAGCGTAAGACAACAATGTCTATTAATATTTCCAACGTACACTAATAGAATTTTACAGTAGCAAATTTACTAGGGCACGAATATAAGCGATTAATTTGAGATAGTTTCATGGGAAAAATGCTTGAGGCATTTTATTCCGAAAGTTTTGGTATTTTTATTTGTGTAACATGGCAATCGCATTCCATCTCGCTTGTGCCATTGCTAGCGTCATACCATGATATAGACATTCGGGTAACCGTAAAGTCACGCCACTATTATGCACACGTCACTACACCACTGCAGGCTATATGGAAAAAGAAACGGGACTCTTCCAAAACGAAGACAGAAGAAAAAGTGGAAGGCACGCGCTAATAAGAATTTTTTTTAGTACAGCGGGAGTCAGTTTTCGAAAAATCAATTGAGTGGTAGAGTCAAAACGAGACGGTTCTTTTCGTGGTGTAAAACTATTTTTTTTATATTGCATATAAATAACTTCTTAAATAATAAAAATAGATGCGAAAACGCAAAATCAGTGTTCAGTATATTTTGCAAAATATGTACATTATGTTAAATTAGTTTACATGGCTAGTTCTACGTAGACACTCGATTGTAAAGTGAAATATATACATACGTGTACGTACACACACACACCTGTGCACACGAGAATCTGTTTTTTCGTCGTTCAAATTCGTTTGTCATATCGTATTCGTGTCGGTTTGTCGCTGCATTTCCTGATAAACAATAGAATTTCATGAATTAAATGATAACCGCAGTGAACATTTACGCACCAAAAAACATAAATATCGAATAACAACAACAGCAGCAAATAGCGAAAAATTTGGCTCAATAACAACAACAACAAATTGGGCTTGGCACATCAACAATAACAGCGTCTCAGATAGTGACTCAACAACACCGATAGCGGCACAGCCGAAGCAACAACAGCAAACAGCCGAAAAGTTTTGCACTAGAACAACAACAACAAATTGGGTTTGGCACAACAACAACAGCAGCAAATAGCGAAAAATTTGGCTCAACAACAACAACAACAAATTGGGCTTGGCACAACAACAATAACAGCGTCTCAGATAGTGACTCAACAACACCGATAGCGGCACAGCCGAAGCAACAACAGCAAACAGCCGAAAAATTTTGCACTAGAACAACAACAACAAATTGGGTTTGGCACAACAACAACAGCAGCAAATAGCGAAAAATTTGGCTCAACAACAACAACAACAAATTGGGCTTGGCACAACAACAACAACAACAGCGTCTCAGGTAGTGAATCAACAACATCAACAGCCATAAGCAAAAAAAAATTCTGTCGCTGCAACAACAGCAACCAGCAGAAACTACAACAACAACTACAGCAGCAGCAGCACCACCAACACAGCACCAACAACCATAACAACGTCAACAACTACAACTGGAGCCTAGGTCGTAAGCTATTTATATTATTTTCCATATATTTTATATATATATTTTTTTTTAATTTCTCTGGGAAAAAAAAAGAAAAAAAAAGGGGCGCCCTAGTGTACTAAAATGAAGAAAAAAATAGAGTAAGGATTTAGCTATAGAAAAGGGAAGAATGAATCCCAAATAAATTGTTAAAATTATAATGGGAATGCTGATCCACCTTAATTAAAATGGCATAGGGATTTCAGGTATGGGGTCATCGAAATATAGGTGCACTGATGACCAAGGATGAGGGTGGGTAGGTAAGCACCGGCGCTGCAACAACACCAGCGGCGCATAATAATTACGGGGTCATCGAAATATAGGTGCACCGATGGCCAAGGATGAGGGTGGGCTAGAAAAGCACCAGCGCTGCAACAACACCAGCGGCGCACCACAGGTAAGGGGTTACTGGTATTCGTGTGCGACAGTAACTATGGATTAGGGTGGGACAAAAACGCACCGGCGCTGCAACAACATCAGCAACGCCACCCCCTTGTGAGTTCGGCCTTTAATTTTTTTTTTGATTGTTCATATATTTTAAATTTCAGCTTCTTTTATGTATTTTCAGATGCCTGTTAATAACCGGTCCTTCCGGTTGATTCAAATTAAATTCAAATTTAACGATTTTTTTTTGCGATATAAGTATTCAAATTTAAATTCACTTTGACAGTTTTTTTTTGACAGTGGTTATTCAAATTTAGTGCATATCGATTTCAACGTACATTCAAATTTACATTTTGGTGCAACGATTATTTTCTCGTCCGTCCGCGATCATTTAAATTTAACGTGCGCTCATTTATTTTTAAAATTTTCCGTCGATTGTCAGCATTTCCGTCCGATTTAAATTTCGGTTTAAATGTTTTGCTAACGTCCGTCTGATTTTAACGTACATACATATGTACGTTCAAAATTCATATTCAAATTTTAACGACATTTTCCCTCGGTTTGCATTTATTTAAATTTAACTGATGCCTGGCCTCTTGAATTTGGATTTTCGGGTTATTTTGAATTTTCGAATTTTTCAACGGTCCGTCCGTGGCATCCGGCTAAACCGGATGTTGTTTTAGTGTGATTTTTCTCGTTATTTTCAGAAAAGGCATGATATGATTTTTTTCTGTTTATGGCGCAGGACAGCAATGTAGGCAAGAACCCCGCCCAGCCGACAATGACTAGCCACAGTGCAACCCTAGATCATGCCGACCGCCATGCATTGCTGCTCCACTCGATCTTCGAATGCCAACCATAACAGATGGCGCCCAACGTGGGGCCCGATGGCTTTTTGGTCAGCCAGTGACGTCTTACTATCTCGCAAGTCCCAGATGGGCAGGCCCTGCGCCGCCATTGCGTTGCGGCGAGATGGTGGGGTTGATCAGGTTGTCCGAGGAGGTCATCGCTGTTGGTGGCATAGGGCGCCACAAAGCGCAGATCGTAATCGAGGCCAAACGCGAACCATAACAGATGGCGCCCAACGTGGGGCTCGATGGCTCTTTGGTCATCCAGTGACGCCTTACTACCTCGCAAGTCCCAGATGGGCATGCCCAGAGCTGCCACTGCGTTGCGGCGAGATGGTGGGGTTGATCAGGTTGTCCAAGGAGGTCATCGCTGTTGGTGGCATAGGGCGCCACAAAGCGCAGATCGAGATCGAAAGCTGTACCATAACAGATGGCGCCCAACGTGGTGTCCCGGGGTGCTGGCTTCGGTGGTTTTCTGGTCGTTCAGTGAAGTTTCATTATTCCGCAAGTCCCAGATTGGCAGCCTCAGTAGCCGCCACTGCGTTGCGGCGGGATGATGGAATTGATCAGACTGATTGGAGAGTCATTGGTGTTAGTGGCTCAGGGCTCCACGAGACTTAACGTCATTTTGTCTGTTTTTTTTTGCATTTCACCCGGAGAGGCAGTGTTTAACGCACTTAATTTTTTTTTGTAGTTTAAATATTAAATTTGTTTTCACTGTCGTCCGAGGGGCATGTCCGCTAGATTCAGTATTTATTTTTTTTTTATAAATTTCTTTTGCCGAATATGTCTTTTGTGCAGTATTGTGTATCGGATTTTTTTTTTTAGGGCCTAGCTCATCTCGCGTCTGGGGTGGTGATTCGAACACCGCCTTCATTGCGATGAGTTGAGCTGGATCCTAAGCTAGCAAATCCTTCTTCGCAAGTCTGGGGTAGCGGCTTCAAACCGTGCCTTTCATTGCGGCGGAGCCAAGGATGTTGGTCACAAGGAAAATTCGTCCTTTTAATTTTTTTTTGTTTTCGTGATTCTTTTTTTGCAATTTAGGCCTCAACCATTCCGCGTCTGAGTTGGTTGCACCTAGCGCCACTTTCATTGCGATGGGTTGGTCTGAGACCTGAGTTAGTACTTTTCATCTCCGCAAGTCTGGGGAAAGCAGCCTCTAGCTGTTCCTTTCATTGCGGCGGAGATTAGGAGGGTATAGTTGCAAATTTCTTTTGTTCTGTCTTTCTTTTGATATGCGATGCAGGCCTCAGTTCATCTCATGCCTGAGTTGGGTGCCTTGGAACATTTAGCACCACTTCATGGCGATGAGCTGAGCTGAGACCGAAGGATGTATTGTCTATCTCCGCAAGTCTGGGGATAGCGGATTGAAACCGTTCCTTTCATTGCGGCGGAGATGGGTTAGTATTTCGCAAAATTTCAATTTTTTTTGTTATTGTTAACTATCTTCTAGTTAGCCAGCCTGTCTCAGGGATTTAGCTTCCGAGCAACCCTGCATTGCGGTTGGTGCGCTGGAGACCAGTTGGCACACACACCGTCCTAATTTTTTTGTGTTTTTGTTTTTCAAGGGGTTTATATTTTTTTTTATTCTGTAACCTGTGCTTTTTATAATGGGAGGTCAGCATTCCCATTGAATAACGAACATATATATATGTTTTGCATTATATATCTTTTTACATTTACATATTCACGTATATGAACACGTTTATTTATACAAATTTTTTTTTATAAGCGAAGTCATTTTGAATCGATATTGTTAGCAAAACTTAAGATAATTTTTTTTGAATCGCAAATAATTATTACAATTATTGCTAGATTTTTCTACCAAACGCGACAACTAAAGTTTTATTACTTTTTCGGATGTGACATAATTTTGTACCGGCATAGAGATTTAAATAGCAAATAATCATTATTAATATTCGCTGAAAACTTGATCAAACACAAAACCAAAGTTTTGTTAATTTCTTTTCGATGCGATCTAATTTTGAATCGAGATAAAGATTTAAATTTCGGTAATTGTACAAATAATTGCATTTGAGCTTTAGCACCAAACGTGACTTATTCAAGCAGTTAATTGCTTTAGATTTCATACAACCGTTCAAGCGTGCCTTGTTTTTTTTGAAGCGCTCAAACGTTCGATTTTTTTTTGAAAATGTCTCAAAACACTCAGCAGTCAGCTGAAGGGATGCAAACTAGGAGTTCGACTAGAGGTAGTGGTTCCAAGTTCAGAGGTAATGGCGGACATTATAGAGGAGGAGGAAATAGAGGTGCGATTCCGAAACCCCCAGCGAGCCGACCTTTAGTAATGCATTCTCCAATAGTCACCCAGGCAACAGTCGATCCATCCAGGAATGTTCCAAATACTGACCCTTCCGAAAAATATGATAGACCGGCTAGTGCAAATATCCTTGATCTAGACAGTCTTATTAGGAATATGCCGGAGCCGCCTGAGCAAGGCGCGACAAATACAGTAGACGAGGCTAGCGCTTTACCACAGGTTCGGTTACAACCAAACGTTTACAACGATAGGGCTTCCAATCATGAGACCCATCCCGAAGTGACTCCTTTGAATTCGTGGGTACACGTTCTGCATCAGCTATTCCAAACGTCACAAGAAGAGCTACGCCAAGAGATGAGAGCTATTAGGGAAAACGTGAATACCCTGAACGCTGCAGTCGCAGCCTCTCGAACGGCGATGGATTTTGTTAGGAGTGATGCTAGACATGATATTAGGGATGATGTTAGACAGCAATCGAACCAAGCGCAGACTTTTGTTAACAACCCAATTATTCCCACGCCCAGTAATACGGTTGTGAAACCACAAGACTGGAAGATTTCTTATGACGGTACTGGTAGTGTTTCAGATTTTTTGTTTAAATTGGACACCTTGCGTGAGCGCACGCAGTGTACAGAAGATCAGCTTATGGCCAGTTTTCACCTTTTCTTATCAGGACGTGCCGAAGAATGGTATTGGTTATTTACCAAACAAAATTCCAACGCAAACTATCCATTTTTGAGTTACTCTTTAAAACGGGAATTCGGTACAATGAAAACGGACCACGAGCTGATGATGGAAATATCTGTACGTAAGCAGAAAGTGAATGAGACATACGATGTTTTCCACACGGACATTCTGGCATTAAACGCGAGACTTAGAGAGCCCATGTCTGAGGCCTTGTTAATAGATATTATCAAACGCAACGTTAATGGTAATTTGAAATTAATGCTGTTTAACGCGGATGTAAGAAGTCTGCATGACCTCCGCGATGTAGCTCGACGAGGGGAGCAAGTATTGAAAGAGAGCAGAACCTTGGTATCAAATTACCATAGGCCGAGCGTAAACGAAGCGCGTGCCATAGCTCCGGAATGTAGGGTTGAAAACGAAGATTATATGATAGATCCGCAGATAGAAGCGTTGAATTATCGTCGTGTGGGTAAGCCAGACTACTCAGGGATTAAATGTTGGAATTGCCAGGCAATGGGCCATTCTTATATTTACTGTGAGGAGCCCATCAAATCTCAGTTTTGTTTCAAATGCGGTCAGAGAGGAGTGTTGACTCCGAAGTGTCCCAACGACCACCGTGGTCAGGGAAACCGTTATCCGAGCGAGAAGAGAGAGGGGGAAACTCGTTCGGGACAATAGCCCCTACTTCAGTCAATACCCAGCAAATCGTCGCGAGTACTGAGCCTAGTCCACTTTCGGCCAGTTCCGGAAGCAGTCAATCAACACCAATAGTAACTTTCCCTGATAGTACGGATAATTCAAATAGTTCAGATTCAGATAGCCCGACTTCGTCGCAAGGTAATTCTCGACCAATTCGTATTTTGAAAGCCTCAGTTAGAAATGTTAGTTGTCAGACCATTTTCCGACCCAGTTTAGAAGAAAGAGAGCAAAACTATCAATTGGTTAGATCAAATATTTTCACAAATGATTCCCAACCATATCCACCCGAAAAAATTTTGCAGTGTAGGAAGAGGTATAGCAAACGTGTCCAGGTGCGAAAGCTTTTGGAAAGCACCACACTCGTCCTTACAGACGATGAAAGACCAATGATTAGGGTGAGGATAGGAAATGGGTCACTAGTGGGATTATTGGATTCAGGAGCCAATGTCTCTATCCTGGGTAAGGGCTGTTTGAAATTTTTAGAAGAAAACAATCTCAACTATAAGGAAATGAATGAATGTATATATACAGCAGGCGGCGACAAACGGAAGATAATAGGCTGCAGTTCATTGCCTGTCACTTTCAAAAATACAACAAAATCCATATATTTTTACCTTGTTCCTTCGCTTCTCCAGGAAGCCTATTTCGGGGTAGATTTTTGGAAAGCATTTGCTTTAGCTCCCGAAATATTTCCAAGTGTATCTTGTCTAGAAGCAAAGGAAGATATAGAAGAAGGTCCCAATTTTCATGATTTAACTCCATCCCAGAAGTACGATTTGCAAAAAGTTATTGAAATGTTTCCGTCGTTTGAAAAGTTAGGCCTTGGGCAAACACAGCTGGTTGAGCACCATATTGACACGGGTGACGCAGTCCCAATTAAAAGCAAACATTTTCCTCTTTCGCCACCAAGGCAGGCTGAAGCCTACAGCGAAATTGATAGATTATTGAAAATGGGAGTCATCGAAGAGTCGAATTCGCCATGGTGTAGCCCAGTTGTCTTAGTACGGAAACCTGGTAAGGTTAGACTCTGCATTGATTCTAGGAAGGTAAACGCCGTTACGAAAAAGGACTCATATCCGCTGCCGCATATCAACGGGTTATTGAGTCGTTTAAAGGATACGCACTTTATTAGTGGTATCGACTTAAAAGACGCGTTCTTCCAAATTAAACTAACTGAGTCGTCAAAAGAGAAGACAGCGTTTGCGGTGCCAGGTAAACCCTTGTACCATTACAAAGTTATGCCCTTTGGGCTGTGTAACGCGCCGCAAACAATGAGTCGACTCATGGACAAAGCAATTCCCTCGTATATGCGAGAACATGTTTTTGTTTATTTGGACGACCTGTTGGTATGTAGTGCGGATTTTGACGACCACATCAAACTTTTAGCAGATGTAGCGAGGTGTTTGAAAAGTGCAGGCCTTACAATTAATGTGAGTAAAAGTAAATTTTGCCAGAGAGAAATTCGTTACTTAGGGTATGTTATAGGCAGTGGGTGTTTGAAAGTGAATCCAGAGAAAATCGAGGCAATGCAGAATTTCCCCATTCCCAAATCTCCTCGACAGGTTCGCAGGTTCGTGGGCATGGCAAATTGGTACAGGGCATTTATTACCAATTTCGCTGATTTAGCAGGCCCTTTGACAGATTGTTTACGTAAGTCACCTGGTCCTTTCAAACTCACTCCAGAAGCAATAGAAGCCTTCGAAAAACTCAAAGTAGCTCTGAGTTCCGCTCCAGTCTTAGCTCAACCTGATTTTTCCAGAGAATTTGTCATTCAATGTGATGCTTCCAAAATAGGAGTAGGAGGCGTGTTATTCCAGGTCGATGACAATGGTGCAGAGCATCCAATAGCTTTCGTTTCGAAAAAATTAAATAATGCTCAACGCAACTATACAGTCACCGAGCTGGAATGCCTCGCCGCAATTGTCAGTGTCAAGCGTTTCAGACCCTACGTTGAAGGGCTGCCATTTCGTATAATCACGGACCACTCAAGCCTTAAATGGTTAATGACGCAAAAAGACCTTAGTGGTAGGTTAGCTAGATGGTCACTGTTACTACAGAGATATGATTTCGAAATGCAGCATCGTAAGGGGGCTCTGAACGTAGTACCGGACGCTCTGTCGCGTTTTGACGTTGACGAGTTGACTTCATCTCCCGCGCCTTACGAAATAGACTTAGACTCATCCGAATTTAGAGCCAATGAGTATCTGGATCTTATCAGAACAATTACAGTAAACGGTGAGGCTCTCCCGGATTTGCGTGTCAGAGGCGGGCTGATTTTTAAAAGGGTTAAGTTTCGAAAAGGTGTGGAGGGTGAAGAAGACTCGTTATGGCGGTTGTGGTTACCCCAAAGACTCAGGGAGGAAGCAATACGAATGGCACATGACGCAGTTAGGAGTTATCACGGAGGTTGGCAAAAGACATTGGAACGGGTTAGGTCGAAATACTTCTGGCCACAACAAGCTAGGGACGTTAGAGATTATGTGAAGGATTGTGACACTTGCAAGGCTGTAAAAGCAACGAATCAGCAGTCAAGACCACCTATAGGAAGCGCTTTTGTTACAGAGAGACCTTTTCAGCGCTTATATTGCGACTTCTTAGGACCTTATCCGAGATCCAAACGTAGGAACCAGTTTCTTTTTATTATTTTAGACCATTTTTCAAAGTATGTGTGGCTGAAGCCAATGCAGAGAGCGACAACTATCAATGTAATGAACTACTTCAGTACAGAGATTTTTCCAGCCATAGGGGTCCCAGAATATATCCACAGCGATAATGGGAAACAATTCATCTCAAAAGAAATGAAAGCGTTCTTTGAGAAGTACGGTGTGACGCATGTTAGGACAGGAGTGTATTCCCCACAAGCTAATGCGTCCGAACGCGTGAATAGAGAGATAGTATCCAAGATAAGAATTTTCCTAAAAGATAAGCAGGATCATACGGACTGGGACAAACATATACCCGAAATTTTAGCAGTTCTAAGAAGCGATTTTCATACATCAATTCAGTGCTCTCCGTACTTTGCATTATATGGTCAGAATATGGTCCAACACGCATCCGCGTATAAGTTATTAGAAAAATTGGATAGCCTTAAAGAAGATTGCGTACCGATAGTGAGTAGGGCTGATAGGTTAACAGGAATCCACGAACAAATCCGTAAAAACTTAGCGCAGGCAAATGATAGAGTCAAGCAGGTTTACAATAAGCGCTCTAGGCTTGTGAACTATAGGGAAGGTCAAGAAGTGTTTCGAAGAAATTTTGCCTTGAGCAACTTCAAACAGGGCATAAACGCGAAATTCCTGCCAAAATATATTAAGTGTCGAGTGCGTGGAAAAGTGGGCAATGCACTGTATGACTTAGAAGACTTAACAGGGAGATTAATAGGACGATTCCATGCTTCTGATATTCGTCCTCAATAAGGCTCCGCTGGGCGTCTTGGCGGTCGGGGACAATTCGCCCAGTATTCTCCCCGAGCAGTTATAATAATAGGTGGATCACAAGCGCTCCCATCGGGAACCGTGGACCATCTAGCAGTCCATATTCCAATTGGTCTGCTTATGCGGAGTTTTGACGAGTTCTCCCAAATTAAAATGTCTAGTTTTATGGAGTTTTGGCGAGTTCTCCTATATCAAATGCCTAACCTTACGGAGTTTTGACGAGTTCTCCAATATAAAAATGTCTATTTAAACGGAGTATTGATGATTTTCCTGCTAAAGTTTTTTTTGTCCAGCTTCGCGAGGTTAGGGACCATAGACCAGCTGATAGGGTGATGGTATTCGGAGTTTAGACGCGTTCTCCTGTAAAAAAATGTCTAAGGCCGCGAAGCCTTAAAATAGGAAACAAAATAATTTAAATTTTTTTTGTAAAGCCCATTCCGGGGGGCGAGAAACCAGCGGACCAAGGGTCTTTTTCAAGACCGCCTGTCCTGGGTCCAGCGTGCGGGGTTGGATCAGCCGGGGGGGACAGGTTCTTAAGACCGACCAAGTTCGGCACCTAGGAGAAGGGCTCCTAGGGGGGAGTAGGCTTCTCTGGCCTAAGCCAATAGAGAAACACCGCAACACCGGACTTACGCATCTTGGTTTCTTTTTACCAAATGAATTTTTTTATCATACCTGACTTTCAATTATTCTCGGATTTTCATACATTACTAGTTTGGACATGTTCATATAGCCATATGTTTTTTTTGGTATCACCTGATGGAGCCTCTGTTGCCCGGTTAGCTGTGGTAGAATTTGAGACTCTTATCTAGGGGTGAGTCGTGCCCCACGTAGTTAACAGTTGAGTATTCTCGCGACAACCTTACAGGCAAACCATTTTTTCCTGTTCGCTCCCTCGTCAGGTCTTCGAAGCGAAGCAGGCCTGTTATGGTTTGCTATCGATATCAATGCTGATATCGATCATAAACGGGTTAATTTCGGTTGCTCAATTCGGTCTGTGTGGCATCACCACTATTTTAGTAGTTTTTCTTAGTACTTTTCCAATGACTTCCATTTCATAATGGCCGACGTGCTGACATGGTGAAGAAGAATGGTTGACGCGTGGCCAAACTAAACAGGTCGTCGCATGTGAGGCAGTTTATGCGATTGACGTTAGGCGGCTTATTTCAAATGTCAAAAGCAGGGAAAAAGAAGTGAACACACAACTTAGCAGGGATTGTTTAAAGAAGGATTTCGCGGCAGATAAGCCGATTGCAATTGGGTACGTGTGCAAAAAAGGTGCGAACGTCAGATAGAACCGATTGGGGAAAAGTTTTTACTTTGAAAATAATTTCTCTCCTCTTTCACGTTGACATTTTTTTTTTTGGAAACACACACATCAAAACGTAACTAATATAACCTTCTTTGGATAAACCTTGAGCTTAGCATTCTACTTCTACGAACAAGGCCTGCAAAATTGTAAAATCAAGGCAACAGACAATAAGTTGACATATGCCAAGAAGAAGAAGAGCGATTCTCCCTCGCATCGACCTTGTATGTTTGAGCTATGGGCTAGTGTAACAGGTGGCCGCACTGCGAAACGAGGGTGACTTTTGAGGTTGTCTCGATGGCAACAGCTGACAATTTTTTTTTGACAGGAGTCATTTCCCTGTTTGAGTAAATTTCATGCACCACTGGTGGTGTTCTGGCAATAATAACGTTTTGTACTTTCTTATTCAGTCACTAGATATCTCAAATGTAACATTTTTTTTTTATTTAAAATCCTGTAGTTAATTCTTTTCTTGCTCCACTAAGAGTCTAAACAAAATTTAAATAAGTAATTGCATCCGAGATTTACACCGATTTTTTTTACTCTTCTAAATGGTTATGTGGTTTTGATTCATTCTTCAGATTTCAATCCTTATAGATTGCATGAAAATTTTTTTTTGCAAATAGGCAAGCTATCGAGCCAACCTCTATAAGTAGGCCTTTCATGGGAAAGCTTAACTCAAATTTCCCATCTCAACCTTGACAATCGTTCCAATGGCGAGGTATGCACATGGATTGGTGATGGAGAAACTGGTTCTCCAGGGTTGCCATGAACACTTCTTATTGTGAAAATACGTAACACGTGGTTATTCGGATACTTAGTACTTTCAAATGCACCTATTATAAAATGTTCTTATGCGCTCCATACAATTTTAAATTTTACATAGTTCACAGAAAATTAAATAATTATTTACCAAATAATTTTACTATGTTTGTTTCTTATTGGCTAGTTATGGATAGTTAGCCAGGTTTGGGCTGGCAGAAGGTTTCTTGATTTTCTGTTCATTTCACTCTTTATGAGCGTAATTCTTTCCGTTTTGCTCTTTTCATTTCATTTGACAGCTAGCTGCTAGTTTAATAAGAAACAAACATACTATTTCATTAATCAGATTTTCCTGTCTCTTACCATTTTTATAATTTGAGCGTAAGACAACAATGTCTATTAATATTTCCAACGTACACTAATAGAATTTTACAGTAGCAAATTTACTAGGGCACGAATATAAGCGATTAATTTGAGATAGTTTCATGGGAAAAATGCTTGAGGCATTTTATTCCGAAAGTTTTGGTATTTTTATTTGTGTAACATGGCAATCGCATTCCATCTCGCTTGTGCCATTGCTAGCGTCATACCATGATATAGACATTCGGGTAACCGTAAAGTCACGCCACTATTATGCACACGTCACTACACCACTGCAGGCTATATGGAAAAAGAAACGGGACTCTTCCAAAACGAAGACAGAAGAAAAAGTGGAAGGCACGCGCTAATAAGAATTTTTTTTAGTACAGCGGGAGTCAGTTTTCGAAAAATCAATTGAGTGGTAGAGTCAAAACGAGACGGTTCTTTTCGTGGTGTAAAACTATTTTTTTTATATTGCATATAAATAACTTCTTAAATAATAAAAATAGATGCGAAAACGCAAAATCAGTGTTCAGTATATTTTGCAAAATATGTACATTATGTTAAATTAGTTTACATGGCTAGTTCTACGTAGACACTCGATTGTAAAGTGAAATATATACATACGTGTACGTACACACACACACCTGTGCACACGAGAATCTGTTTTTTCGTCGTTCAAATTCGTTTGTCATATCGTATTCGTGTCGGTTTGTCGCTGCATTTCCTGATAAACAATAGAATTTCATGAATTAAATGATAACCGCAGTGAACATTTACGCACCAAAAAACATAAATATCGAATAACAACAACAGCAGCAAATAGCGAAAAATTTGGCTCAATAACAACAACAACAAATTGGGCTTGGCACATCAACAATAACAGCGTCTCAGATAGTGACTCAACAACACCGATAGCGGCACAGCCGAAGCAACAACAGCAAACAGCCGAAAAGTTTTGCACTAGAACAACAACAACAAATTGGGTTTGGCACAACAACAACAGCAGCAAATAGCGAAAAATTTGGCTCAACAACAACAACAACAAATTGGGCTTGGCACAACAACAATAACAGCGTCTCAGATAGTGACTCAACAACACCGATAGCGGCACAGCCGAAAAATTTTGCACTAGAACAACAACAACAAATTGGGTTTGGCACAACAACAACAGCAGCAAATAGCGAAAAATTTGGCTCAACAACAACAAGAACAAATTGGGCTTGGCACAACAACAACAACAACAGCGTCTCAGGTAGTGAATCAACAACATCAACAGCCATAAGCAAAAAAAAATTCTGTCGCTGCAACAACAGCAACCAGCAGAAACTACAACAACAACTACAGCAGCAGCAGCACCACCAACACAGCACCAACAACCATAACAACGTCAACAACTACAACTGGAGCCTAGGTCGTAAGCTATTTATATTATTTTCCATATATTTTATATATATATTTTTTTTTAATTTCTCTGGGAAAAAAAAAGAAAAAAAAAGGGGCGCCCTAGTGTACTAAAATGAAGAAAAAAATAGAGTAAGGATTTAGCTATAGAAAAGGGAAGAATGAATCCCAAATAAATTGTTAAAATTATAATGGGAATGCTGATCCACCTTAATTAAAATGGCATAGGGATTTCAGGTATGGGGTCATCGAAATATAGGTGCACTGATGACCAAGGATGAGGGTGGGTAGGTAAGCACCGGCGCTGCAACAACACCAGCGGCGCATAATAATTACGGGGTCATCGAAATATAGGTGCACCGATGGCCAAGGATGAGGGTGGGCTAGAAAAGCACCAGCGCTGCAACAACACCAGCGGCGCACCACAGGTAAGGGGTTACTGGTATTCGTGTGCGACAGTAACTATGGATTAGGGTGGGACAAAAACGCACCGGCGCTGCAACAACATCAGCAACGCCACCCCCTTGTGAGTTCGGCCTTTAATTTTTTTTTTGATTGTTCATATATTTTAAATTTCAGCTTCTTTTATGTATTTTCAGATGCCTGTTAATAACCGGTCCTTCCGGTTGATTCAAATTAAATTCAAATTTAACGATTTTTTTTTGCGATATAAGTATTCAAATTTAAATTCACTTTGACAGTTTTTTTTTGACAGTGGTTATTCAAATTTAGTGCATATCGATTTCAACGTACATTCAAATTTACATTTTGGTGCAACGATTATTTTCTCGTCCGTCCGCGATCATTTAAATTTAACGTGCGCTCATTTATTTTTAAAATTTTCCGTCGATTGTCAGCATTTCCGTCCGATTTAAATTTCGGTTTAAATGTTTTGCTAACGTCCGTCTGATTTTAACGTACATACATATGTACGTTCAAAATTCATATTCAAATTTTAACGACATTTTCCCTCGGTTTGCATTTATTTAAATTTAACTGATGCCTGGCCTCTTGAATTTGGATTTTCGGGTTATTTTGAATTTTCGAATTTTTCAACGGTCCGTCCGTGGCATCCGGCTAAACCGGATGTTGTTTTAGTGTGATTTTTCTCGTTATTTTCAGAAAAGGCATGATATGATTTTTTTCTGTTTATGGCGCAGGACAGCAATGTAGGCAAGAACCCCGCCCAGCCGACAATGACTAGCCACAGTGCAACCCTAGATCATGCCGACCGCCATGCATTGCTGCTCCACTCGATCTTCGAATGCCAACCATAACAGATGGCGCCCAACGTGGGGCCCGATGGCTTTTTGGTCAGCCAGTGACGTCTTACTATCTCGCAAGTCCCAGATGGGCAGGCCCTGCGCCGCCATTGCGTTGCGGCGAGATGGTGGGGTTGATCAGGTTGTCCGAGGAGGTCATCGCTGTTGGTGGCATAGGGCGCCACAAAGCGCAGATCGTAATCGAGGCCAAACGCGAACCATAACAGATGGCGCCCAACGTGGGGCTCGATGGCTCTTTGGTCATCCAGTGACGCCTTACTACCTCGCAAGTCCCAGATGGGCATGCCCAGAGCTGCCACTGCGTTGCGGCGAGATGGTGGGGTTGATCAGGTTGTCCAAGGAGGTCATCGCTGTTGGTGGCATAGGGCGCCACAAAGCGCAGATCGAGATCGAAAGCTGTACCATAACACCCTCCCCCCCGAAAGATTCGTTTTGACCATAAAACCATCTTTGACTTTATTAGCATGCATTTATTTTTCAGGAAAAAATCAATGAGAATAGTAATTTTTCGAAATTGGTAATTCGAAATTTAGCGCTTTTTCACGAAGTATTACTTATAATTCTAGCGTTTGTTGAGCCGTAGGAAAGTGCAAGAACCGCAGGAATTTTACCACAATTTACATTCTTTGTACTTATATTCGCTCTATTGTGGTAAAATTCCTACGGTTCCTGCACTTCCCTACGGCTCAACAAACGCTACAATTATTATACGGTATTGCTGTTATTAACATGCTAATAACAGAAAAGTAACGCCAATTATTTAAATTTCAAGTTTTCTTTCAATTACTTATCATCTTAATCAAATAATATTAGTATAAACTACAATGGGAATAAATATGCAATGGCTAAGAGTATCTGAACTTGAGATTTTACTTAATGTCTGTCAAGAATATTAAGAAAATTATTATTTATAACCGTAGCACATAGGTAGATTTTCAAGTTTTATGCGGCCAAAAATATTTTATTGTGTACATCTATTCCAAATTGCTTGTTTAATGCAAAATTTTAATAATTTGTGTTAAAAGTAGAGCTCTCGATTTTTTTTTGAACATTTTCGAGTAGCCCGAACAGTTGTTGTTCAAATGCTCGAAGAGTTGTTTGTTTGTTTATTACCCGTATGTTTGTACGGGCATTTGAACAATTCGGGTATTTTGAAGTTTGTTTTTTTCTTTTGTTAATTTTTTTTTTCTTTATATGTATTTTTGTTTTTCCGATACACATTTTTTTGTTTGTAAGCTCGAATGCTCGAATGTTTGTACGGGCATTTGGACAACAAACGGGCTTCAAACAAAAACGATCAGATCGAATTGCTCGATACCCGGGTATCTAGGGCTCTAGTTAAAAGTCGATTTTATTGAAAAATATATACAGTGACTCAAAAAAAAAATCATACGCCAGAGTTTTTAAATTTATTTCAAACAGTTCTGTCGAAAATTTGACTCTTATTTTCGTTTAAAAATGTAAACAATTTTTCAATAAAAATCGCCTTAAGCAGGATTTCTAAGCTTATGGAAAAAATTCGAAAAATCGTAGAAATTTCTAAAAGTGGATTAAAAATTTCAAAGCGCGGCCAGAATTTATAGAAGATTTTGAGGAAATTTCTAAGTGTACTGTTATGTAGCCAACCAATTTTAGTGTAAAAAGTGCTATTCTCAATACTGTAAAAATTTCCGGCGATTTTAGTAATTTTTTTCTGTAGGGTGTTTGTGTTATATGTACGTGAGAACGTTCCAATTAAAATTTCCGAAAAGCCAATGAAATTTTTCAAAAAGTTGAATGTTGCATATTATTATATTACAATTGAATGAGCTGCAAAATTGCATACTCAAAAATCTTCTAAAAAATGCAGCTTTATAATTCTTAGCCCCTTTTTATGATAAGTACTTCCTTAACTTTGAAAAATTGGAAATACTAAAAACACTGCCTAAAAAGTTGACAATAATCGCTGCTAAATATCTGGGTTACTTTCGAGCATCACCTACATTAACCAAGATATGCGTTAGAAATATAAACATTAAAATTAAATATAAAGCACAAAAAGAAAATTATTGTAGGTACATATGAAAAACCCTGTATCTAGTAGTGAAGTGCGGCTTTGTGCGACGTAATTTTTTGTCGGCTAACTACTAATTGTACTAGATATCATAACCGAGGGTTAATTTGACTGAGTCTGACAGAGCAACATAACAAAACCAATTTTTAACATGAAAAAGAGTGATAATTTTTTTTTAAATATCCCAACTTTAAAAGCTTAAAACTATAAACTTAGAGTTATTGGAAACCAAGGATATTATTGAAAAGTTTTAATGACTACTTGAACCTTTAGGATTCATCACGATTACTTAAATGAAATGCTTTAAATAATAAATATTCAAGTTGAAACTAGCACTTAAAAATATGTAAGAAAAAAACAAAAAAAAATAACTTCAGATATGCTAAGTTACGACCATCTGGGGCAAGTGCAGAGTATGGGGTCGGGAAAAAAGCGATGAATTATTGTTCCCCATTCTATTTCCAATATGTGGGTATGTTTTTTTCTGTAATTGTAACAATTTTACAAAATTCAATTTTGGGCGCATAAAACTTGAAAATCTACCTATGCGCGTAGATTTCCACAAGAGAATATGAGACTTACTTTTGAAGTATAGTTAAAGGCCCTTGGCAACTGACAATCTGGCATGTCAAGCAGTGTGTATGTGTAAGTTTTTTTGTGTGTGTTAGTGCAATCGGCAGTCGTCGTGCTACACGTTCTTGTTGTCGGGCTCACGTTGATGAGAATCAAATCTTTTAGATATTTGCGTCAATCACCCGACACTCACACATATGTATACACTGCTTAACATTCCAGATTTCTAAAATGTTAAATTATAGTCTGAAAAAATTACATTTCACTAGCTTAGAGTGCAAACTGTGTAAGTCCACTTTTATGAAAAAGTGTATTTTTATGTAGAACGCTAGAAAAATCAAATACGCACCGCGCTAAACAAGTCTGAGATACTTATCATATTTCTACTCGTTGTTATTCAGTGATACGCAAATTGTGTAAGTCCAAAAATCGAAAAAAATTGTGTAAGTCCAAAATATTTATATGAACAGAAATTTTTGTTCATTTCGAATTTTTTTTCTTTTTTGTTTTTTGTGTCTCCTACAAAGTTTTAAAAAAGGACTTACACAATTTGCATTCTAAGCTAGCGATTTTTATCATTTGTAAAAAAAATTGTAGTTTTTTTTTGGTAATTTTAATTTTGGTAAATTTTTTACATTGGCTGTGACCCCCCCGAAAAATTCTCTAGCTACGCCACTGCATCAACACAACAGAAAACCCGGCCGATCAGCTGTTTGTACAAATTGCAGATGCCAGAAGGGAAAACACGCCAAAATAAATAGGCGCATTTGGTGGATTTAGATTTTTTGTTTTGTGTGTTAAATTTTGTTGAAATAATAATGAATTATGAAAAATATCGAGGTAATTGTATTGCTCGTGTATACCACGCCGTGCAGTTTATTGTTTCAACTGGAAAAAATTGTGTTTCAGTTAAAATTATAAAAAATATGTTAATGAGATGGAACGCGGGCAGCGGTTATTCAGTAGATTTATATATATCTCCGGTTAAAAATTATTATATTTCAGTTCTAATATATTACATTTTAATGGAATTGCAAAATAGAGTAAAATATTTCTTAAAAAATACCACCCAACTATGTACATGTATTGTTATGCCTTTCTAGTTATGTATTTTCAGCGGCATACGTATGAAAACACGCATATGTGTGTACAATGTACGCCAAAATAAATTGTTACTTTCGGTCATGGAGGAACAATAAAGGAGAATGCATAAGATCAGCTGACTTCTTCTTCAATCTTCATAAACACACACGAACACAAGCATTTTTTTGTTGACATATTCCACACACACACGCACCCTAGCATTTCCATAGGGGCCACATCTGTCAAATTCTTCTACATTCCTCTTTGCATGACACTTCTGGGCCCACTTTGTATGAAGGTATGTCGTTATGCATTCTCCTTTATTGTTCCTCCATGCTTTCGGTGGATTTTGATGTTTTGTTTTGTGTGTTAAATGCTGTCGAAATAATAAAGAAATAAGAAAAATACCGTCGTAATTGTATTGCGTGTGTTTATTATGCAGTGCAGTTTATTGTTTCAACTGAAAAAATTGTGTTTCAGTTAAAATTATAAAAATATGTTAATGAGATGGAACGCGGGCAGCCGTTCTTCAGTAGATTTATATATATATCCGGTTAAAAATTATTATATTTCAGTTCTAATATATTCACATTTTAATAGAATTGCAAAATAGAGTGAAATATTTCTTAAAAAATACCACCCAACTACATGTATTATCGTTCACCATTTTTTGTGCGTTATTCTTAATTTGTCTGAAATTGGGTTTCGAACACGAATATTCGGAATGTGGGAAAATCATACTATCCTGTGTATCACTTTTGCGGTTATATCCTTATCTTAATTTGATATAAACAAAATTTTATTATTGCTATAGTCTTCAATAACATAAGGAAGCCGAAAAATTCCCAGAAATAATATGTAAAATATCCATTTTCAGTTTTCGTACAGAGTGGCACCAATGAAAAATGTTATAAAAAATGCGCATTTGACAGCGCGAAATGAAGAGTTTCGTATCTAGTTATCTATGTCGAATGGCACTGACTATTTTGTTCGTTTTTCATTATTGCGCTCGCATGGAACTCACGTATTAAATACATGTGAGAAGCTTGTTCTCAGCACCAGCTCAGTGAGCCAGGCCTTGCCGATAATTGGTATAAGGAAACTAAAAATACCTCTGCGCATTCGTGTAAGATTTCCCTAGCGCAAGTTTTTATATTTAAGAATTATGTAAATACGAATTTTTTATTTTAAAAATGTTCAGAGTTAAATTGCAAAATCAAGAAAAAACAATTTTAATTTAAAAATGTTTATTTTTATTTTAAGCACTATGAGATTTTGAAGGAAACACTTTCGCTTTTATTCCATTAATTTTAATTTTTAATTTAAACATGTTTCTTTTTAAATCTTAAATACATTTTAATTTAAAAAATTTAATTTTTAATTTAAAAATTTTCATTTATAAAATAAAAATGACTTGGTTTAAAACGTGCATTATAAAAATAAAAATTTTATTTTTGATTCCTTTTCTCTGAGTATACAAACAAAAAAAATGTGTATCAGGAAAACAAAAATAAAAAATACATATGAAAAAAACAAAAAAAAAAAAATAAACGAGAAAAAACGATCTTCAAATACCCGAATTGTTCAAATGCCCGTACAAACATACGCCTAATAAACAAACAAACGAGCGTTCGAGCATTGAAAAGCATTTATTCGGGCCACTCGAAAATGTTAAAAAGAAATCGAGAACTCTAAATCAAAGTCAATGACGGAACGCAATCAGACTTTTAAATAATACAGCAAAGGAAATTACATAAATGGCTAATGGTAATCCTTCACATATAGGCTTGCCCAGGCAATTTATGCTAGGTCCGCCACTGGTTTACAGATATACTCTTTAAGAATTAGCTTGTTTGTGGCTAACGGCATACCTATGTGTTCTTTGTCATTGATATCCCTACGTCCTGGGACCTATACGAGGTGCAGACAGGTCTGTTTGGTCATCTCCTTTAGAGATCGGCGACAGTATAGTTAGTTCTGAATTGAATGAGTGGGAGCCAAGATTACTTAGAATGTACATGTGTATTTAAAAATAAATATGTAATTCCATTTTAACCCATTAGTGGTTGCTGTGCCAATTTGGGAACACCCAATGATATCATCATCATATATATTATTTCTAATTGGTGTTTTATAAATATCCCTTTTTCTGCTCACATAATTTACCAAAATTAATAAGTAAGGCAACGTTTTAAAGGTATTAATTAGCTATGCATGCGACACGGTGTTTTATTGGGCGTGGTACTTTATATGAAAAGTAAGGGGGGTAAAAGGGGGGTTTACCCCCGCAGCGGGGAGTGTTATGGAACCCACAAAAAATGTATATCAAACTAAAGGGATTCAAAATACCTATCGAATGGTATAAAAATATTTGAAATCGGTTCAGTAGTTTTTAAGTAATTGCAATTTAAAAAATGCATAATATAAACTTTGACCTTTAGAAACTTTGGTTGTTGTTGTTTCCAAAAAAAAAAAATTCACTTTTATACTCAACTTAGCCTGTTTATCAATCCCCTTACTTGGTTTTTTTATTTCATAATGGTAGAAATTTCACATTTGTACCAGATCGTGCTATTTTTTCAACTTTGTGGGGCTGAGGGCACCTCTAAACATGCGAGTAGGTCAATAAAATTTTAAAGGCTTATTACTGGGCTAGAAAGGTGCCGTTCTGGCTTTGGAACAAATTGAATTTCCAAAAAAAAATTTTCAGTCCACCTTAATATATAAGAGTACCTATATCAAAACGATCAGGATGAAAAAAATGATTGAACCATGTCCGTCCGTCCGGCCGTATACACTCTAACTTGCGCAAAAATAGAAATATTTTAATGAAATTTGGTACACAGATTCTAATGGGAACAGAGAAAGTTGGGGTTGAAAATAAGGCATAAGTATGTATTTCGAAAAACACGTAAAACATGATAATTCAGTCACTAATAAAATTTGAGTGATGAAATTACGTTATGCAGTTATGAGGAAACGTGCTGAAATTTTGAAAAATGGGCCAAGAGGAGCAAATTTTCAAAGATTTATAAGTCAAAACTCAGGAAATGTAGCAGATAAATCGATTAAGCCAAGGCAAACGTGTGGAAAAAAATTACCCAAGTCGTCAAGAACCACATACGCACATAAAAATATATATAAAATATATAAAAATATATTGCACATACCTATATAGGAATAATAAAAACATCCCTGTAGGATGTCGAAGTAGACTTAGTATACTCCTTAAACTAGACTGTAAGTGATTGTAACTGGTTAGAAATTTGGTCCAATCCCATGTAAAATTCTATTTACATTTAACATTGCATGTCCTAGGTCGAAGTCAATTGTCCCTATCTGCATTACATTCGGACCAGCTTTAGGTCGATTGGATATTTATGCATTACAGTCGGAATATACTTTTTAAATATACATTGGTCAAGACCTTTTCTCATTACAATCGGAGCATACTTATGCTATATAGATTGGAACCATTTCTCATCTCTATTTTTTCTATTTATTTATTTTATTTATTTTATTTTATTAAACAATTGAACATTATATCTAAAAGTCAATTGAATAAGTTCATATTGCAAGGAAGTAAATAAATACATGATGCAGAAAGTAAATAACAAATTATACATATGCACATACATATATTGTTATTATTTTTGTGACGCAATCCACACATCAGCTATATTTTCCGCGATGTCCTTTAATGATTAGACTTGGTCAACCGCCGCTATAATAATAAAGGCGTTAGTTTCAATAGAAAATGTGTTTTAAAATATAGCTACATTGATTTCACAATACCTTATTCCAACGGTTAAAATATTGTAATACATAACTAAATAATTTTCAATATCCTGCAAATTCCTCAGAAATAATGGGAAAATTTATTTTTAATAATCAACAATTTTCAGTAAGAACAGTTACCATGGTTAAAAATATTTCAAAATACAAATTACGTATAACAAACAATGCACAATGTGCATTACATTCGGACCAATTTAAGTCCAATTGATCTACCCAGCATTACATTTGGACTATTTTCGAGGCAATTGACCTGCTTAGCAATACATTGCATTAATTTTTTGAACTCTCTTTGGCCTATTTACAATGCAACTATACCTAGGACTATAATTTTAAGACAATTGTCCCCATCGTTCCTTCAGGGAGTTTATGCGATATCTTTGTCAAACATATATCTAGGTAATTCATTGAAAGTTCCATAAGGTCCACCAAACCAAATAAATAATAAGTTTTTTAAAATGGGCGTGACAGCACAAACCATACCGACTGGCACCACGTATGTTTTGTTATTTTTTGCGCAAGATGCGCACGGGTCCGGCTAGTGTACATAATTTATGAAATATTTCCCAGTTGGGAGTGTTTAATTGATATAGGTTAAGTTTAATGAAATTTACCCAGCGTGCCATTAAGGGCACTTGGGCCAGAAAGGACCCAGTCTTTTACATTAATAGATATTTTTCATATATTAGATTGGAAGGGCCTTGAAATAGGTATACAATTTTCTTTTGAATTCATTTATATTATACAAGCTTTGATATCATCTAGCAGTTCATTATAACATATTAATCCCTTGTAGTACAAGTTACATTTATCTGCTTTTGTTTTGTAAGCAGGCAGATTGAAATCATTTCTATTTCTAGTATTTACGGAATGTATATTATTGACATTTAATGTCGCTTTTAAGATAACCATATATTTTTGATAAATTTCATTGTATGATAAAACAATTGTTGTTTAATACTCAATCAGTTCAGACTTGATATCATAGCCCTTATTGGCGTGTCATACCGTGTGAGAAAATTTTTTCCCATTTTTTTTTTTTTTTTTTTTTGTGAATTTATCTGGAACTCTGTCTGACAAAGTTCTGGTAACATTGGTGGATACATTAATAAAAACGTTGACAGGTTCGGCGTAATTAGCATCTCTATTACAATTTGGTCATTAATTTGATCAGCTGTTCGACAGCTATTGAAGAATGCAATGCAAAAAATAG
Source organism: Urophora cardui (assembly GCA_960531455.1). Classification (NCBI taxonomy): domain Eukaryota; kingdom Metazoa; phylum Arthropoda; class Insecta; order Diptera; family Tephritidae; genus Urophora; species Urophora cardui. The sequence continues at coordinate 41,243,056 of OY482671.1, forward strand.
CTAACTATGCAACGGATTTTTAGTGTTGCAGATTGCAAATTGCATGGTATTCGCTCATCCGAGTAATTTGCTGTTATGGTGCAATTGGTTTGCAATTATAATTTGCTATACAACGATGAAGGCCATTTGCATCCAATCAATAATAGGTACCCCTATTAATTTTAATTTTTAATTAATGTGTTGCGTACACCGAAGATTTTTTTAATTAATTTATTGGTTAAAAGCAAACAATTCCAAGCTACATTTCACAGTTCTTCAATAAAAATTTATTTTAAAAAGAACTTAATTAAAATTATAACATAATTAGGTGATTCACAAAGTGTCATAAAGTCATATGTCATATTAAAATATTTTACGGAAATAGTTATAAAAGACTTTTCCGAAGCCCTGTGAAGAAGTAAACAAAAACAGCTGATCAAATACGACGACTCAAAAACATATCGTGCAGAGTTGTATTTATTTAGTACACATATTGCCTAGAATGCAACAACAAAATATTATGACTTATGACGATATGACGCAATATGACAGGTTGTGAATCCCCTAAATATTTTGTAACGTTGTTAATTGGTATGAAATTGATGTAGTATTTTCTTTGGTGGTTGGCTTGCCTTTTGGGCACTAATGGCGTTTTCTTTTCTCGAAATAATGTTGCCCTGTTTGACTTTCTTAGCCATTTTATATGTCTGTCTGGTAATTTTACCGAATATTTACTTCTAACTAAGTAAGAGAGCAACATTATCTACAAAATTAGCCATTTTATAGAAATTCACGTTACGTAATTCGATAATTAGGATATAGGAGGGCAACATTTTTTGGTAGAAAAGAAAACGCCATAAGTATCTATTGTATGGAATTACTTATGTACACGCTGCGCGTTGAAAGCATAGTGTATAGCATACAGTGAAATGGCTCTGGGATGCGTAGTCGAAATTCGATAAAAAAAAAAGACGATAAGTCATCGAAAAATATCAAAATCGGGGACAGATTGGTATGGCGGCGACTTCCGGGGGTACAGATTGGTATGGCGGCCGGATGTGGTTGTTGTAAGAAAAGGGACCATAATGACAAGGTCGTAGCAATCAAGACAGAAACGCAATTCCGGAATTGGGAATTGAAAAAACCAATTCATAATTCCGAAAAGAATTTAAGGCTGAGTTCCTAAACCGCAATTCCCGGTGATAGCGTAAACGCCAGCTATTCCACGAATAACATGTGCAAGAATGTAAAATCAACAACCTACAAAACAGAAAGAAGAAGGGCAACTTCTATTGCTTTCACCATCGTTATTGGGCCATAACAGCAACCCTGAAATCAGCTGAGCACAGCTGTTCGACCTTTTTAACACACATCCCAGAGTCAAGTCACTTGTATCCATTCACAATGGTTGAAAGGCAACAAGGTCACTGAAAAAATCGTTAAACTATACGAAACCATCTGAGTATACATACACATTTTTTTACTATCATTTGCGTATTTTTTTATATGTAAACATTTTAGGTACATACATATATATGTACGTATATTGCTTGAGAATATGTATGTACATAGATGCAGAATTTTTTGTTAAGTTATAAGTTTATAAACGCTGAAATTCCAATACATACATACATACACATGTTTGTATGTACCTACACGTACATTTTTTTGTACATAAATCCATATGCATTTTAACTTATCAATAGAATATTATATATGTATGTACATATACATATATATTAAGTTTTGGGGTAATTTTAATTCTTTTTGAGGTGACCTTTATAATTAATTTTTTCGATCAATTTAAAGTCACGTTCACAAACTCATACATACATACATATATCTGTACATTTTTGATATCGGGTTTTTACATGCTACTACAATACGGATTGCTTAAAGTATTCACTTTTCTTTTCCTTGTTTTAAATATGTACATATACACACACTTTTCTTCCTCCAGAAAGACCCTTTAACTTCTCTTTTGTAAAATTTGCTTGAACCACATTTTCCTGCTTCATAAAATTACAAAATTAATATATATACATACATACATATGTATGTATCATATATACACCTATGTTTGTATATGTACATACATACATATATTTTTGTATGTATTTATGGTGTACATACATATCTTATATGTACATTTGCATGTAATTATGTACTTTCCGTTTTCAAGATCTTTACTTCACTAGGACTGCCGAACAACTGATGAAAGTTCAAGACCGTAAAAATTGTTAAAGCTTCAAAGTCCTTGAAATCGTGTTTAAAGCTCAAAAGCTCCATTCCTGGAACTGGAAAAGTTTCAAAAACTTGTTGCTGTTTTCTAGATATCAATGCGCAGGATTCGTATTTAAACAATTCAACCCTGATTATAGTTTATTGACAAACATTGACCAATGTGCCGACAGAAACACGTGCATTTTTCGATACGGCGCAGGTGCCAGTAATGTGGGTAATTGTTTATAAATTTCAATATATTTAGCAAACAATTCCATACAACTAAGTATAGGTATGTACATTAGAGCGTATCGCCAAAAAAAGTTTAAAATGTTTCCCCGTGGTTCGAATGTTTACTTGTTGGAGATTTCAAAAATGGAAACAAATTTTTTTCGGTACCCTGTAAATTTGTTTTTTGCTTATAACTTTTCTATTTGATCTTTGATTTCAACGAGCAATATATTGTTGTAAAGGTTTTAACCTGTTTCATATTTCGTCCATATAAGCCAGTAACCTGCAACACCAACTTTAGCTTTTATTAAAATTTATTTAAAATCATTATTAGAAAAAAAATTTTGAATAAAGTAAATATAGCCTTGAATATAGTTTTGACATCATTATATGAGTAAAAAAGATTATTACTTATTAATATTAGCTCTGTTTAATGAACAAAAAAAGTTCAGAGCAGAGTAGAGTAGGGCAGCTGTCAAAATAGAAATAGAGAAACTTAGAGCAACTCATAGCAGAAATGTCATGAAACACTTGAATCTTGATAGTTTCCATTTATTTTTTTTTTTTAATCCTCATGCCAAACGTAGTTTTTCTTGCAAGCTAGTTTTTTTTTAACTTTTCAAAAATTTATATTTTCTTGATTGACAATTGCTTCTCTGCTCTTGCTCCACAAAAAAAGCTAGAGCAGAAAGTTGTGGTCTAACCAGATTACTCTAGTTTTGTTTTGAGCATACTCTTGAAACAAAAGATAGAGCAAGAAAAGTGTTCATTAAACACAATTTTGTAAAATATCTCAACCTGGCGTAAGCTAGAGCAGCTCAATAAACAAACCTAGTATTTCGGCAATATGTCATTTGATAAGAATGACATAAACACGGAAGTAATTGCCTTATAGGTTTTATATTTGACCTTTGATTTCAAAGAGAAATGTATTGTTGAACAGGAGTTAATCCATGTTATATTTCTTCTATAGAAGTACATCGTACACTCAAATGATCGATTGGAGCTCATTTAGAATTACAGAGCCACCATGCTTGCAATTTTATTCTGATACACACAGAGAAAAAACTATCGTAAATCTAACAAAGTTGACTTAGTTCAAAAAATGTGTATGGGGCCCAACAAACTTGTATAACTCGCCAAAGTACTTACACAATTTATAACCGACCATGGAAAACAAAGCCTAGGTGACTTATTACCCAAGCACTTTGACTACCAAAAAAGGGTTGTCTTGACTAAGTTAATATTTTTTACTTTAACGTTTTACTAAATTACATTGCTAAATTTTTACTAAGTTATTTTCGTTAAGATGACCAGAAATCTTAGTAAGTAAATTATACCTAAGTTTAAGTTGGGTTATACGCGATTCTAAGTTAATAGTACAATAGTTTTTCTCTGTGTGTACGGACTTGCAGGAACATTTTCAACTTTTTTTTCTCCTTACACCGTGATACGCTCTAATGTACATACATTAATATATCATGATTGAATAATACATGGTTGTAGTCAAGTGACAGTAGGTAATCACACGTTTATGTAGGTATTTTTTTTATAATTACAATTACCGTTCAGATCCTAGAATCCCTGGTGCCCATACTGCAGGATTTCAAAAATACTAAATTAACTTTGAGCTTTCAAGAATATCGTGGCCAAACTATAATGGAAACGTCGATCATAATGTTTTACATTTCAATAACTTAATTCATAGCCTTTTTGATAGATACGTACCATTACGTAAACGTACATATGATGAGCCCTTGCTTCTTTGGGCAACTAAAGAGTTAAGTGCTCTAAAAAACAAGAAATCTCGCTCCTTTAAATTATATAAAAAGACTGGTTTACAAAAGGACTACCTTAAATACTAGATTTTGCGTCATAAATATACCGTTCTAAACAAAAATTGCTATAACTCTTATATAAATAAAATTAAAAAAATATTTTTTCAACCCAAAATCGTTTTATGGTTTCGTAAACTCTTAAATCAAAAAACTGATTTAAACTCTTTTGCTACTTGGTGCAATTATAATATTATGCCACTCAATCTTAATAAGTGTAAATTTATGTGCTTTTCTCGGAAGAATACACAACCAGCGTCTTACACAATTAATAACTATAGTTTGGAACAGGTTTATGATTTTGTCGACCTAGGAGTCCGATACTAGAATATGCCTCAATAATATGGAGTCCGCAATATCAAGTTCATTGTGATCGACTCGAATCAGTACAAAAACAGTTCTTGCTTTTTACGTCCCCCACAATGCAATCTTCCCCCGTACACTAGTCGGTTGAAGCTTATTAATCTTCCAACATTATCAAGCCGCTTCTTTCATAAGGTTGTATTTTATTGATACATTTTCAGTACTTTTTTACATTTTGGCATTAAATGAAGGTAGTAAGTAAAAAGTTGTACTTTTGCTTATAACTTTCTTAAACCAGCAGAATATTTTTTAATAAAATATTCTTATGTTAAAGTCAGAATATTAACATACATATATACATAAATATTTATATATCCATATATTTTTTGCACATTTTCTGAGAAAAAATTTTACTACATACATACATACATGTAAATATGTACATTAAGCCGTATCACGTTATATGGACAAAAAAAAAAATTTAGTGTGTGTCAGTTTTATTTGAACACTTTGTCGAAAAAATATTTTTGGTGTAAAAATTTTTTTTTAGGCCCGCGTTAAAAACAGCTAAATCGCGTTTTTTGTAATAACTTCCTTATTTGATGTCGGATCTCTATGATCGTAATGTCGCAGAAAAGGTCTCGCTCAGCACTATATTTGGCCCATATAAAGTTTCGACCTCAAAGGTTGTCCTGAGTTTTACCTTTAAAAATTTTGGAGTTACTATCCCTAGATTTTTTTATTTTTATCACTAATACAAAGCTCTAAAAAAACCATGAGGAATCCCCCAAAGAAATTCTAGCCTTTATTCACAAACAAAAAAGTTATAACGTTGTAAAATGGAACACTTGTTTTTTTTTATAAAAAATTACCACAGAGAAACGGCGAAACACGTCAACTTAATTTTTGGCTCCAGATTACGATGGCGTTTTTAGAAGTGCAGTGTATGCACTCCCATTTTCGAGATATTTAAGAAAACATTTTCAGTTTTCACATACAAAGCGATCGGATGTGAGGGCGTATGAGTAACTATTGTTGAGGTAATAAAAATAAAGAAAAGGGGAAAAAACTATACGTACATATATGTATATAAAATGCATATGAGAAGGAAGAGAATTCCCTGCACATAAATTCCAATTTGTTTTAAACGTTCGAAACCTGCACTGAAAAAACAACTTACCCAGATTATGGAAAAATGGGAATGTTTCGGCGCTTAAAACACATTTTCATTGTTTTGATGTACAATTTTCTTTAAATCAAGGAATAAAAACAACGTTTTGAAAGAAAATTTTATTCAAAACAATGAAATATGTCATTAGCGGCGAATCATTCTCATTTTTCCATAATCTGAGTAATTTTTTTTTTGAGTGTGAGCAAAGTAATATAATATAATAATATAATACAATGGCGCTATTATAACTCTGACGAGTTTTATGGCCGAGCTTCTCTCCCAATTCGAGGTGTGCTCCTTTTTGTTTTTCCTACTAATTGGGTGGACCTACAGTTTTATGCCGGCTCCGAACGGCGAATGCATTTTTTGTGAGAAGCTTTTTCATGGCAGAAATACTCTCGGAGGGTATGCCGCCCACTGCCGAGAGGTGACCGCTGCTCTTAAAAAACCCAATAATTGGATTTTTACTAATTAGAAAAATTTGTTTGGCTCGGACCGTGGTTTGAACCCGAGACCTCTGGCATAGCAGGCGAGCACTCTACCCACTGCACCACAGCGGCCACAAAGTAATATAAGCGACGAAGAATTCACTTTCAGAGCTCTGAAACTGCTTTCATAAATATCTCTAAATTTGGAGGACATCGTCATTTTTGGTCTCGGTTATCATAGATAAGAAGATGTTTTGGGGATTAAAGTAAAGTGCGTTGTTTTCAATTGTAGGCTGAATAATTAACTGCATTTCTAGGGGCAGACGACGCATCCAGCGCAAGTATTGATAATACATTTAGACTTCCGTTGTCTCTTCTTAGGCGCGTATAATTTTACAACGAACTATAGCAGTTTTTCTAAATAATTTGGATGATTTTACGATACGCACGGATGCAGAAATCGTGAAGCCGTTGTAAGCCAGCGCGTTGTGCTTACAGATCCCACTTGAATACTTACCAAATCTTCACTACAGCCATTATCATTCAATATAAATAACGTTGATCAGCACGAATAGTCCAATCATCAATAATTTTTGGCATATCATGTATCCAGTATTGGTAGCTGTTCCATCGCGGTACAAGATTCTCAAGTCAAGCGAGGACTTGGAATACTTTTTAATCAAAAACTCATACTATATGGCGTTACTGCCTCATATAAATAAGAACTTGGGATAATTTTTCAAAAAACAGGTTCTCTGATTTTAAAACGGTATAACTTTTTTGTTTGTGAGTAAAGGCTACAACTTTTTTAGCGGAGTCCTCATGGTTTTTTGAGAGCTTTGTACTAGTGATAAAAATAAAAAAATCTAGGGATAGTAACTCCAAAATTTTTAAAGGTAAAACTCAGAACAACCTTTGAGGTCGAAACTTTATATGGGCAAATATAGTGCTGAGCGATACCTTTTCTGCGACATTAAGATCATAGAGATCGGACATCAAATAAGGAAGTTATTACAAAAAACGCGATTTAGCTGTTTTTAACGCGGGCCTAAAAAAAAAATTTTTACACCATAAATATTTTTTCGACGTAAGTGTTCAAATAAAACTGACACACGCAAAGTTTATTTTCGTGATACGGCTTAATGTACATACCCAGCCAGCAAGGTACCGTACATTTTACGAACATTGCGATTTACGAGCTATTCTCGATTCAGAAAACAATAACAAAAAAAGCTTTTTTTATCATGTCAAAAAAAAAGAAAACGAAAAATTTCAAACTCAATAAGGGTCTTCATCTAAAGTGATAAACTGCTGGTAAATGGGATAAAGTGATAAAATAATAGGTTTGTTTCTTATTAAACAAGCAGCTAGCTGTCAAGTGAGCAGAACGGAAAGAATTGCGCTCATAAAGAGCGAAACGAACAGAAAATCAAAAAACGGAATAATAGTAAAAATTAGCGATTAGTAATTTGAATGCTATTTTTGACTGTTAATGGTTATTTTTTGTAAAAAAACATTTAATTTTCTTTATTTCTATTTCAAAAATTCAGAAAATTTCTAAAGTAACAAAATGAAAAGTATTCGTTTGTTTATTTTTTCAACAGCTGTTTCTTACTTTGGCAGCAAATAATTTCAGCTAGGGCAAATTTTACTAGCTGAAATTTGGAGCTGTCAATGGCTCTCTTCTGCTATTTTTTGACTCAAGAAACGATTTGCCAGCCGAAACTTGGCTGGCAAATCGCAAGGCAGATATACCAGGTAGGCGCAGGGGCGAATTCAGAAAATCCCCATGTATTTTGTTATTGTAATTGGTAGAGTGTAATGTCAAAATGATATTTCGCCGTGGTTAAAATCTGAATTCGCTTAGGACTCGCTCATTCCTATTGGTCATGATTATAATTCGCTTGGATTTTGACATTACACTCTACCTTTGGAAATAAAAAAAGTAGTTTCTGAATTCGCCCGTGCGCCTACCTCTAAGTTATTGTACCATGGCAAATCGTTTCTTGCTAGCTAATAATAAACGGACCTAATAATTGTGATAAATTATCTGTCAAAATTTGTATGAAAATATATTTAAGCAAAGTTTATCACTTTACCGAACGATTTTGTTGCGTAAATTTATAAATTTTGGTAAAATTCAAGTCTGACACATTGTCAGTTTTACTTTTTCAATTCAAAAAAAAGAAATTGTGCTTTCCTTCGGTATTTTAGCACTAATTATTAAAATAATTTCTAAAAAAATGTTATATGCATTTTTTGTTTATTTTATTGGGTTTTTTTTATTTATTAATCAAGTTGACATTGACAGCTGACAAGAGTTTAAACAATTTATTACTTTATTATTTTAGATGAAGACCACTAATATTTTAAAAGTAAGTACCTATGTATGTTTGTAAAATTTCTACATTTACGATAAAAAAAAAACGGACGTAAAAAGATTCATATACGAGTGCTTTTTCGATACATTTACGACACTCGTAGGCACTGAACATTTTAAAGCGAAACAGTATTCGTAGGCGAATCGTAAATGGATTTCGTAAACGATATTTTATTACAGTTTTCTTCGAGAAAACATCAGTTTACGAGCTCGTTTACGATGATTTTGCTGGCTGGGTACTTACTAAGCTAAAATCAAATATTTAAAATACCCCACAGTTAATATATGTGTATGTTTATGTACATATGTACCATGATGAAATAAACTGGAGAATGCATCCGATCATCTATAATAATCTACATGGTCGTGGCAGGTATATAATTAATAATAATTTACATATAGGGATGTTGCGGCTTTTAGTTTTAATTCTAATTTTAATCTTTGATTTTCAATTTCATTTTCACTTTTAATAATGCCCATATGACACTACGTTTTTTTCTTGTATTCTACAAGGTTTTTTGTGTGAAGGAGATGGTCAAATACAGTTTTGCGTTGGTGCAAGCGACAAGCTATATTGAAAAAATCAAACGAAATACCAACAAAATACCATCTAGGCGGTTAAAAAGCAACGAGCCAGATTGTATTTCGGTAGGTTGTTTGGCATTCGGCAGTTTTTTTTGACAATTGTTTTAATTTGACAACTAGAAAAAAAAATTGTATAATAACTAGTAAACCCTGCCCCGCGATGCTGTGGCTTTCGATTACACTGTGAGACACCACTGTGGAAGACCACAAATTGCCACATTTGACAATTTTTTTGATTGTCATTTTAAATTTGACTTCCCCTTAAAATTGGCAGAATATGAATGGGCTATAAGCCCATAGAATCTTATTAATAAAATATAACATGAAGCATATGCTGGTTATTTTTATTTTCTGTGGACCTAGATTTTTTATACAATTAGTTAATGCAGGAGATTAATTAGTATTAACACTAGAATTGGGACGTCATTTTTTTAACATTTTTTTAGTTCATATTAGCCCTGTTTTTTTAAGCGCATATACATCTGCGCTTAAATTAAGAGTTCACGAATTCTGCCGTATAAACGTAGTAATTAATTTGCTCTATTTTTTCAAATTCACGCTTTGGAAATAACTCTAAAATCAAAGGGACAATACTATTTGTTTTATTTTAATAGATTTGGGACGCAGTGATGTATTATTTGACAAAAATGTACCAAATATGTCAGCGTAGTACCTATGTATGTACTTTTGGCTACCGGAATGTACCCAAAAAAGTACAATTGTACCACATTTTCCATCCCTGATTTGAAAAAACATGTAATAATAATAATACAATGGCGCTATTATAACTCTGACGAGTTTTATGGCCGAGCTTCTCTCCCAATTCGAGGTGTGCTCCTTTTGTTTTTCCTACTAATTGGGTGGACCTACAGTTTTATGCCGGCTCCGAACGGCGAATGCATTTTTTGTGAGAAGCTTTTTCATGGCAGAAATACTCTCGGAGGGTATGCCGCCCACTGCCGAGAGGTGACCGCTGCTCTTAAAAAACCCAATAATTGGATTTTTACTAATTAGAAAAATTGTTTTGGTGTTTTGCTCGGACCGTGATTTGAACCCGAGACCTCTGGCATAGCAGGCGAGCACTCTACCCACTGCACCACAGCGGCCACATGTATGTATGTATATATGTGAAGCTACAGATGGGCAAACGTGCATATGTAGCAGAGCTGGAAAAAACCAAGTACCAGTACAATTACCATTACCAGTACTCAGTAATTGAAAAGCCCAAATACCAAGTATAAGTATATTATACTGGTACTTGATACTCAGTACGTACATTTTTCAATTCTTTTGCAATTCTTTTCCAATTACTTTCAATTCTTTTTCAGTTGATTTTCAATTACTTTCAATTCTTTTTCAGTTGTTTTTCAATTCTTTATTTTTTTTTATTTCATTGTAAATATAAGATAACAGTTTAATAACAATAAAATATTAAAACGAGTGCATACATTTGCAAATTTTTCGCATGCAACTCCTTTAACGTGATGAGTTAGCTGTCATTAGTACAAAATTTTCAAAAGAAATATCAGTTAAGGAATTCCTCCTTGGATTATTTATAGTGGTGGCTATGAAAACAGTCGCTCAACTGAAGCTGATGAAGCCGAAGTTGGTATTGCCACGTCTAAGATTATATATATATATATCAGGGCTGCTCACCTCATAGGCACTCAAAGCACAATTGTTTTTGTTTTGTTCCGAATCATAGGCACAGATACATATTTTCACTTCAAATATGAAAATAAAATTTTCTTTGCACTCCCATAAGCACTCAGATATAAAAAAAATTTTATATGAATGTGCCTATGATTCATATTGAATGTGCAGAGCAAAGGCACTTTGTATAGGAGCTCAAGCACTGCCGTAAGAAATCGAAATTTACAATAACAAATGTGTAATGAAAAAATAATCCAAAAAATGAAAGCACTGTAAAAAATTTGTATTCAAAGAATTTTCATATAAAAAATAAAAAAAATGTCTATGTATGTGATACTACCATTTGAAAATAAATGCTAAAATAATATTTTATTGGAATTCATAAAAAAAATTAAAATGAGCAACAAAATTTTTCAGTGCATATACAAAATTTGTAGATGTATTGAGTTTTGTACTTTCAATACGAGAGCGTTGAGCAGCCCTGATATATATATTTTCAAACATGGAAATTACATCTCAGAATCTCGTATAGTATATTCAAAAAAAATTCAGCAATATTATTTGATGAAGGACTGGCCAGAATAGTTTTGTGGTTTACTTTGACTTAGGTTTTTTTTAATTAGAAAAATTTGTTTGGTGTTTTGCTCGGACTGGGGTTTGAACCCGAGACCTCTGGCATAGCAGGCAAGCACTCTACGCACTGCACCACAGCCATATTAAAAAAAAGACCCACCCTAATGTACGCATGTATATTTAATAAAGAGTTATTATAAGGGAATTTTCCTCCTTTTAGTGGTTGTAATATTTAGTATCCGATGTATCTTATGAAGAGGATAGAATAAAATACAATAGTTAAGATAAATTCACTGATTAAACTCCATGTAATTGAAAAGAATTGGTCGTAATTGGTGGTAATTGAAAGTAATTGGTGAAAGAATTGAAAAATTGGTACTTAATTACCAATTACCAGTATAAAGTAATTGTACTTGATACTTGAATTTTTTAATTATCAAGTAATGGTACTTGGACCAAGTACAAGTACCAAGTATATTCAGTACTTCACAGCTCTGATATATATATAATCTTAGACGTGGCAATACCAACTTCGGCTTCATCAGCTTCAGTTGAGCGACTGTTTTCATAGCCACCATTATAAATAATCCAAGGAGGAATTCCTTAACTGATATTTCTTTTGAAAATTTTGTACTAATGACAGCTAACTCATCACGTTAAAGGAGTTGCATGCGAAAAATTTGCAAATGTATGCACTCGTTTTAATATTTTATTGTTATTAAACTGTTATCTTATATTTACAATGAAATAAAAAAAAATAAAGAATTGAAAAACAACTGAAAAAGAATTGAAAGTAATTGAAAATCAACTGAAAAAGAATTGAAAGTAATTGGAAAAGAATTGCAAAAGAATTGAAAAATGTACGTACTGAGTATCAAGTACCAGTATAATATACTTATACTTGGTATTTGGGCTTTTCAATTACTGAGTACTGGTAATGGTAATTGTACTGGTACTTGGTTTTTTCCAGCTCTGATATATATATATATCAGGGCTGCTCACCTCATAGGCACTCAAAGCACAATTGTTTTTGTTTTGTTCCGAATCATAGGCACAGATACATATTTTCACTTCAAATATGAAAATAAAATTTTCTTTGCACTCCCATAAGCACTCAGATATAAAAAAATTTTTATATGAATGTGCCTATGATTCATATTGAATGTGCAGAGCAAAGGCACTTTGTATAGGAGCTCAAGCACTGCCGTAAGAAATCGAAATTTACAATAACAAATGTGTAATGAAAAAATAATCCAAAAAATGAAAGCACTGTAAAAAATTTGTATTCAAAAAATTTTCATATAAAAAATAAAAAAAATGTCTATGTATGTGATACTACCATTTGAAAATAAATGCTAAAATAATATTTTATTGGAATTCATAAAAAAAATTAAAATGAGCAACAAAATTTTTCAGTGCATATACAAAATTTGTAGATGTATTGAGTTTTGTACTTTCAATACGAGAGCGTTGAGCAGCCCTGATATATATATTTTCAAACATGGAAATTACATCTCAGAATCTCGTATAGTATATTCAAAAAAAATTCAGCAATATTATTTGATGAAGTAAAGGACTGGCCAGAATAGTTTTGTGGTTTACTTTGACTTAGATTTTTTTTAATTAGAAAAATTTGTTTGGTGTTTTGCTCGGACTGGGGTTTGAACCCGAGACCTCTGGCATAGCAGGCAAGCACTCTACGCACTGCACCACAGCCATATTAAAAAAAAAGACCCACCCTAATGTACGCATGTATATTTAATAAAGAGTTATTATAAGGGAATTTTCCTCCTTTTAGTGGTTGTAATATTTATACGTATATTGTCACTTGCGAAGCGAATGAAAATTTAGGCGAACTTCGCGGTCTCGAATTGTGGGATGCGAATCTGCAGCGAATTCGCCGACAAATTGCGAATGAGTGACGAAAATGAATTTTGCGATTTGCTGGTAGCGAAAAAATTTAATTCGCTTCGCTAGATCTGTCAAAATCTGGCGAATGCCTAATTTGTTCGCTTTGCACGTCTTTGCATTTATTTCGGTAAAAAAAAAAACTAAAAAAAGAAAGTAGAAACTATTTAAAAGTATTTAATAGCATTAAAGAAAACTATTTATTTTATTTATCACGCTTACATTAATTTCTTAAACTTTTGTTTATACACAAATAAATAGATACATATATTGTAAACAAATCAAAACATATGTAGTAAGTGATAGAGTTGGGAAACTATTGATGGCACTATCGATAGTATCGATATTTTATTTTTTTTTCAGACTATCGAAGACCATCGATGGTTTTTTCAAAACTATCAAAAACTATCGATAGTTTTACAACCTTTACACATTTGCAGACTGAATAAAAGGCGGTTCCAGTTTTGTAGATTTTTTGAAAGAAACAGTTTTCGAAATATTTTAAAGTTTCAGTTTTTGAGCTAAGAAAAAAAAATACGCTTACAAGTCTGTCAATTTCTTCGCTATTACCAGTTTTTATGTTACGTTTGCAGAGGATGAAATATCATTTCCACCAAAGCAAAAATAATTAAAATCGACGTTAAAGTGGCGGAGTTATGGCGAACCAAACATTTTTTTTTGTAATTTTTTATTATTTTTAATTATTTTTCCGGCATTCATCTTCTTTTTTTCATTATTTTAACGAAATATTAAATATCATCCTGATTTTACACTGTGATTTAATAGCTGTTTTCAGTAGAAAAATGGCAATGTTATAAGAGATTCAGTGAACAAATCTATTAGGTGATTCACAAAGTGTCATAAAGTCATATGTCATATTAAAATATTGTACGGAAATAGTTATAAAAGACTTTTCCGAAGCCCTGTGAAGAAGTAAACAAATATGAAATGATCAAATACGACGACCCAAAAACATATCTTGCAGAGTTGTATTTATTTAGTACACATATAGCCTAGAATGCAACAACAAAATATTATGACTTATGACGATATGACGCAATATGACAGGTTGTGAATCCCCTATATATTTATTTCAATACGATAGTACTATCGATAGTGCTATCGATGGTTTATTTTTTACGACTGTCGAACACTATCAATAGTTTTTTTTAAAACTATCAAAAACTATGGATGGTGGGACTATCGATAGTTTCCCACCTCTAGTAAGTGACAGAAACGTCAAATTCGGATGAACTTATTCAATTTGTTTGAATGGCAACATCACAAGGCAGGCGAAAAAGTTCATTCGCCACTCACAATGCAAATTTTAGATATGTTCGCTAACCTGTTCGACTCGCCAAATATATTCGCTTCGCAAGTGACAATATGCGTATTAGTATCCGATGTATCTTATGAAGAGGATAGAATAAAATACAATAGTTAAGATAAATTCACTGATTAAACTCCATGTAATTGAAAAGAATTGGTCGTAATTGGTGGTAATTGAAAGTAATTGGTGAAAGAATTGAAAAATTGGTACTTAATTACCAATTACCAGTATAAAGTAATTGTACTTGATACTTGAATTTTTTAATTATCAAGTAATGGTACTTGGACCAAGTACAAGTACCAAGTATATTCAGTACTTCACAGCTCTGATATGTAGGTATATATGTATCTATGTAACCATGCATATTTGTTGCAAAAAACAGACCAATATACATACTAGGTATTGATTGAAAAATAGACTACACAGTAAAAATTTTAGTTTAATTTTAATTCCATTTTGGTATTTATATATAACAATGCCAAAAAGCATAAAATTAAAACAATTCTGGTTTAAAAAAGAGGTGAATATTGAGAGACAGAAATTATTCTTGGTGTCAAATTAATACATTCTTGGAATTAAATCAAAACCAAATTTTGATTATTTTTAGAATATTCCTGGTATTAAAAATAGTTGAAATGGTATAAAATCAATTGTATACTTTTTTGAATTTAAAAATAAACCCCCATAAAATTTACAGCCCCTGTAGTGGATTATTTATACATACACATATAAATATTGTACCATTTTAAATAATACTTTGTATTCATAACGTAAAATTGTTAATGTTATTTTTCGTTATTTTTGTCTATCAAAATATCAAACATTTTCATTCAACTATAATATTTAATAAGTGAAAGTTCTATAATTTGTGAATCTAAAATAAATATTTTAAAAAATAAAATAATATTTGATTCGAGGACTACAATTATAATCTTTGATTGAGGACTACAATTGGCGATCCTGTCTGTAACATATTAATAATACAAGAACAAAAGATACTGAATCTGGAACATATTCACCATTATTGTTTTCTCGTTGTGAATCGACAACGCATTGTGTTACAAATTTACATAAAAATCCGAAACAGTAGTAGCAAACACTAAAGTACCTTATATATCCAGCCCTAATCCCCATAAAAGTGTATCCAACAAAAAGTAAATTTTACAGGGTTTTTTTAATTTGTTTTGCATACAGTTTGTATAAAGCCTTGAAACTTATTAAGTCTCTAACTTCGAAACTGCACATTTCGCAGCTATGAAATTTTGCGAGTTGATGCATGTGATAATAAATTGTTGATTTCCATAAAAAAGCTGAAATTGTTGGATACACTTTTACGGCGGTTAGGGCTCGATATATATACATATTGCCAAGTTTTACACCAATATTTTGGAGATGTCTAGGGAAATTTCGGCATCGTCACGGTTCTTGCAGTGATACTGAAAAAGAGACCCTCAACTGCCTTAAGACTGAAAAAATAAAGCAAAATTTATCCTCATGATATCTAATTAATCTCCTGCATTACTTACTTGATACAATTATTCGATTCGGGCCATTTATTTTAGTAGATTTAATTACTCCTCCGGATTGCACTTTTAGAAACATTTTGTTTGATTTATTTAGCTTTTTTTCTGATAATTTCTTCTTAATATTTTTTTAATATAACTGAGAAAGAGAAAGTTTTTTATACTTTGTGGAATTGTTTTTAAACCATAAATGATTAAACTTCTTCGGAGAAAATTTTAAGACCTTTCAAGGCTTTATTTTGAAACTATTTTGGAATAAATAAAATTGTAAATCTTCTCATAGTTTAAAAATAAGATTTTTTGGCATTAAAGTTCAAATTCAATTCGAAGAATGATTAAATTAAGTACCAAATGATATTAGAAATAAACTATCATTTTTTACTGTGTAATATATTCATTGCGTGAAATATACCTACATACTAGGGATTCCAATTTTTCCGATTTTTACGATCCCGGGATTTTCGAGATTTTATTTTATAATCCCGGGATCCCGGTATTTATCCCGGGATTTGGACCTTAATTACACAGGCCGAAAAAATTTCCAAAAAATTTTCTAACTCAAATAAAATTCTACTTTTCTAAAGGATTTCGGTGCGCTGATTTTCGGTAATATCGCACACTAAATCAAAATGCGTTACAACTCAAAATTCAAAAATTTTCAGGAGAGGCAAAAAACTTTTTAATTTTTATAGGCAATGATATGGGGAAAGACTACGTATAATAGTTATTTCTCAGTTAAAAAAGAGTCTGATGGAAAAGATTTTTTGGCAGCCGCTAGAGATATATTCTGTGTACCAATTTATGGAAGAAACCCGATTTCGAAAAATTTTGAGTTGTAACGCTTTTTGATTTAGTGTGCGATATGTGTAGGTTTTGAGATATTCATGTCCAAAGAGGCGAAAAATGCGATTTTTTGCTATATTCACAGCTCAATCTGTTAAATTACTAACTTTCATTAAAAGATGATTGCAGCTATTGAAAGAACGATCATTTCTCTTGAAAACAGCGCTTTGCTTTTTCGGGTATCTTATTCAGATATCTACGTTGTCTTCAAAAGAAATGATCGTGCTTGCAATAGATGTAATCAGTTTTTAATGAGTCAGTAATTTTAAAAATATTGAGGAGTGAATATGGCCACAAACTGCGTTTTTCGCTTCTTTGGACATGAATCTCTCAAAAACTACACCGAAATCCTTTTGAAACGTAGAATTTGATTTCTGTTACAAAAATTTTTCGACCATTATTTTTTTGCCACATTTGGGGTTGAAAAAAGTAAATACATTTTTAGAGAAACGCTACAACTTTAAAATGCAAAGAAAAAATAGATTTTTATTGCCATTTTTTATTATTTCATTAGTAACAAAATAAAGTAGGAATGTAAAATCATTCGTATTATTTAATAATACCTAAGAGTTACTTTAAAAAGCACAACCAACAACGAAAATTACATACATCTGGTGAACAAAACATTTACCTTTGCAGTTGGTACTTTTAGGATATTAATAAAAAGGCTTGCAATCATTTAATAATTTCCACTCAAATTTTTTTAGAATTTAACGACGTACTTTGTTTAAGCGAATATTTCCAAGCTTGCCGAAAAATTCAGAAAATTAATGCAACTTCTGAATAGATAAATATGAATTCCGAGTATACAGCTGCGTATTTAATTTTAGTAGAGTGTTGTAAGACTATCAAGTCTAATTAAAATTTTGTTTCCATTTTCTTCCATTATTTACTTTCCGTGGCCGCTGTGGTGCAGTGGGTAGAGTGCTCGCCTGCTATGCCAGAGGTCTCGGGTTCAAACCACGGTGCGAGCCAAACAAATTTTTCTAATTAGTAAAAATCCAATTATTGGGTTTTTTAAGAGCAGCGGTCACCTCTCGGCAGTGGGCGGCATACCCTCCGAGAGTATTTCTGCCATGAAAAAGCTTCTCACAAAAAATGCATTCGCCGTTCGGAGCCGGCATAAAACTGTAGGTCCACCCAATTAGTAGGAAAAACAAAAAGGGGCACACCTCGAATTGGGAGAGAAGCTCGGCCATAAAACTCGTCAGAGTTCTAATAGCGCCATTGTATTATATTATATTATATTATATTATATTATATTATATTATATTATATTATATTATATTATATTATATTATATTATATTATATTATATTATATTATATTATATTATATTATATTATATTATATTATATTATATTAGATTATATTATATTATATTATATTATATTATATTATATTATATTATATTATATTATATTATATTATATTATATTATATTATATTATATTATATTATATTATATTATATTATATTATTATTTACTTTCCGTGTGGAAAAATTCCAAAAAACATTTGAGAAATAAATGACCAAAAATCAGGAAATAGAAATTATCAAATGAATTTTGCCATAAGCTAAAAGCTTTAAAAATAGCAAACGTACGTTTCCTTACTTCAACACAAAAAATTTAATTATTAAAAAAAAATCAAAAATTTTAATCCTTACTTTGACTAATGGCCTTTTTTATTCTAGCAAAAATGTCGCACTTTCTTCCGGCTGTCACATTTTTTTGTTCTCTTCCACACAGACTCAACACTTTTTTAGGGATGTTTGTTCTATTGACAAAATATAAAACTGGCCCGACTACGGGGAAACATCTTCTGCTCTTAGCACATTGCATTATTTTTGTTTCATCCATCACATGAAAAATGCAACACTTTAATAGGACAGAGGACACATGTTGATAATGCTGCAATGTAATAATGCAACATTTTCATTCAGAATAGGAAATGCTGTTAGTATACAGATCTGAGACCAATAAAAATTATATAAAATATAACTTTTCTTTGCTATAATAGCGGAATATTCTCTCTTTATCTTATCCCGAAAATCCCGGGATAAAATTCTAGCTATCCCGGGATTTTCGGGGTGTCAGAAAGGGCGGGATCCCGGGATTGGAATCCCTACTACATACATATATAAGTTGGTACATGCATATTTAATTTTTATTTATTTAATTCTTTACATGTTTCCTTATTAAATTATACACCAATCGGGCATATTATTTACCAAACTACATACCAAGAATTTTTCGCAAATGAATACATATATCAACTGAATCAAATGATCAAGGGTCCGGGGATCGAGCCCACCGTTACATGGTGATATTTCTGAAATTTATATTTTCGGGTTCTTAAGTTTTTTCATAACATTCTTTGAATTTTTTTTGTTTGAAAATAGCAATGTTATAGATATTGTGAAAATAATGAAAATAGCTTTTTTATATCAGCAGATGTGCAAAACTTTAAGAACATTAATATGCTTTTAAGAGCTTTTTGGCCGATGAGTTAGAAAGCAAAACACAAAGTTTCCTTTTTCCTCCTACGCGTTTCGGCGCACACTTGCGTCTTCAACAAATATGTATATAAAAACATTCGTTTCTACATCTCGGTGCTCATTTATGTTAATAATTTGCTACAGAAATTAGTACTGTTTGTCAGTGGTGAATTCCTCCGCGTAAGAGCGCTTTCACATTACTCGGAGCGGTATCGGATCGACATTTTTTGTTTTTACCGAAAGTATATCGATAGCGTACCGACCACATGTACATATTTCGATTGGCACCTTTACCTTACTGTTGCATACATGAAATCGGAGCGGATTAATTTCGGTATACCGCAACGCAAGACCGGTCAGTAAAATTTGGAAAATTACTGTGTAAATTTTTGCACGTAATAAAAAAAGAACAAGAAGGTCAGTAAACAACTCGTTGCGGCTATAAATGTATCAAGCTATAACATCTTGGTGAAATCGTTTCGGAAATTACCGAGGAAAAAATGTTGATCCGAAGTCATACCGAGTAATGTGAAAAGGGCCTTAAATTGTGCGTTTTTAGTAATTCCCATGTCAGTCCGCCGGTCAGACCTTCTCTGGTTTTATAACTTCTGTGTTGAAAGCGAATCGACACCTGTGGGAATGTCTCTTTGCAATGTATGTATGTACATGCAAAATATAAATTGAAAACACAAGTTAACTTCCATCAAGTGTACTGCGCTACACGCGGGTTTTTTTTTTCAATAACTTTTTGAGTAATGATAGCAATAGGAAATTTTTTCCCAAGCGAATCTAAACTAACGATGAGCAAACGATATAGCCAAAAATGTTTTGTGATTATTATTTTCGGGATGCTCATCCCGAATTTTTTTTTTTCGCAATAACTTTGTAAATGGAAGAACAGAATTTCTTGAATAATCTTAAGCTAAAAAAAATCCTAAGTACCTACTTATTATTTCAAGAAAACTTCTACTGAGCAATACCGAAAAATTTCATTTTCCCATAATTTTAAAAATAAGAATTGGAAAACAAAAATTCGTCTTGATTTATTCTTAATTAATGATGTGCAAATGATTTAGCCAAAAAAATTTTTTTTTTCGGTTTTTGTGGAGAGGTACTGATCCCGTAAAAATTTCTTTTTTGAATAACTTTTTATATAAAAATAGGAGTAAGAAATTTTTTTTCTGTATTATCTTAAGCTAACGATGAGCAAACGATTTAGCCAAAAAAAATCTTACGTATCTACGTATTCCTTGTGAGAAAATGCGCATTTGGCTGTGCAAAAAAAAAGTGCAAACGATTTTTTTCTTTTGCAATAACTTTTGAAGAAAACCTGAGCAAACGATTTACATATTTTTACAAAAAAATCGCATTTGGATGTGCCAACTTCACAGGGCTCTTCTGAACGAGAGCTAACCTAGAAAAATGAATAACACCATCGTGCTCAGCGTGTCCTATTTATCTTTACTAGTTATGTCTCATCTCTGTTAATTTTTGGCTCGTGCACAGTGTTATCAAAAAATAATTATCAAAATTATTTCGTTTCGTTGATCACCAAAACCAAAATATCTAAAAAAAATATTTCGGGTTTATGGTAGAAATGAATCAAATGTATTTGAGATATGTTCTTTTCATTTCACTTTGAATTTTCTTGTTTTTTTTATTAACGTTATGTTTTGATAATTTTCTTTGTTGACTACCGAAACGAAATTTTTAAAAATTTTTTTTTTTTGATAATTATCAAAAAAATATTTTTTGTTAAGCATTTAACCCATATTTTCCCAGAACTTTTTTGTTTTAGATTTTCATAAAAGTAGTGATGGGCGAGTCCGTGATGTTTAGACAATCGAGAGAATCGCCATCGTTGCAAAATCACAATCGAGTCAAAAGTTGACTCGCTCTTCGACTACACAATCGAGATGTTTTTGCGATTGTTCTGAGTCGCCGAGTCAAAGGTGGTTTCGATGAAAATTCGAGTACACAAGCGAGATGTTTTTGCTATTGTTCCGAGTCGGAGGTTGTTTCGATGACAACTCTACTACATAAGCGAGATGTTTTTGCGATTGTTCAGAGTCGGCGAGGATACTGTTGTTTTGATGATGACTGAATGAGTGCTGTTGATGAAGAAAGTAGGATTTTTAAAGGAAAATAGGCAAATACATAAATAAATAACCCAATTGAAAAATATGCTATATAAACTCTGAATTTTTGGCAATCACAACTAGAGAGTGTCGTGCATAATGATAATACATTATTAATTATTTAAACATTAATGAATTTCTGAAGTAAGACGCTTACGAAACAAATGAATTTTACGAGCAGCAACAACGGCAATAGATTTGTACCACTCTGTATGTTTTTTAAAGCAATTTTAATATTCAAGCCGCTACCGGGATGTTGTAGGGTTGCTTTGAAAACCAGAGGAATCGTTGGCGAGTCCGAGATGTTTTAGCGATTGTTTCGACTGACGGCCATTTACGACTTGACTCGAATACGAATGAAAACCATCGAGAGCATTCGAGATGTGTCAACAATCGAGAGAATCGAATAAAACATCTCGGACTCGCCCATCACTAAAATGGCGTAATGTCGAGCTACCATCCATTAAAACATCATAGTCGCCTTTTGGTTGGGCCGGGCAAACATTATCTGGTTTAACCACACATTCCTCTTCATTATTATCTTCTCCAAAATGTTGTAATATTGATGAGGCTCAATGTATGTACCTAAATGACATTTGATATGTCATTTAGTCCACTTTCGTCGAAATCCTCATATTGATATTGAATGAAATCAGGCATTTGTTGTAACGTTAAACCTCTAAAAACAGAAAATTTATAAAATTCCAGGAAATTAATAAAATTACATTAGTTAAATTTACACAACGGCAGCCCAATAAAAAAACCTGTACCCTAGGCGACCCACGGCTACCATATGGTAACGCCTTTAGAAAAATGTGAAAAAATGTTGGAAACAAGAATTTTTTCTTTAAAAACTAATTTACATTACATAGATAATTTCATTAGCTTTCAAAAGGTGTAATTATCTGAACAATTTATTCTAAAAGTTATACAATATACTTATATTTACTAGAGCTTACGATTTCTCGAGTTCGAGCGAGACAAGATTTCTCGCGAGACTCGACGTCTCGCGAGCTTCTCGACACTATTTAACGTCGCAGAAATAGCGGTTTAGACGTACTACGTTGTTTTATGGCTTGTTCTGATTTTATGTATTTACTTACATGTGTATTCTGCATAATAATTCAACCATTTTGGGTTGTACATACATATTTAAAAAAAAGAAATCCAAGTATGTTTGAGAAATTTTGAAGTGAAATACAATTATAATTTAATAATTTTAAATTTTTTGCTTTCCAATGACATCCGAGAAATTTTTGATATTCATGTTTTTTTGACACAATACAAATAATATGTTATCGAGAAATCCGAAAAACGAGATTTAATCGAGAACCCGAGTCTCGGTTTTCTCGATCCTCGAATTTCTCGACACTGGTCGAGATCGAATCGTAAGCCCTAATATTTACCGACATCTGAAAACGGGAATTTTCAGTACTAAGCACTCAGCAATAGCTTCGACATTTGAGTGCAGGATAAGACGATATTTACCTTTTTGAAAAGCTACATTAATTTTTCATTGCAAATCGGTATTTTCCTGGTGTTTTTATACCTTTCATGAGAATGAAATGGTATTATAACTTAGTGCCAAAAAATTTTTGTCGAAAGTACCAGAAGGAAGCGTGGGGGACCCACCAAAATATATACCGATATGATCATAATCACGAGCTGAGTCGATTAAGCCATGTCCGTCTGTTCGTCTGTCCGTCCGTCCGTCTGTGTGAACGCAAACTAGTCCCTCAGTTTTTGAGATATCTGAATGAAATTCGGAATACAGGTATGTTGTTATATGCAGCTGATCATTTGTCGGAACCGGCCGAATCGGACCACTATAACATATAGAAAACAACCGATTATTCAGATATACATGAAATTTTTGGATGTAATTTGTGCATAACTTCCCCATTTAAACAGCTAAGGACATGAAACTTTGAAGTAGACGTGCCCCTTTTGGCCCAAACAAGGTTACCGAAAATTGTCAACATCGGACCACTATAACATATAGTTCCACAACATCCGATTATTCAGATATACACATTTTGGTGTAGAACTCCTCCATTTTAACAGCTAACGGCGTGAAATTTTGAAGTATTTGTACCCATATGGGCCCAAACAGGGTTACCGAAAATTGTCAAGATCGGACCACTATAACATATAGCTCCCCTACAACCGATTGTTCAGATATGGACATTTTGGTGTATAACTCCTCCATTTTAACATCTAACGGCGTGAAATTTTGAAGTATTTGTACCCATATGGGCCCAAATGGGATTACCGAAAATTGTTAAGATCGGACCACTATAACCTATAGCTCCCCTACAACCGATTGTTCAGATATGGACATTTTGGTGTATAACTCCTCCATTTTGACAGCTAACGGCGTGAAATTTTTAAGTATTTGTACCCATATGGGCCCAAACGGGGTTACCGAAAATTGTCAAGATCGGACCATTACAACATATAGCTCCCATACAACCGATTGTTCAGATATGGACATTTTGGTGTATAACTCCTCCATTTAAATAGCCAAGACACCATTTTTTCTAATAAATCTTTCCATAAATAACCCACAGAATTAAAATTATAAATTAAACTTAATCCGGCTATGTACATACATAGGTAACTTTTCATTTCCCCACTCATGAAAGGTATGAAGTCTTCGGCACGGCCGAAGACAGCCACGCTTTTACTTGTTTTCTTTTCCTTTTGTTTATTTTCTTGTAAATCTAAGGGGATGTTTTGCGTTACCATATGGTGCTCGTGGATTGATTCGGGTTAACGTTCAAAATTGTCAAAGTTGAATTGAAAACAAAATTTTTTCAGTATTGATAAAAATTAATTGATTTTTATGTCTAAGATCTCCCATTATTTATCAAAAGGAATTATGATTGTAAATTTTCTTTATTAATTAAAAAACAAAAACCATTGCATTAAAATATATACTACATTTGCACTAAAAAAATATTGCGATTAATATTTTGAAGCACAATACCGCTCCCAAATGTACATTACTACATATTTTCATAGTTTGGATGATATCATCGCTTGAATAATGACATAACGTATATTGTGTAGAGAAATATGGCTCTATACATTATACGTTGCTCCATTATTCCAGCGACGATATAAAAAAGGTTAAACATTTCACTACTAAAATAAATGCATCAAAACAGCCTTTGTCGTCTAATTGATCTCCTTTGTAAGTTGTCCAGTTAAGCTGTTCCCATATGTTTAGTATATCAAAAACAAGGCTGGATTCTCTAAGTGTTGCCTCCATAAATTTGAAAATTTGGCCATTGTGACCCCGTCAATAATGCGATGATCGGCAGACCAACTAACATGCATTACAAAAGCTTTCACAATTTCATCTTTATCATTAAATCTGGGCAGAGCCTATAAGAAAACAATTTAAAAGTAAATATTCTTATAAAAAGTAATATTAAGTCTGTGTCAATATATCATAACATATTAAGTCAAGTTATGACGAAATCGTGTTTAGGCCATATTCTAGCACTTAGACATAAGACTTTATTATAAAACTTAAACTATCATAAATTGTACATTTTTCGTTTTACAGAACATCTTAATTTTACCTAAGGCATTCTGTTGAATCTTAGTTTGAAAATAACGGTATACTAAATCAACATAAGTTTGTTTTTGCGTGTGCATTTGTTATGTAACCGTGTGTTTGCCTGTAGGAGTGAGTGGCTGGTAGGCATGCTAGCTGGCCCTGGCTTAGCTCGTCGGTGGGGTGAGTCAGCAGCACTCTCCTACTACCAGCTACATAAACAAAAATTTATAATCATGCCTGTTGAAAATACTAAAATGATGGTAACGACCCGATAATAGGAAAAGACCATAGTAGGAGTGAAAATAAGAAGACCTGTCCCGTCAGGTGGAGTCAGCCCGCCCTCTTCAACGTATTACACGTGAAACCATGGGCGCTGTGCTGACTCCGTATTTCCTTACAGCGCCCCCAAGACCTGACACATGTCCGTCAGTACGCTGTCGGAGAAGTCGCTGTCAGTCGTCACCCCGTCTCTACTCCCATTTCCCCTCTATTGCTCAAGGCAACACCCACACCAAAGATTCAAAACTTTAGCCCTCCATATTTCTAACAGCAATAAAAGTTCAACTGGTATTCAATCTGAGCATTTCAATACAATATCTTTATTACAATTTATCCTTATAGTTATGTATATTCAATATTATTTATATGTTCTATAGAATTCAAAAAAAATAAAAAAATAAACGAAAATCCTAATGTTTTACCAATTGATCTCGAGTAAGAAGAATATATAATACAACAAAAATGGAAATTGCATGTAAAAAGGAATAAACAAAAAAATTATTGAAATTACTCCCTTATTCACGGAATTGCCCCACTGTGTTTCCCATTATTTAGGTCCATACATATGTATGTGGATACGTATTTATAGTTATATCTTTCTCTATGCAAAAATAGAGTATGTAAGTAAATCTCACTCACCTTTTGGTTACTCCAGCGCTGCCGGCATCGCCTGCGTGAGAGCCTATGGGAAGAAGTTGAGTAATAAATATACGTATATACATACATACATGTGCCTAAGCTTGGGTTCAATTGTCTTTACTATTGTCACTCACTTGTGATTGCGGGCGGCAAGTGGGTCAGATTCAATAATGTGGAAGTGACTGACGGAAACAAAAAAATTAATTTGTTGGCAAAAGGGGAATTAAATAGAGAAAAAAAAAAACAAAAAAGGAAGCGCGAAAAATTTATACTAGGTGTTATTAAATAATTATATGGAGTAAAAAAAAACCCAAAAGCGAACTGGATTTAATCAAAGAAAAAATCCGGAAATATGTACTGCGAAAATTTATGTGGTAAGAGCAAAAATATATGTATATACATATATATATAGATATATATATATATACATACATATACTCGCGTATACAAAAAAACAAGATTAACAAAAAAAAACAATGCCAACCAAAAAGAATAATGCAGAAATATGTAGATCAACGGAACATGATTTGCAATCCGTAAAAATAGAATAACTGAGAAATTTCAAAAAAATGTAACTCACTAAAAATTCAGATAAAAAAATCAAGGAAAAGAAAAATAATCGGTAATAATCCAAAAAAAAATAACTAAAATAAAAGTGGGTAATTAATTCACTCTCTGGCGATAATAACATCTATAGCAAAAGAAATATTTCAAATATACAAAGAAAAAAGATATATATACATATATGCTACTTTTAAAATATGGTAAATAACCAGCTCCACTGCTATGGTTGGTGTTGTCGTCGGCGTCGGCGTCTGCGTCTGGTCACGGCTATTAGTTCTCCCCTTGGCGCTCTGTGAGATCGGGGTTAGTGTTGAGTGGTCTCTATATGCTCTTCCGCTCCACTCCCATCAACTGTTCCCAGTATCTATATGTACTCCTCCACCACTTGTTTTTATGTCTATATGTAGGTATGTATGTTTGACTATGTAAGTGGGTCGGTCGTTCACCCGCTCAGCCCATCAGCTGTGACAAATGTTGCCGGAGCTTAATGACCGGAATCTGGCCAGTTAGCTTTATGTCTCGTTACCTCGTTTTCGTGGCTATATTTCCCCAAACCTGTTGTTGTTGCCGTGTCGCTATATTACTACCTCTTTGTTGTTGTGCCCGTACAAAATAATCCTTATTTTTTTTTTTTTTTTTTGTGGTAATCATTTGCGTAGCTATATGCATATATGTAAATACGTCTGGTTGAACGTATCCAGACGTATGTACATAGATGCATTAGCTTCCTTTGGGAATTAAAATACGTTTAGGACTTACCTCCAATTCCAGATTTCGATACTCCTGTTTTTCTTTGCTTGCTGTTTGTACCCGAAATAGTATATGTTAATATGTCTCTATGTAAAAAAAAATTTACATCTTAATATCTAAATTTCTAATTTTTTTTTTTTTTTTTTTTTTTTTTTTTTTTTTTTTTTTGTTTAGGGACTCATTTATTTTGATTTAGTATTTTTATATTCCCTTTTTTTTTTCTTTAATTTTATTTTAGCATAACACATTTATATACACATTTAATACCTTTTTTTTCATAAGACACACAAAAAAAAGAACACTTTAACTTTTGTAACTTCACACTTTATTAGGCACTTCCACACGCGATTAAAAGATGCGCACTAGACACTAGATTTTTGTGATTCGCTGATCGGACTTCGGGTCCTTTTTATAACATCCTGTTGCTAGGCAGATAACTGGCTTTCCTTTTAAACATTACCATAAAAGGGAATGTTTAATTTTGTAGTTATACGATTTCTATGATATACGCATCTCGGATTTTCGCGAGTTAATTTTATACGTACTTTCACTTACACATTTAAACAGTCTCGGCCTTTCCCGAGTTAATTTTCAACTTTAACATACACATTCACAACTACGATCACGAAGCCTTTAACATATACCCTATCCTTTTCTTTTGGTTGTTCGATCGCGTTCGAATGGAATTAGCCTGCAACCTACGTTGCCAGTGTCATTTATGTTCGAATGGACTGATTTTTCACCACCCTCTCATACAAGGCCGTGCAACATGTTGAGATGCACGGTTGTGCAACATTTTGATTGGTTGTGTTGCTAGGTGTTCCTGCCACTAAAGCTCGCGTTACAGGCTCGCAACCACCGATTGTGGAGTGTGTGCGTAAAAAAAAAATTCAAACGCAGCTTTCCTATTAATTTTTTTCTGCCCAACGTGTGGCCTCGACCCACGACCAAATGCCGGGATACAATCACTATTTGCATATAACATTTAACATATATTTCTACTAACTATATCACAGATAAACATTTACTAATAATTTTTCTCGTCCTAACCTATAATCCCTGGGAGAAATAAACGAAGGAAAAAATATGCTAACTATATATATATGTACGTCTATACACGTAAATAACCTATAAAAAAAAAATATCACAGAAGCGCTGATATAAAAAGTAAGTAAAAAAAATATCACAGCTATAAAAATAATAATAAAAAAAAAGATCACAGTAAAAAAATGTGTAAAAATAAAAAAAGACTAGATAAATAGTTAATAAATAAATAACTGAATAAACAAGATTAATAAATAAATAGATGAATAAAAATAATTAATACCTAAATAAATAAATAAATATAACAATAATCAGGTACAAGAAGCAATAGAAATATATAATAATCAATAGTCAAGTTGTAAACAAAATTTTTATAAATAAATACAAAATAGTCAGTTTAAAAAAAAATGTCGTCAAATCCAATAAATAAATATTTAAAAACTAAAGCTGTAACCAACAAAATCAAACACACAACCAAGGCTATAACAACAAAAACATAAAACATGGAACAGTACCTATTTGGAAAAAATATCTTTAGCGTGGTATACCCCGATTTTCTTTCCATTAGTATCTCCTAGCTCATACATAGAGTTGCCTATTGCCTTCAGGATTATGCACTTTATTTGTTTAGGTGCTAATTTGGCATTAAAATTATCAATTTTTGAACTTTGCGTAAAATTTCGGCGGTATACCACTTGTCCAATTTGAAACTTTACATCCCTACTTCTAGTGTCATACACTTTCTTGCTACGCTCGTGTGCTAACTTCAGCTCCTTCTTAATTTTATCACGGATGAGTTCTAACCTATCGCTTGAACTTGCAACATCACAATCTACGTCTTTCAGTGAACCCAACTTTCGGTATAGCTCATATGATGCCGCATGCTGTATCATAGGCATACCGAAAGTGGCGTAGTATGGCGACATATCTATTGCTGAGTGAACCGCGCTCCGAAGTGCAAAAGCTGCGTCGCTAACATACCGATCCCAGTTTTTCTGATTATCTTTTATGAACGACCGTATTATTTGCAGCACTGATCGGTTAGCCCTCTCAGCGGCATTTGCTTGTGGCGAGTAGAAAGCGGTCTTTATGTGTTTTGTGCCATATTTTTCTAAAAAGTTCTTGAACGTTTCAGATACAAATTGCTTTCCATTATCGGAATGTATATATTCGGGAACTCCGAATATGTGGAAAACTTCTCTCTCTAAATATTTAACGACGTCAGCTGAAGTAGCTTTTCGCATAGGTCTAAGAAAAACGAACTTTGAAAAATGATCTAGACAAACAAACACATAAACATTACCATCACAAGAACGAGGATACGGACCCATAAAATCTATAAACAGACGTTGAAAAGGTCGTTCAGTTATGTGTTGCTTTCCCATTAATGGCTTTTTAAAAACATTTTGCGCTTTATTTGAAGTACACGTTTCACAACCTTTTATATGTGCACACACGTCAGACACCATGCCTGGCCAATAATATTTTTCGCGAATTTTTGATAATGTTTTATGGATACCACCATGGCCTGCCGAAAGTGAACCGTGGGAAGACTCTACCAGACTCTGCCGTAATTCCGACGGTACCCAGAGCTTCCAGGCCTGGTCCGCTTGAAGCTCGTCCCCCCGGTCGAATTGTGTCCGTTTATATACATAACCGTCCGATACGCATAAGTCCGGCAATCTGTCTTTGTTATCTGTCACTGTATTCTTTAGCTCATTGTATTCATCTGAGTTGAAAAACGGAGAATTTAAGCAAACATCGACATTTCTCTCACTGGGGTCAATTGCTTCCATATCCATTCGCGATAATGTATCGGGTACAACATTCTGTGATCCCTTTCTGTGTTCAATGTTGAAGTTGAACGCTTGTAACTTGAGGCTCCATCTCGCGAGTCTTCCAGACAAATCTTTTTGGTTCATGAGCCATTTGAGGCTTGCATGATCCGTAATAATAGTAAATGGTAAGCCTTCAACATACGGCCTAAATCGTTTAACACTTAAAACGGCAGCGTAACACTCTAACTCCGTAATACTATAGTTACGTTGAGCTTTATTTAACTTGGCAGACATATAAGCTATTGGTCTTTCGTTGTTGTCATCGTCCAGTTGAAATAATACCCCGTCTACTCCGTCTGTAGATGCATCACACTGAATATAAAAGTGTCTTTTGAAATCTGGGTGCTGATATCAAACTTTGCTTTAATTTTTCAAACGACTTTCTAGCATCATCAGTCATTGAGAACTTTTTAATTTTATCTTTCGTGAGGCAGTCGTGCAGCGGTGCTGCAATGGTTGCGTAGTCCTGAATAAAACGTCGGTACCAGCCTGACATGCCCAAGAACCGTCGCAATTGTTTCGGCGTTTTTAGTTCTGGAAAGTCCCGCACAGCTGCTACCTTATTGGCATCAGTTCTAATGCAGCCATCCCCCACAACATAGCCTAAGTATCGCACCTCCTTAAAACAAAATTTGCTTTTTTCTACATTTATTGTTAATTTTGCGTCGCGCAAACACCGAGCGACCTTTTCCAATAAATATAAATGAGACGAAAAATCTTCAGAACATACTAACAAATCATCTAAATACACGAACACACATTCACGCAAAGAAGCGGGTATAACCTTGTCCATTAACCTACACATTCTTTGCGCCGCGTTGCACAAACCAAAAGGCATTACGGTGAATTGGTAGAGAGGTCTCCCTGGCACAGTAAATGCTGTCTTTTCCCTTGATTTCTTTTCCAAGGGAATTTGCCAAAACGCATCTTTTAAATCTATTGCTGAGATAAACCGCGTATTTTGCAGCCGACTAAGAATACCATCAATGTTAGGCAATGGGTATGCGTCTTTGATGGTTCTTTCGTTGACTTTGCGTGCGTCAAGGCAAAGACGACTTTTAGTCCCTTTAATCACCAACGAAACTGGGGAATTCCAGCTGCTGTTGGACTCTTCAATCACCCCCATACTTAGCATTCTATCTAATTCGGCAAAAATCAATTTTTGTATGGCGGGTGATATTGGATAATGTCTTTGCTTGACTGGGAGATTTTCATCTAAAACTTCTATTACATGTTGCTCTAAGTCTGTTTTCCCTAGACCTAGGACAGCAAACGACGGAAACTGTGCCTTAACCCTCTCTAAAGCTAGCGTTTGATCTGGGGTCAAGACATGTTGTACAGCATCAAAAGATAGGTCACCCTCGCTGGGTACGAGCTCTGCAACGGTGGTCTGGGCCGGACTTGATATGGCTTTCCTACTAACTACATTAAGATCGAAGGTTTTCCAGAAGTCAATACCTAAGTACACCTCCTGTTGCAAACCTAGTACTATTAAAAACTCCAATTCTTTGGTTATGCCATCCCATTGCACTGGTAATTTTACAACACCTGTCACTGGGGTTTCTCCACCGTTCGCGGTTCTCACATTTTGGTTGCCTATTGCCATTATTTTGTCCTTGTTTTCTTCTAGAAATTTTTCAGCGTTTTTCCCTATGCAGCAAGCGCCAGCGCCTGAGTCTAACAAAGCTAATACCTCCTTTTCTCCTAATCTTACTTGGGCAAAACATCTATTGTCACCTTTAACCGTAACTATTGTTGACACTATTTTATTGATAATTCTTTTGTATGTTTTCCTCCTTTCTCTCATGTTTCGTATCTTACTATAATTTCTCTGTCTTTTCTTTTCTACTAAAGCTTCGCAAAATATTTTTCTTTTTGCCTCTTCATAGCTCAATTTTCTCTCATGTAAACTAACAAGTTCGCGTGTTTTTCCTACAATCGCTTCTTTCTTCATATCATTCTCAATTTCTGCTCTTCTTAAAATCTTTACTGCCGGTTTTCCGGGCTTTTCACCTGGCTGAGGCCCCCGGAAATCTCCGCCAGTTTCGCGTTTCCCTGTGTGGGTTTATAGACGCAATACGACGTATCCTTACCACATGAAAAACACAACATATCGTGGAAATTGGATTTGCAGGTGTTATCCTTATTTGCTTCTGATGGGTTTTTCTTATAATGATTAACCGGCATCCCACATGTGAAGCATAACATTAGGTGGAATGGTGAGGGACAGAAAGCCTCGATTGGTGGTCTGGGACTGGTTATCGGTCCAGTCGGAGACACGCTCATTGCACCTGTATTGCCTCGAAAATCTGTCTGCTGGTTGCTACTTCTGGGCGAACCCTTAAATGGAGCCTTTAAAGCATCTATTTGTGGCGAAAGAGGCGCTTCGTTTGGGTAAGCAAAACCAGCATATGCTACCTCGTTAACCCCCTTGGCTCTACTTTTATTTTCTTTAATGACTTTTTCAGCGCGCTTACACTCAGCTTTGAGCTCAGCTAGTGTGTCCATTTTTGACGCGAAAGTCAAATTAGCTAACGAGGGATTCAGATTGCCCTTAATTATCCCTACTAATTCCTTCTCTGGGATTTTCTTACGCAGTCGGAAAGTTAAATTGTGAATTTCGCCGTAAAAATCATCAAAGCACTCTTGTAGTGATTGTTTTCTTTCCATTATCCGCCGGATCACCTCGTAATCAGATTCTGCGCTTCTGAAGTGGGCTAGCAGTTCTGACTTGAGCTCGACAAATCCAAAGTTTGGATCATCCGAAAGATCCTCGAGCACTTGCCAGTACCACTTCAGCGCAGAACCCGACACAAGGCCATGGAAGTCTGAGAATAGCTGATGATGGGATAGATCGTGCTGTTCCCGCATTTTCTCAATCCTAAACAAAAAACTCTCCACTGTCATACCCTTTTCTGTCCCATCAAATTTTATGTGCCACTTCTTCAAATCGATTTTTTTCCATCTAGGCGGCTCTAGTGTCACAGTATCGTTCGCATTTCTGTTCCTACTCTCCCTATTTTCCGGCGTGGACGCGTGTGTGGAACGATGGCCCAGTGGTTGAGCAGCAGACGTTTCGATATCGGCTATTCTACTATTGAGGCCTGCCACATGGGTCTTCATATTCCTAATCTCGTTTGTACATTGCGCCATCATGTCACCTTGTTGAGCCATCATAGCCATCATACGGCTCAGTTGCTCCACCGTGGCCTCAATGTTGGGAGGAACTTGATTAGGAATAGCCCCCTGACCTCTCCCAGCCACGTCTCCTCGCCGCTCACTCTCCACCGAACCAACGCCACCCACGGCACCACTTTCCTCGTTTTGCGACATTTCAAAAATCTGGTCAATCTTTTTGTATACACTTAAGGTGTTATATGAATTGTTGGGTTCCTGTTCGGGATTGGACACACTAGCCTCGCACTCAGCACTCTCTTCAGATACGCCTGACACTGAATCCTGTGCACCAATATCAGTCAATACCCCACCTACTTGTTTCTCAAGCGCACGTGCAACGCTGCGAGTAACCGGCCTGTTCCTACTAAGCAACCCCAGACGACCAACGATTCTTTCCTCCCTGTCTGACTGGTCTGACATTCAAACAGAAACGTTTCACGCAAAAGAAAGCAGGTCAATCCAACAATGAACGGGTTATGTGACTATACAAAAAAATAAAACAAATAAAAAAAAACTAATGCTTCAAAACAAATAGAACTTCCAGAAAAATTATTTTAAAAAAAATTCAAAAAAAAGCTATTCTGCTCAAAAAAATTTTGATATTCCAAAAATGCAAATTTAGGCTTATAAATTACAATAGGTATAAATAAGAAAAAGGCATAAATATTTCAACAAATTCAATAATAATTTCAATTTTGAGCTTAACCACTAAAGAAATTTGGAAACAACCAAAAACGTTCTTTTTTTTCTTTTTTTTTTTTTAATAGAACGTAAATTCAGATCTCGATCTTAAATGTAATTAGAGTTTAAATAATGAAGGTAAATAAATTAATATGAACTGCTTAACCAAAGATTATATTCATGGTAATTGTAGGAATAATAAACTCAAACTAAATTTCCAACTTACTAATAAGAAAATTTAAAATTTAGACCAAACCTCAAATAAAACTTAGAAGCAAAATAATCAATTCATGAAGGCAACAATACCCAATGAAAAAGAAAAAATGGAAATCAACTTCCAAAAATCAAAAAAAAAACATAAATAAAATTCAACTGTGAAGACAATGAAAGTAATATTTAATTCAAAAAAAGTGTCACTAGCAAAAAATCTAAATGGTATAAATATTCAATACAATAAAAAATAAAAAAAAAAATTCAAAACAAAATTTTCCATAAATTAAATACTAAAAAAAATTAAATCTTCAAAATTATAAAAAAATGTTTTAATAAAATAAATTTCACAAATTAATCTTCTAAAACTTATTTAATTTTAAAGAAAATTTTATGAAATTGAGTAATTGTTTAATTGCGCAAAAATTAAAAACTTTCTATAAAAAATCCAAAAGAATAAATAAATAAAAAAATAAAATTGAAAAATATTTATCGACTGAAAATTGATAAAAATTTTGTATTTAAAAAGAAAACCTCAGAAAAAAATGTATATATAAAAAATAAGTATTTATGTATGTAAATGTACATACGTATGTTGGTACAAAAACAAAAACAAGGAAATTCAATAATTCAGTGGGACTCCTCCAGAGATGAGTAAAAGTAAATTCAAGTTTACAATATTTCCAAATTTATTGGGTATTTATTGTATGTATACAAAAAATTTGTATGTGTACAATCCACCAAAAGGAATATATGTAGATATACGCGTAAAAATGAAATAATAAATAATATTAATGTGTATTTGTTTATAAGTAAAAATATAGGTATATATATGTAGTATTGCTTCGGTGTGTCTGTGGTGTTGTCCTGGCGAGGTCACTATGGGAGTCTTTTGTCTAAATGTCTTCGGTCCAGTCCAGTCTCGTCAATAAAGCAAAAACAAAATAACTTACTTTCATGAAGTATGCACTTCGATGTACATGGCCAAGACCTATACGTGGTTGCAACACTTCACCCCCCTTTACAAACAAAATGACTTTACCCCACACCCCCTTGCAAAATATTTGCACCTCACCAGTGGCTGTTGCTGGAACAACCACTGGGTAGCTCAAACAATGTTACAATTACAAAAACAAACAAACTTTCGCCCCCAGGTACCACCTCAACTACCAGATACCACCTAGCCAAACTCGGAAGTCTGGGTAAGGAACTCTGTGGAGTGAGACGGTACAACCCCTCTCATATTGATCATGGTGACACATATCGCAACTAACTAGTCAATTGCGATGTTGCCACCATGAAACCTGTCCGGATAGTAATGTCAAAGATGAAAGAATTAGATATAACTTAACAAAAAAAAAAAAGGAAAGATAAATAGTGAAGTTCAAGGCACAAAAGTTGGAAAAGAAATATGTATAAGAAAAATTAATCGGGTTTTTGATGTTAGGTTTTTGTATATCGTTGGGCGCCATTGTTATGTAACCGTGTGTTTGCCTGTAGGAGTGAGTGGCTGGTAGGCATGCTAGCTGGCCCTGGCTTAGCTCGTCGGTGGGGTCAGTCAGCAGCACTCTCCTACTACCAGCTACATAAACAAAAATTTATAATCATGCCTGTTGAAAATACTAAAATGATGGTAACGACCCGATAATAGGAAAAGACCATAGTAGGAGTGAAAATAAGAAGACCTGTCCCGTCAGGTGGAGTCAGCCCGCCCTCTTCAACGTATTACACGTGAAACCATGGGCGCTGTGTTGACTCCGTATTTCCTTACAGCGCCCCCAAGACCTGACACATGTCCGTCAGTACGCTGTCGGAGAAGTCGCTGTCAGTCGTCACCCCGTCTCTACCCCCATTTCCCCTCTATTGCTCAAGGCAACACCCACACCAAAGATTCAAAACTTTAGCCCTCCATATTTCTAACAGCAATAAAAGTTCAACTGGTATTCAATCTGAGCATTTCAATACAATATCTTTATTACAATTTATCCTTATAGTTATGTATATTCAATATTATTTATATGTTCTATAGAATTCAAAAAAAATAAAAAAAATAAACGAAAATCCTGATGTTTTACCAATTGATCTCGAGTAAGAAGAATATA
Organism: Urophora cardui; assembly: GCA_960531455.1. NCBI lineage: Eukaryota > Metazoa > Arthropoda > Insecta > Diptera > Tephritidae > Urophora > Urophora cardui. The sequence goes on from OY482671.1 coordinate 41,279,510, forward strand.
TAATACAACAAAAATGGAAATTGCATGTAAAAAGGAATAAACAAAAAAATTATTGAAATTACTCCCTTATTCACGGAATTGCCCCACTGTGTTTCCCATTATTTAGGTCCATACATATGTATGTGGATACGTATTTATAGTTATATCTTTCTCTATGCAAAAATAGAGTATGTAAGTAAATCTCACTCACCTTTTGGTTACTCCAGCGCTGCCGGCATCGCCTGCGTGAGAGCCTATGGGAAGAAGTTGAGTAATAAATATACGTATATACATACATACATGTGCCTAAGCTTGGGTTCAATTGTCTTTACTATTGTCACTCACTTGTGATTGCGGGCGGCAAGTGGGTCAGATTCAATAATGTGGAAGTGACTGACGGAAACAAAAAAATAAATTTGTTGGCAAAAGGGGAATTAAATAGAGAAAAAAAAAAACAAAAAAGGAAGCGCGAAAAATTTATACTAGGTGTTATTAAATAATTATATGGAGTAAAAAAAAACCCAAAAGCGAACTGGATTTAATCAAAGAAAAAATCCGGAAATATGTACTGCGAAAATTTATGTGGTAAGAGCAAAAATATATGTATATACATATATATATAGATATATATATATATACATACATATACTCGCGTATACAAAAAAACAAGATTAACAAAAAAAAAAAATGCCAACCAAAAAGAATAATGCAGAAATATGTAGATCAACGGAACATGATTTGCAATCCGTAAAAATAGAATAACTGAGAAATTTCAAAAAAATGTAACTCACTAAAAATTCAGATAAAAAAATCAAGGAAAAGAAAAATAATCGGTAATAATCCAAAAAAAAATAACTAAAATAAAAGTGGGTAATTAATTCACTCTCTGGCGATAATAACATCTATAGCAAAAGAAATATTTCAAATATACAAAGAAAAAAGATATATATACATATATGCTACTTTTAAAATATGGTAAATAACCAGCTCCACTGCTATGGTTGGTGTTGTCGTCGGCGTCGGCGTCTGCGTCTGGTCACGGCTATTAGTTCTCCCCTTGGCGCTCTGTGAGATCGGGGTTAGTGTTGAGTGGTCTCTATATGCTCTTCCGCTCCACTCCCATCAACTGTTCCCAGTATCTATATGTACTCCTCCACCACTTGTTTTTATGTCTATATGTAGGTATGTATGTTTGACTATGTAAGTGCGTCGGTCGTTCACCCGCTCAGCCCATCAGCTGTGACAAATGTTGCCGGAGCTTAATGACCGGAATCTGGCCAGTTAGCTTTATGTCTCGTTACCTCGTTTTCGTGGCTATATTTCCCCAAACCTGTTGTTGTTGCCGTGTCGCTATATTACTACCTCTTTGTTGTTGTGCCCGTACAAATTATCTCTATTTACGGGATGTTCGTTTGATATTCTGTTTGTGGCCAATTAATATATGTGTCCTTGTGTGTGTGCCTTACGTGCAGGAGGTCCTTTTGTGGCGACCTGTAGGATTAACATAGAGATGAGTATTTAATATACATAGTTTTTGAATATTGTCGAGTTTAAAATATTCCTTTTTTTTTTTTTTTTTTTTGTGGTAATCATTTGCGTAGCTATATGCATATATGTAAATACGTCTGGTTGAACGTATCCATACGTATGTACATAGATGCATTAGCTTCCTTTGGGAATTAAAATACGTTTAGGACTTACCTCCAATTCCAGATTTCGATACTCCTGTTTTTCTTTGCTTGCTGTTTGTACCCGAAATAGTATATGTTAATATGTCTCTATGTAAAAAAAAAATTTATATCTTAATATCTAAATTTCTAATTTTTTTTTTTTTTTTTTTTTTTTTTTTGTTTAGGGACTCATTTATTTTGATTTAGTATTTTTATATTCCCTTTTTTTTTCTTTAATTTTATTTTAGCATAACACATTTATATACACATTTAATACCTTTTTTTTCACAAGACACACAAAAAAAAGAACACTTTAACTTTTGTAACTTCACACTTTATTAGGCACTTCCACACGCGATTAAAAGATGCGCACTAGACACTTTAGATTTTTGTGATTCGCTGATCGGACTTCGGGTCCTTTTTATAACATCCTGTTGCTAGGCAGATAACTGGCTTTCCTTTTAAACATTACCATAAAAGGGAATGTTTAATTTTGTAGTTATACGATTTCTATGATATACGCATCTCGGATTTTCGCGAGTTAATTTTATACGTACTTTCACTTACACATTTAAACAGTCTCGGCCTTTCCCGAGTTAATTTTCAACTTTCACATACACATTCACACCTACGCTCACGAAGCCTTTAACATATACCCTATCCTTTTCTTTTGGTTGTTCGATCGCGTTCGAATGGAATTAGCCTGCAACCTACGTTGCCAGTGTCATTTATGTTCGAATGGACTGATTTTTCACCACCCTCTCATACAAGGCCGTGCAACATGTACGGTTGTGCAACATTTTGATTGGTTGTGTTGCTAGGTGTTCCTGCCACTAAAGCTCGCGTTACACATTTTATATTTTTTTCTCTACATAAGCTGTTCAGTTGATAAGAGTTTGTTGAACTGTGAGGAGTGCTTGCTCGTTAAATGGATAGCGAAAATATATTTGGATCGCTAGATATCAACAATTTGAGTAAAGTTGACTTTTTTATCGATGATTCGATTGTTGATCCTAATTTTGATATAAGTGGGTGTGCTGTTTCTAGCTCAGATTCAGAAAACGATACTGTAAGTATTAAAATAGTTTTAAGTTAAAATAAGTTTTTATTAATAAGTCATAAATAACAAACTAGATGAATTCCGAGAATGTTTTGAAAGAAATTTTGGCAAATAAAGTGCAATCATATACGCGAAAAGCATTAAGAAATCGTGGAGAGAGTTATACTTCAACAGCTGGAAAACATGTTCCAGCCCGTATCGTTCGTCCGTTGGAATCATGCAGAAAAAAATGCGCTCAGAGAATAACATACGAAGAACAGCAGCTCATACACAAACAGTATTGGGGACTAGGCTCTTACAACTTACGTTAAGCTTCTGTTCATGGCTTGATTGAAATTGAAGAAACCAACACTGTAAAAAGAGTTAAGCATGAAACCAATCCGAGGAAAAGAGCACATTCATATTATTATTTCATAGAGATTCGTGGCAATAGAGTTGCAGTGTGTCAAAAATGCTTTAGATTTACATTATCTGAAACCGAACAATTTATTAAAACTATTGCGAAGGAAAAACTAGAGGGGATTGGTGTTAAGGTAGACATGCGGGGTAAACATAAGGGTCCTAAAAAACTTTCCGTAGAAAAGGAAATAGAAGTTTTGGATTTCATGAAAAGTTTTCCGTCATATGAGTCGCACTATACTCGACGTGATACTTCCAAACGTTATCTACCCAGTGATTTATGGTAGCTGAAATGCATCGCCTCTATGGAGAAAAATATGAACAGTATATCGCTTTCCAAATTCGCAGAACTTTTCCGTACACTTAACTTAAAATTTAAAAAACCAAAGGTTGATACCTGCCACAAGTGTGATTTGCTTCAGTCGAAAATACAAGCTGCTAATAACGAAGAGATTGTGTCGCTAAAATTAGAAAAAACTGAGCATCTCAATCTAGCACAACAAGCATATGACTTAAAAAACCGATAAGGATATCGCTGTAAATAATAATGATTTTAAAGTGTTTTGCTTTGATCTACAGCAGTGCCTGCCCACACCGCTACTGAGGACTTCGTTATCATTTTACAAGCGCCCATTATGGACTTATAACACTGTGGAAAAAAATTCAGGTCAACAAAAGTTAACTTGGTTCTGAAAGTTGGGGGTGCAAATAGAGGCTAAATTAGAAGACCCGTATCGCGGCGTTTGCTTAGGTTAGTTCGAATTTGTTTTTAATCGACCTTTGAACTTTGCAGGCAAATGCCGATTTTCAGCATACTGTTTGTATGGCTTTTTTGCTATAACTCGTCGACTAATTGAGATTTTTTTGTTGGAGTGACAGCAAACGAGTTATAGCAAAAAAACCATACAAACAATATGCTGAAAATCGGCATTTGCCTACAAAGTTCAAAGGTCGATTAAAAACAAATTCGAACTAACCTAAGCAAACGCCGCGATACGGGTCTTCTAATTTAGCCTCTATTTTCACCCCTAACTTTCAGAACCGAGTTAACTTTTGTTGACCTAAATTTGTTTCACAGTGTAATCTTACCGTGCATGACTGCACAACAAATCAACCAATATGCTATATGTGGCATGAAGCAATAGCTAAAAGAGGTGGAAACGAAATTTCTTCGTACATATTCGCTCATTTATTAGAACTAAATACAAATATAAAAAATGTGGTTTTCTATAGCGACTGCTGTCCAGGACAAAATAAGAATTCTTTCATTGCAACGATGTTTGCAATTTTTTTGCAATTAGATAACGATGTAAGTATTATAGATCACAAATTCATGGTGCCCGGTCACACACACATGGAGTGCGATAGTGACCATTAAGGTGGAGTGAAATCATATGGAGATTTTTTTTTGTTCTTTTTTTGAACGTACCAGCAATGAGAAGTTGCCTTTATACGAGTTAATGAACCCCACAAAATTTCATGGCGATAGGACGACGTTTTGAACTAGGGGTGAGTAATGACACGATTTTTTGGGAGTTGACACATAAGCACTGACTCACTAAAAAGAGTCGACTCACTGAGTTGGCACGATTGTGCTACAACACGTTTGTGTTACAGCACGATTGTGCTACATCACATATTACTTTCGTGCTATTGTCAACAAAAAAGTGTTACTGTGTGCTATCAGAGACTGTGTCAGTGAAAGAGTCGCTCCGATGATGAATTGATATTTGTACGAGAATGGGATATATGTAAATCAATAATATAATTGAAGTGATAGGTGTGGGTGGGCAAATATACGGAAAATTAATTAATTAATTAATGTCGTTTTTGTTGTTGATTATTGATTTAGACCTATGTAGCTCTGAGATATAGGGTATTTAGGGATTTTTGAGATGTTCATGAAGTACACATATTGGGCTATCTGATGGATAAATAAAATATACATATGTATGTGTGCCAATATAAACTTAGTTGATAAGATCAATTACAATATTTCAAATGAATGTATCTTTTTATATATGCACATACATACGATAATTGGTTAAAGTCCAAAAGTTGGGAAAAATCATCTAGTTTCTGAATATCATAACCAAATTTACGAAAATTAAGGGGAACAACCGAAAAAACCCCAAAATAAGTGTCCATACAAAAACGGGTTAGTGTCCGAAAGTTAGTACAATTCATGCAGAATACACCTACATACACCAAATTTGCCTTAATCACCTGGAATAAATGAAAAAATGCATGCACAAGATGACGCTACATACACAGAGCCAAAATACCACATAAAATGCCCTATAAATTAGAACAAAGTTTAGCGGATTTCTCTATGCTTTCTCTCCAATAAGATGCCCGTCTTATTATTACTGGATATTTCATTTTAATAAAACTAAGTAGATAATCTGTAAAACTAATATGAAAACCTTTTCAATATAATTAAGAAGATGACCCGTGGATTTTAGATGAAATCATTTTCAGTAAAATTTAAGAGATAACCTATAAAACTAAGATGAAAACCTATTAAATAAAATTTAGAAGATGACTCCTAGAATAAATATGGAAACTTTTCACATAAATTTAGCAGATAACCTGTAAAATTAAGAAGAAACCCGGTTTAATATTATTAAGAAGAGAATCTTGATTTTCATCGGAAAACATAATTAGTCAACTAGTATTTTCCTAGGACTTATTCAGACAAAGGGCAACATTTCATTTCATATAAGTGTAGATGGACATAATAAACTCTTTATACCAAGTGCTTCATTAATCGTTTGAGAATTGTAGAAATGTGCAAAGCCGTAGTGAAATTGACGAACGGAGGAAATACATAAGAGCTCTTTTAAAAATAAAAAGTTCTCCCTTTTAATTTCTTGAACATGTAATTGCACGCATAAAACGTGGCTGATGCAATAACTGTTATGCATACTTCTAGTATGTACGAGTATATATGTACATATGTATGTATGTACGTATGTTAAGACGTTTAAAGCAAAATTTGAATTAATAAGGGCTCTTTTAAAAATAAAAAGTTTTCCTTTTTAATAAATTCAAAAAGTTTCAAGTAAGAATTAGAGGATGTCCTTATTGATTTGCTTTATAAAAATTTTCTCCTAAAAACAAGCAGATTTCTTCTAACAATTTAATTTTTTTTTACAAAATGACATAAAAAATTAATAAACAAGAAGTTATCTCCTCGTTTTCAGACGATATCCTTTTAAATAAATTTAAGAAGAAATTCAAGCTAAAATCCAGAAGAATTTCTAGCAAAAATTTCTTCAATTTTGTCCCCTCTCCCTCTCCTTGGCCAAATAGCTTTTTTAGGTGGCAGTCTCTTTGATTGTAGGTGAACTTTTTGGCTCTGTGTAAGAAGCGAAATCGAACGTGCCAGCGGAGTCGAGTATGCTACTGAGTTGACGTGCTATAAACGTGCCAGCGGAGTCAAGTGTGCTACTGAGTTGACGTGCTATAAACGTGCCAACGGAGTCAAGTGTGCTATTGAGTTATCATTTTATCGTGAGGTGAGCTTGAGCGTGCAGCTCACTGATGGGAGTTGACACAGAGTCATGACTCAGTGCTGAGTTACCCAAGCCTATTTTGAACTGCCCCCAGCCCCGCAAAGTTGAAAGCAATAAGCACGAACTGGTACAAATATGAAATTTTGAAAATTATAAAATTAAAAATCGAAGTATGAGGATTGATAAACATGGCTAAGCTGAGTATTAAAGTGAATTTTTTTTATTTGGAAACAACAACAACAAAAGTTTTTAAAGGTCAAAGTTTATATTGTGCATTTTTTAAATTGCAATTACTTAAAAACTACTGAACCGATTTCGAACATTTTTATACCATTCGATAGGTATTTTGATTCCCTTTAATTTGATATACATATATATGAAAAGTAAGGGGGGGGTTAAAGGGGGCTGACCCCCGCAAGGGGGTATTATGGAACCCACATAAAATGTATATCAAATTGAAGAGAATCAAAATACCTATCGAATGGTATAAAAATATTCGACATCGGTTCAGTAGTATTTAAGTAATTGCAATTTAAAAAATGCACAATATAAACTTTGACCTTTAAAAACTTTTGTTGTTGTTGTTTCCAAATAAAAAAAATTCACTTTAATACTCAGCTTAGCCATCTTTATCAATCCCCATACTTCGTTTTTTGATTTTATAATTTTAGAAACTTTACATTTGTACCAGATCGTGCTATTTTTTTCAACTTTGTGGGGCTGGGGGCACCTCTAAATATGCGAATAGGTCAATAAAATTTTACAGGCTTATTACTGGGCTAGAAAGGTGCCGTTCTGGCTTTTGGAGCAAATTGAATTTCCAAAAAAAATGTTTCACTCCACCTTAGTGACCATGCTGCAATAGAAAAAAATAAAAAAAAAAAAAGACTTCAATAAAAATCTATCATCCTCGCTATTGGTACCAATTTATACGCACGGTAGGCGTAAAGAACAAATTTATAGTGAATGAAATTTGCATATCCATCGAAAAACTTGTTTACTTGGCGAAAAGTTGATGACAGCGGCAATAAATTCAATTGGCAAGACATTAAGTGGCTCAGATATACAAAAGAATTTGGTAAAATATATTTTAAAACATCTCTAAGAGAGGATAATCCGTTCAAAGTTATAAATATATCAAGGCGAGGAATCCATTGTGTTAAAATAAAAGACTTGAAAAAGTGCTACGACTCTCCAATAAAAATAAGCACAAAAAAGAAAAATTATCTTTTAGAAATGTTACCTCTTGTAGATGAAATTTATAAAGACTTTTTTATAAACTTAAGAACCGAAGATATGTTGGATTTTCATCCAGATTTAACGTCGCATGACGAAAGTTAAGAATAATATGTATTTATCTATTACTAGACGCAAGTCTGAATGTTATAAACATTGAAACACTGAAAAATTAGTTGAATATTTTTATTTTTATACGTAGATATATATGTATATACATATTTTTCTTTTTAACTAAACGCTAACGCAACAAACTGTAATGTCCTCACGGATTATTTGAATTAATATTCACCTTGAACTGAAAAATGTATTAATTTTACTACTTTAGGGTAAGAAACTGAATTAATAAAAATATCTTATCTAAATTAACTTACTCGTTTTAATTACAACAGAAGGTCTTATGTTCTCATAAGAATTGATTAATTTATATTTATATCGATAATAATATCTTAAGTCTATATAAGATGCTTCTTTTTAAATTAAATTATTTCTCAATTTTTAGTACAATTTTTAAGATTAAAGCGTGTTTCTTAGTTTTTTTTAAGCTATTATTTATTTCATGTGCTGCTGTGCAATTTTTATTTGGCACAAAAATCACGTAAGTATATGCGGTAATGAAATGGCAAAATGTTCAATATAATTCTTTTTTTTAGTATTTTATGAAGAAGAAAGTAACAAAACTTATACATATATTACATTTTAAACTAAAATTCATATTTTTAGTTAAGAAAACGTAATTTTGTTTACACATACATACATACATAGTTTGAGAATTCTTAAGGTAAATGTGGTAAATTGTCATAGAAGCCATGACAATCGTACAACATCACTCGTTTTCAGTGTTTTAAATGTTGATATTTACGTTTTGTAATTTTGAGGTGACCTTTGTGGGTTGGATTAGGAACATCCGTGTTCTATCTGGTTTATAACCTGACTTGAATGTTTTATAAATATTTGCATAAGAATCATGGCCTACAAAAAATATTTTTTATCGCAACGTAATACATTAATTTTTATACACAGCTGTAATAGTACACAGAGTATTATCCACCTAACTGGGGATTGTAACACCATAAAATAATCGGGAGAGATATGGACTTATGTATGTCTATTAAAAGGATCAGTGTGAAAAAAAAAAAAATCGATTGAGCCATGTTCATCCGTCTGTCCGTCTTTGCCCTTAAAATATAAATATTTTTTATGAAATTTCGTATACAGGTTCCTATCCAGCCTGGGACGGTTCAAAATGGATGAAATCGGACCATTACCACGCCCACTTTTATATATGGGTATTACAAAGGGGCCCAATAAAAACATTTTGAGCGATATAAAGATAATTCAATGAAATTTTGTGGCACAAGTACCACGAAAGATAGAAAACCATAAACAGAAAAACTTTGGAAAATGGGCGTGGCACCGCCTCTTATTAGACAAAGGAATCTATGAGATTTCGGAGCCCATAACTCGACAAATAATTGAGATATTATGACGAAAATTGGTGGACTTATTTCTACCACTTGCGGTAGTATATGTGCAAAATTTTAGCGAAATCAGTTTATAACCACGCCTACTTTTTAGTAAAAATATTTCTCGAGTGCCCTTCAGAAATTTGTAACGTGACATCTCTGTAACTAAAAGTCATAAAGGGATGAAATTTTATAATAACAAGAATATTTATACGTTTAGTCGGATTATTGATACGAATTTCAAAATGGGCGTGGCTGCGCCCACTTTATGCGGCACGGGCTTTATATAAATAGCACCGTGTTTCCAGCAAACGTAAAAAAACTATGAAAGCTTATAATATTTGGCTCCACTCGAACTGAGGCTTCTTTTCTTGTTTCGTTTTTTAATTTTTCATACCTTTAGTCATAATTTGGTTGGGAAAATTGTAAAGATTGTAGCAAAAAAACGTAGTATCAGAGCTTACCAATTAGCAACTTCATTTAATTTGTTTAAAATAATACCTGCTTGATATTTACCTGACATTTCTTTAAAATATTTAACTTTTGCTCCCTTTCATATAAATTCGCCATTTAATTTATTTATCTAATAACATATAACTTCGCTTGTATGAATGAACTGAAATCATACGCGGTAATGCTGCCAAATTTTAACAATACCCTTCATAAGCGATTATGCTGAGCGTCAGGAACTCAGGGTAGGAAAATCTCATTTTTGGCAAATATGTCCCTTACTCGAAAATGAAAATACCTCTTACGCAAAAATGCACTTTAAACGACGATATGTATGTATAGGGGAAATGGCGGCGCATAAAGTGATCTGAGCTTAGACCCCCATGCGACACCCACACCATCTCGGATCAGGACCAAAATTTATATGCGATGTGTTTGACAATGTTGTTAGCGGAGCAGTAGGTGAGACTGAACAAATTTGTACGTTCGATTTTAAAGACCACTCAAATATACTCACATAAATCTAGTAGTATGTAACAGGGGGAACACCCATACCTTCGTCTTCCCAAGTACGGATACTTTTGTTGGGTGGGAGGAGGTGCTGGATGTTACACTACTAAGTGGAAACAGCAGTATTCAGGTTGAAAATTGGAGGGTATCTGAACGCAAATCTTTTTCCGATCACAGGTTGATACTCTTTAACATTGATCTTAAGTTAGATAATCCTATTCCCTATCGTAACCCAAGGAGAACTAACTGGCGACGGTTCGCTAGTGTGGTGGGTGATAAGTTAGGTACCCATCCCTGGAACGAGATTTCGTCAATGGGGGACGAGCTTGAAAAGGCCATAGGGTCTGCCCTAAGGGTATCTTGTGCTACTAGTTTTAGCAGAAAGGTTTATCCTCCCTGGTGGAACTCGGATCTCTTCAGGCCAAGGAAAGAGTCTCGTAGACTATACAACTGGGGTTATTCGACGGGTAACTGGTTGCCGTTAAAGGATAGCCTCAGGTGCTACAAAAAAGCAATTCGGAAGGCAAAAGAGGAATCCTGGAGGGACTTTTTCTCTTCTATTGAAACAACAAAAGAATCTTCGAGGATAGGGAAAATCATCTCAAAGGAAAAACCTTGCCCATCTTTCGTAAAGAAAGATGATGGATCGTGGACGAGCAGCTCCACGGTAAAAACACACTTTCCAGGGTGTAGTTCCAATCAAACGGAACATGTAGAACACTCTAGGGAAATGCCATCCATTCAGCTCATAGATGAGCTTATATCACCAAAAAATATTGCGTGGGTGATCAATAGTTTTTCACCATACAAGTCACCAGGCCCGGATGGAATTTTTCCAGCCATGTTGCAGGAAACGTGAGTTACATTAGCGACTACTCCACAACTGGAGACAACTGTCCCTAGAGCAAAAACAAGTATATTCTGATATCCTTGTTTGTAGTAGGGTATAGTTGAAGTAAACAGTAAACTATGTACATAGGATTAGCTCAGTATTTTAATTGTATAGTTTATCAGTCAGCGGTGGCTTAAGTCTCAGTCGTAACTTATCTTTAAACATGCATATGTGTTTATGTTGGGATGTCTAGACATGTAGACATTTACACATATGTATGTCTCCCGCTGATAAAAAGGAAACAAATATTCCTTTTTCTTAATTTTATCACTGAGTTGTCAAATGTACATAGGAATTCTTAGAAATAGTAAAATTGATAACAAACATATTGTAAGCATATGTATACAAGCATAAAATATGTATTGATAAGTATAAACAAATAAGATATGCTTGTATACAAATGAAATACGATTTAGCCTTAAGATGATAGATATAAAAGAGGATAGAAGAACAAAAACAGCAGTGACCCTTTGACAAGAAAGTACGTCGGATGTCTGACCGAGAAATATTAAATAAAAGTCCAATTAACAAAAACGTACTACGGTGTTTTATTCATAACTAAGGCTTATAGAGATACTAAATATCCAACTGGCGCAGTCGAGGAAAGAATCTTAAAAAAAAAAAAAAAAAAAAAAAAAACAAGCTAAATCAAAATTTATTCAACAAAAATAATCAAAAGTGATTCTGATATGTGATGAAAAAATTATCATCAGTTTGTTAGCATCTAAAGGGCACATATATGACTATTCCTTCTGTTCAATACTATTTTCACTCAGCATATAGTCACCAAAAGTAATGAAAATTGATTCAATTGGACGAAAATTCAAAATTGAATCATCTCAATGCTGTGTTGGTTTATTCGAAAAGCTTTTAAAGAAATGAAAATACATACCTACTAAAAAGGTGGAAACTGCAGCATCAAATAAAGTACACAAAAGGAGGAAAAACATCATAAAGACATCCAACAGAACTGATACACAAATACACAAAAGGTGGAAACGGCAGCATCAAATAAAGTACACAAAAGGAGGAAAAACATCATAAAGACATCCAACAGAACTGATACACAAATACACAAAAGGTGGAAACTGCATCAACATCAAGAAAACAATACGGAACGGACCTGGTGAGCACAAATTATACGTATAAATATACATTATATAGATATAAAACGTAAAAAAAAAATATTATAAGTTTAAAAGTTAAGTAATAAAATGGCTCAAAATAATATAGAAAATTGTTTGATAGCAATAACACAGTTATTACAACAAAATGCACAGATAAATAATGTTACAGTTAGGCAAAGCGTTGAGCGAGACCTAAAATATTTAAGGCCATTCGAGGGCAACCCAAGCATACTACCTTCATTTATAGAGTCTGTTGATAGAATTCTTAGAGACTACACAGAAATAGGTTTGGTATATGAGATAGTATACGATCTAAAAATAGTAGGATCAGCAAAGAATTTTTTAAGAATAAATAGACCTAGCGATTGGGAATCATGTAAGGAAAAGTTAAAGCAACATTTTAGGCCAGCTAAAGATCAAATGACCCTAACAAATGAAATAAGTAATCTTAGAGCAGGAAGTATAAATGAATTGTGTAGCAAAGCAAAACTGTTAGTAGATGGCATAACAGAATATTGTGCCTTAAGCGATAATGGGGAACAAATGAAAGCGATTTTAGCGGGATTGCTAATACAAAGAATAAAACAATTGACGACAGGATCATTCGCAGTGGCAGTAAGAAATTTAACAAATTTGACGGATATAACGTCGATTTGCTATGATTTTATAGGGTTAGATGATGGAAATCTAAATCCGATGTTTTTGATTAGGGGTAGGCATTTCAGGCAGGATAATTATCATGCACAACGAAATGTGAGTAGTGTTAACCAGAACTCAACCAATAATTCTAATCAGAATCGCTTAAATTTTACAACCAACATAGATGGAATCCTTCCTTCCTTCCTTGGGAAAAAGTGGTGTACATTGGTAGACCCTGGCTCTACTATTAGTATAATGAAACAAAAAAGTTTTAAGAATTTTAATTTGCCAGTTGTAGAGAATAGAAGTACTATTATTGGTACGTTGAATGGAAATATTGAAAGGCCAAATGTGAAAGTAAAGAGTCCCTGTCCTTTGGAATTTGGTTTACCGGAAAATGCTAAAATGAAATGGCTTTTAAGGGACTTCGATAAGCCATATGATTTGTTATTGGGGAATGATTTTATTTTTAAAAACTGCAGAAATATTGATATTGAAAACATGCAGATTGTTTTAAAGAATGATGTTACTCTTCCTTTTCATGCGAAAATGATGCAAGAGCAAGTTTATTCACTGGATATAAGTGAAGCGAAAAGTATCGCATTAGATCATCTCAAATCAGATGAAAGAAATAGGATGGGAAAATTATTAAAAAGGTTTGATAAACTATTTTACAGAGAGGGAGATATTTTGACAAATACAAGGTCGGTGGTACATGAAATTAAAACCACTACAGATCAACAAATTAATTCTAGAATTTATAGATTACCTCCAAAACATGAGGAAGAAGTAAGAAAACAAATTTTTGAATTGGAACGTCAAGGAATAATAAGGAAAAGTAATAGTAGATACAGCTAACCAATTTTGATAGTACCAAAGAAGTTGGATGAATCGGGTATCCAAAAATATAGGTTAGTGGTGGATTATAAGAGATTAAATCAATTGACTGTGGACGATAAGTATCCTCTACCGAATATTGATGGAATCTTGGACAAACTGGGCAAAGCACACTACTTTAGCACCATCGATTTGGCCAAAGGATACCATCAAATATTAATGGCAGAAAGGGACATCGAAAAGACAGCATTTGTTACTCCGGCAGGACTATATGAATATGTTCGAATGCCTTTTGGGTTAAAAAACGCTCCAGCCACTTTCCAGAGAATGATGAATGAAATTTTAAGAGAGTATATCAACAAGATTTGTGTTGTATATCTGGATGACGTTTTGGTTTTTTCAACTTCTTTGGAAGAGCACATAGTATCATTGGAAAAAATTTTTTTTGTATTGGCAAAACATAATTTGAAAATTCAAGCAGATAAGTGCAGTTTTTTGAGAAGAGAAACCCAATTTTTGGGTCACATATTGACAAAGAAAGGTATCAAGCCTAATCCGGATAAAATTTTGGCTATACTAGAATTGAAAATTCCTAAAACCGAAAGGCAACTGAGAGGATTTTTGGGAGCTACAGGTTACTATAGGAAATTCATTAAGGATTATTCAAAGGTAGCATATCCAATGATAAAGTATTTTAAAAAGGGGTACAAAATAAATCCACGAGATCCGCAGTACATAGCTAGTTTCGAAAACTTAAAGACATTGATTTCATCACACCCAATTTTGAAATTTCCGGAATATGATAAAGAATTCACTATTACAACGGATGCAAGTGATTATGCAATTGGTGCTGTTCTCTCACAGCAAGGCCAACCGATATGTTATATTTCAAGAACGTTAAATAACCATGAGCAAAGATATGCCACAACAGATAAAGAATTTTTGGCAATTATGTACTCAGTAACATATCTTAGACCATACATCTATGGATCAAAATTTAAAATTGTTACTGATCATTGTCCGATTAAATATTTGAATAAGTATAAAGGAAAAGAATTTTCCCAACGACACCAGAGGTGGCTTCTAAAACTTCAGGAATATAATTATGAAATTGAATACCTTAATGGTAAAGACAACGTAGTGGCAGATTTTTTGAGTAGAATGGAGAATTCACCTAAGATAAATCCAAATAATGACAACGAATCAAATCTTGAAATGTCTGATACAATCCATTCTGCAGATGAAGAATTGGCTGAACATTTTACTATAAAGGACGATATCGTCAATGGTTATAAAACCCAAATAATTTTAACTTATAGTCCAAGAGAAGAAATTCTGACAAGTCATAACAGAAAAATATTGGAAATAAATCCAATGAACAGTGAAGATTCAATTAAGAATATTTGTAAACAAAATATACATAGCGGAAAGGTAGGAATTTATTCGGAAGTTTCAGAGTCAGACTACAATAAAATACAACTGATATTGATATCCTTGTTTAACGGAGACAATACACTTAAATTTATAAAATGCACAAAAAGAGCATTGGAAATAATTGAAGAAGAAGAACTTCATAGGCAGATTTCCCTTTATCATAATAATGAATCTATGCATAGTGGCATAAATGAGACTTATAATTCCCTAAGAGATAAAATATACTATCCAAAATTAAGAGAACATATACAGTTAATAATAAACTGTCAGAAATGCCAGCAAATTAAATACGATCGGAAACCAATAAAACCGAAATTTAGAGCAACTGAAACACCCAGGGAGAAAAACGAAATAATACATATTGACATATTTCATTTCAACAAACATTCCTATGTTACAACTATAGATAAGTTGACAAAGTTTGCAGCAGCATATACAATAACTGATAGAAATTGGAGGGCAAAGAAAACAATAATAATGGAACAATTCGCAAAATTTGGAAAACCGAAAAAAATTATAATGGATAATGAATTTAAGGCAGAACAATTAATAAAGTAATTGAGTGATGAAAATGTAGAAGTACACCTTACCAAGCCTAATAACCACACTGGAAACGCGGATATTGAGAGATTACACTCAACACTGGTGGAGAAACTAACAGGAATTGAGGATTCAAGTCTTTCAACAGAAATGAGGATACAGATCGTTATAGCTAACTATAATGAACGCCATCATTCAACTATCAAATGTTCTCCGAGGGTAGCCAAGGAAAGCATTTGTCCATCCACATTAACAGATAGGATAAAAATAGCTAAAGAAAAAACATTAGCCAAACATAACAAGAATAGGGAAGAATACATAGAAACGAGGGAGTTAGGGCCCATTAAAAACTACAAAAGAGTAAGGCATAAAGATCAACCATATTTTAGAATCCATCCATTGCGGAATGTCCACAGTAGCAATATAAAAAGACCACAAAAATTTGCTTGAATACACGATTTGACTCCTGAGGATAATGAGGATAGTGAGGATAGATTTAGCACAATAGCCCATAATGGCAATTAGTAAAGGAAAATTAAAAAAGAAATACTTTCACTCAAATTATTGTCATTAAATTTCAGAAAATGTTTGTGGTAGTAATGCTAATTTCTTGGATGACTTTGGTGACAGGACACCTTCAAGTGACACCAATATTAGACGAAGCAGGATATACCTTCATTCACATGGGTCAGGTGGAAGTGGTTAATGAAACAACAACAATATTGCATATTATTCAACCAAAGGAAATATTAGAGGTAGTAGATCAGTTAAGAACCGATATCCAAAAGAGCACTATAATACAAAAAAAGAATTACTCTTGAATGAAATAGAAATTTTAGAAGCAAAAATTAAAACAATCCAGCCAGAAAAGGAAAGTAGATTTAAGAGAGGTTTAGTAAATATAATAGGAACTGCATATAAATGGTTGTTTGGCGTAATGGACGACGATGATAGGCAGGAAATTTTAGGATACCTCGAGACACAACAGAAAAATGATCATAACATAATTAAAACGGTAAATCAGCAGATATCTATAAATAAAGGCTTTGTTCAGAAACTCAGTTTGAAGCGCAATCTGGATTTGTAGTATAAGCAGAGCGTTCATAAACGTAAATTTTGCATGAAGCGTCGCTCATCACAATCATCAAAAAAATAATTACTGCCACTGTTGCGCTTCATGCTGCGTTTCTGAACATACCCAAACAGTTTGATAGCACTATGAATTTAATTAGAAGCACAATAATTGAAGATCACATAAAGATTAATCAACTCTTTAAGAAATTAAGTCACCAAAACTTAGAAATTTTTAACCAGCTACTTTTTAACGATGTGTTATATAAAATAGGATATCTTAGGAGTAAAATTGAGAATATTCAAGACAACATAGCTGCAGCCAAGTATAATTTAATTCATCCCGGAATTCTGACAAAAGAAGAGATTGATTATTTTAAAATAGATTTTTACAAGTTAAAATTATCAAAAATAGGGGTATTAGCATACAAAAATCAATCTATAGTAATTGCAATCAAAATTCCCAGAAAATATATATTAACAGATTTGAAATTAATAATACCATTACCAAATACCGAAAAATTAGAAATTGTAACCGAAAAAGAATTAATAATTACTATTGAGAAAAAGAATTTTAAATATGAGAAAGATACTGCATTGAAAGATTTAAAAGAAAGCCAAAATTGTGTATATAAAAATGACTGTATATTTCAATTTAATAATAAAACAAAAATATTTAATATAGAAGACGATACATTGTTAGTTATAAATGCAAATAAAGAAAAACTTTTACAGAATTGTGACAATAGAGAATTAATATTACAAAAAAATTATTTAATCCATTATACCAATTGTAAAATACAAATTGATAGCCAAATATTCGAAAATAAAAAAAATGAGTCTATTGAGAGGTTTCACTACCCATCTAAAATGTTAAACCAAAGCTATGAAACCAAATTACAGTTCAATAAAATAAATGTAAAATATTTTAAAAATATTGAAAAGATAGACGATGTGTCATATGGTATAAATATAACGCTAATTTCATGTTTAGTAATTTTTATCATTTTTGTATTAATGTATTTGAAAAGAAAAAAATTGGAAATAAAAATTATTAATAAAGGAACTCAGGAGAGTTCCAACTCCAACCGTGGGGGAGTTACATTAGCGACTACTCCACGACTGGAGACAACTGTCCCTAGAGCAAAACAAGTATATTCTGATATCCTTGTTTGTAGTAGGGTATAGTTGAAGTAAACAGAAAACTATGTACATAGGATTAGCTCAGTATTTTAATTGTATAGTTTATCAGTCAGCGGCGGCTTAAGTCTCAGTCGTAACTTATCTTTAAACATGCATATCGTTGGCTTCGTGAGCAAATGTGCTAAGTCCATTCATGGTAACTTTTCAGGAGAGGCAAAAAACCTCCTAACGTTTTTTGGTTTTATTATTTTAAAAATCTGAAAATGCAGTTTTATTCCTCAGATGGTCATGCTAAAATACCAGTTATCGGCACATTTTAATATAAAGCTTGTACAAAGTTATGAGCTTCATTAGGACTTAGCACATTTGCTTTCTATGATTTTGTTTTTTTAGGTGGACTTAGCACATTTGCTCACAAATTATTATACTCAACTGTACGTAGTAAAATTGAAATATTTTGATGAAATTTGGTACAGAGGCTCCTAACTAGAGAGGGAAGGTTGGTATTGAAAATAGGCGAAATTGGATGATAACCACGCCCACTTTCCCTATATAGTATATATCGAAAAACACGCAAAAAGTGATAATGGATGAAATTCCATCCATGCAATGAGCCTACGCCGTTATAAAGAAATAAATTGAAATTCTCGAAAATGGGCGGTGCCACACCCACTTATGCAAGGAGAAATTCTAAAAGTTTTATAAATGATAAATAACTCAGAAACCGTAGTAGATATATAGATGAAATATAGAAGACGTCATTTACTTGCTAGGGCAAAGGTTTGGACAAAAAATTATCCAAATCGGTAGACGACCACACCCACTTTTATATATGGGAACTATAAAGGGCACTGGCCGCTGTGGTGCAGTGGGTAAAGTGCTCGCCTGCTATGCCAGAGGTCTCGGGTTCAAACCCCAGTCCGAGCAAAACACCAAAGAAAAATTTTATAATTAGTAAAAATCCAATTATTGGATTTTTAAGAGCTGCGGTCACCACTCGGCAGTGGGCGGCATACCCTCCGAGAGTATTTCTGCCATGAAAAAGCTTCTCACAAAAAATGCATTCGCCGTTCGGAGCCGGCATAAAACTATAGGTCCACCCAATCAGTACTAAAAACAAAAAGGAGCACAGCTCGAATTGGGAGAGAAGCTCTGCCATAAAACACGTCAGAGTTATAATAGCGCCATTGTATTATTATTATTAAAGGGAACTAATAAAAACATTTTAAGCGACGTCTTTGTCAAATATGAAGATAATTCATTTGAAAGCTTGTGGCATGAGTCCAACTATGGACAAACACAGAAACCATAAATATTTTTGAAAATGGGCGTGGCATCGTGAATCTAAGACGTTTCGGAGCCCATAACTCGACAAATAATTGAGATATTACGGCGGAACTTGGTGTAGGTACATATGTCCTCTTATTACTTGTAGTAAAATTTTAGCAAAATCGGTTTGTAACGCCTACTTAAAAAAAATTGTAAAACTCCCTTTGGAAACTTATGACGTGGCGTCTTTGTAACTAAAAATCATAAAGGGATGAAATTTTGCACTAACAAAAATATTTTAGGCTTGGTCTGATGAGAGATAAAACTGTTGATGATGGGTGTGGCCACGCCCATATTATGCTGTACCCTCTTTATATAAAATAGGTGCACAGCCTTTCGATCAAACGCATACAATTATAATAAAAGTACCGCAAACTAGTTTGCATATCAAATTGGTGGAAAAGCTAGTCACTCCCGCAAATTATTAACGTTTACAGTCCCAAGCCATGCTTATTAAAGCAATGTAGTAATAATTCTATATCATTCTACAAAACAAATTTAAAAAAACCAATAATTTCTTATTTTCACCTGGACTTAGCACGTAGATTTTTGAAAAAAAATTTTTTTTATGGACTTAGCACATTTGCATAACACTGCATTACACCATGAAAAACAGACATTATGGTAACTTTTTTTTTGGCAGACGATGTATTTTTAGTTGTACTATCTTACTGCATTAAAATCTCAGTTTTGATAAAAATTGGACTTAGCACATTTGCTCACGAAGCCAACGATATGTGTTTATGTTGGGATGTCTAGACATGTAGACATTTACACATATGTATGTCTCCCGCTGATAAAAAGGAAACAAATATTCCTTTTTCTTAATTTTATCACTGAGTTGTAAATGTACATAGGAATTCTTAGAAATAGTAAAATTGATAACAAACATATTGTAAGCATATGTATACAAGCATAAAATATGTATTGATAAGTATAAACAAATAAGATATGCTTGTATACAAATGAAATACGATTTAGCCTTAAGATGATAGATATAAAAGAGGATAGAAGAACAAAAACAGCAGTGACCTTTTGACAAGAAAGTACGTCGGATGTCCGACCGAGAAATATTAAATAAAAGTCCAATTAACAAAAACGTACTACGGTGTTTTATTCATAACTAAGGCTTATAGAGATACTAAATATCTAACTCGTGCGCTCTGGTGACTCCATGGTTGGAACGTATTTTCAAGGTTTGTCTTAGGTTAAATCATGTTCCCCTAAACCGGAGAGAAACCAGGGTGGTATTCATTTCAAAGGTTAACAAGAGTGGCCATAACAAGCCCAAGGATTTCAGACCCATTAGTCTTTCGTCCTTTGTTCTAAAAACATTCGAGAGACTACTGGACATACATATTCGAGGAAGGTTAGAAATTTCCGGGCTGTCAACAGCTCAGCACGTATACCTCAAGGGTCGCTCAACAGATACCGCATTGCACGAAGTGGTACATAAGGTGGAAGCATCCTTAGAGAGTAAACAGTTTACTTTGGGTGCGTTTCTGGACATAGAGGGGGCCTTCAACAACGTTCGCCGGGAATCGATAGAAGACTCTCTCTCTGCTCTAGGTGTTGAGGACGCTATAGTAAACTGGATAGGGTCAGCTCTGCGTCCTAGAACTATAAGCGCAAGGCTTGGTTCAAGTGTGATTACGACATACCCGGGGAGAGGAACTCCTCAGGGTGGAGTTCTATCGCCCTTGCTATGGCTTTGTGTTATAGATGGAATGCTTCGCCAGCTCAACGGAATCGGAGTTAAAGTAGTGGCTTATGCGCATGACGTGGTGGTACTGGTATCGGGCCTGTGCCCCAACGTGATCAGCGGGATAATGCAAGGAGCACTGAGGAGGTTGGGGGGATGGGCGGAGGCCTCCGGTCTCAGCGTAAACCCCTCAAAGACAGAGCTCATGTTATTTACCAATAGGACAAAAATTCCTGATTTTAATCTACCTGTTCTAAATGGTCAAGAACTAAATCTTTCCGATAGTGCAAAATACCTCGGAGTATTTCTAACGCCTAAGTTAAACTGGAGGCTAAACACGGAACATAGAACTAAAAAGGCTTACGGTGCCTTGTATACCTGCAGTTGGAAGCGGTTGCGGACCTGCATAGTCTGCAGAAGTCTATGGCCTTCTTACAATGAGATACGATCCTCAGCCATGTTGAAAATAGACAGAAGGGACATTTCCCGCTTAACTGCGGTTTTCACGGGGCATTGGGCTATTGGTACCCACTCGGCCCGATTGGGATTGGATCACAACACTCAGTGTCGCAGTTGTAATATTCCAGGAACGGAGGAGACTGTGGAGCAACTGCTATGCGAATGTCCTTCGCACTGCCTAGGCAGAATGAAATTCCTTGGAAAACCCCTTTTCGACGACCTATCTCAATTCAAGGACGTCAGGCCTGAGGGGCTTAGATAACTGAACACAACAGGATGGATATAGGACGTAGGACCCGCCCTGATCTCCGAGGTGATATCCACGTTTACGCTATTCTTCTGGTTTTTGGTTCTTTAGTCACGAGTCGTGGTATCAAAACGGCGCTCCGGCGCTAATTGGAGTCTGTGGGACTCGCCACTCTAACCAACCAACCAACCATACACACATACTTAATAATTTACCTTTATTCTTCCTAAAGCACCTATAGCTACTTGTGGTGACATGATACATGGATGCGTATAAGTGCCGCCAACCTAATAAAAGGCAAAATTAATAATTTTCACGTACAGAAACATAATTTTTTCACCATCAACATACAGCGCCAATATTTGAAAGTGAAAATGTGCCTTCGGAAAAATCCCGCGGTGTTAATGTGCCCTTGCGACCTCTCTCCACTAACTCATTTTGGTCTTTCGCTATTTCCAAAATATTTTTGCTTTCGCAATTCTTTATATTAGGCACTACCAATCCTTGTGGGGTATCTATAGCAACACTTATATTATGAGCTGTTTTATAGACTATCGACATATGTTGAACATCCAATATGCTATTAAGTATTGGATACGTTGAGAGAGCAATAGATACAGCTTTTATACAGAATGGCATGAATGTTAACTTGGATATTCCTCGTTCGCTAGCTACGCTTTTCAGTTGATCCCGAAAATCGATCAGTTTAGTCATATCAATTTCATCACTATACACGAAATGAGGGATGTTCTGAAATATATAGTTTGAAAATCATATACATATATATATGTTCATTACTGCAAATATATCTACCAACGATTCAGACATTGACTTTAGCATAGCTTTTGGTACACCTTTCAATGGCTCAATACGATCACTGCCACAATGTGTCGTTTTCCCAGACGATTTCGTGGCCAGTGCACTGTCCATGGATACAAGTGTTGTATGTGGTATATTGGTACCAGCAGGCAAATGTCCCAGGTATTCAAGTATATCGCCTTTGAGAACTCGGCCTTGCTTACCTGTTCCCTGCACCTTGGAAAGATCCACTTTATTTTCCATTGCCATCCGACGTACTGCTGGCGTCGCAAGCGTTATATGACGTGCCACATCTTCATCACTGGCTACAATTCTACCCTCTGAATGTAATATAGTGCTGTGGCTAGTACTGGAACGTGAACTCGAATCAGAGCTTTCGGAATCATCCTCTTCATCGATTTCGAAATCTAGTAATGGTTTACCAACAAAAGCTATATCGTCTACGGGATGATGCAGCTTGACAATTTTTCCATCGTAGCGACTTGTAATTGTAACGGAAGCTTTATCCGATTGTACTTCGCATAGATCGTCAAACTGCTCAACAGTGTCACCAACCTTAACGAACCTAAACGATTTATCAATTATAATTCACATGAAAATTCAAAATAATTTAAGAACTTAAGTGCTAACTTAAACTATTGAGTAGAGCTGCAAAACTATCGATGGCACTATCGATAGTATCGATAGTTTTTTTTTTCGTGTCACTATCGATAGTTTTTTTCCACTATCGATGGTTATCCCTATTCATTCTTGTAGTTTTGTCTCAAGAGAAGAATACTGAATGTTAGGGAGGAATTGGATTTCGATATCAAATTGGTCAAATTAATACCCCAGCGGGTTAGAAGACTTAGAATATACCCGTGGTAAGGAATGTCTGTCGTAAGTGGCGACTAAAATCCACGCTTCTAACGATATACAACTTGTAGTAATTGAACCACACCTCGCTAAATGACACCAATGTCAAAATATTTAATTTTTTCCGATTTTTGAAAGTTTTTTATAAAAACTTGTAAAAATCAGAAAAAATTTATTTTTTAAAAATTAGCCCGTTTAATTGTTAACGTAATATCAAAGATATCTGATAAAAGCATTATTTTTAGCGATTTCTTTCATGTGAAACAAAAAGGATATTTTATGGACTAAAAACTCGGTTATATGACTCAAGGTTTAATTTAACCAAAAAATGCTATATATAAGTGAAGTATTTAATTCCTATTTGTTGTTCTTTTGTTAATTAATTAATGTTATGCGTTAAAAAAAATTAAAGTCTTTGAAAAGGAAAATGTAAACAAAACCATCCCTCTTTTTAAGGTTTAATTTAACCAGAAAATACTATATACATACACAGAGAAAAAAGTACAATGGTTTTTTCAACCAACTTCTTGGTTAATGTTTTATTGGTTGATTTATTCATGTCAAAAGGAAAAAATTTAATATGTACACTTTCATTGTACCATTAACTAATATTTTGGTAACAATCAATATCAAACAAAACGTTGGTTTCCCCAACGTGTATATTTGTTATATTAACGAATAATATAATAATAATATAATACAATGGCGCTATTATAACTCTGACGAGTTTTATGGCCGAGCTTCTCTCCCAATTCGAGGTGTGCTCCTTTTTGTTTTTCCTACTAATTTTACTACTAATACGAAACCATTGGTTAATTCATATCTGAAAAAAAGTAAAAATATTTACGAAGCTTTATGGCTTCGGCTCTGTTGTTACCATCGCCTTCAACACCGTTTGTGCTTGACGAAGTTGAATGGCTGGACCCGAATTGCAGAGAGCGAGGGAGTGAGTATTTGGAATTTTCTTTGTTATTCAGTTCAATAAATTTCCAATTCAATAAATACCAACAACAATGTTCATTGCGAACTGCCTACAACAAAAATTCAGTACGTTTGTGGAGAATATATGCAAAAGCATATACACACTAACGTTAATGTTGAAAATGAAAAAGGCAAAAAGTGGGGAAAATCCAACAGCTTGCACAGAGTCTCAATGGCCGAGTGTGTTTATCCGTTGGGTCATTGCGGCTGAAGTTGGAATGGACTCGGGTTCAATCCCCGGTGCATCCACTTCCGAAAAGAGTGCTGATGATCGAAAATGGTTTTTCGTGAAATAGCTATACACTCAACCTTCGCTGTAAATAGTTGTTGAATTTTTTTCCACTTACCACAACAATTAAAAATTGAATTAAAAATAAAAAATTTCGTGCTAAGCACTAAAAACTCTTTCAAGTAAAATTGTTAACGTTGTTTGGTATATACATAAAATAAATACCAACAACAATGTTCATTGCGAACTGCCTACAACAAAAATTCAGCATGTTTGTGGAGAATATATGCAAAAGCATATACACACTAACGTTAATGTTGAAAATGAAAAAGGCAAAAGTGGGGCAAATCCAACAGCTTGCACAGAGTCTCAATGGCCGAGTGTGTTTATCCGTTGGGTCATTGCGGCTGAAGTTGGAATGGACTCGGGTTCAATCCCCGGTGCATCCACTTCCGAAAAGAGTGCTGATGATCGAAAATGGTTTTTCGTGAAATAGCTATACACTCAACCTTCGCTGTAAATAGTTGTTGAATTTTTTTCCACTTACCCCAACAATTAAAAATTGAATTAAAAATAAAAATTTCGTGCTAAGCACTAAAAACTCTTTCAAGTAAAATTGTTAACGTTGTTTGGTATATACATAAAATAAATACCAACAACAATGTTCATTGCGAACTGCCTACAACAAAAATTCAGCACGTTTGTGGAGAATATATGCAAAAGCATATACACACTAACGTTAATGTTGAAAATGAAAAAGGCAAAAGTGGGGAAAATCCAACAGCTTGCACAGAGTCTCAATGGCCGAGTGTGTTTATCCGTTGGGTCATTGCGGCTGAAGTTGGAATGGACTCGGGTTCAATCCCCGGTGCATCCACTTCCGAAAAGAGTGCTGATGATCGAAAATGGTTTTTCGTGAAATAGCTATACACTCAACCTTCGCTGTAAATAGTTGTTAAATTTTTTTCCACTTACCCCAACAATTAAAAATTGAATTAAAAATAAAAATTTCGTGCTAAGCACTAAAAACTCTTTCAAGTAAAATTGTTAACGTTGTTTGGTATATACATAAAATAAATACCAACAACAATTTTCATTGCGAACTGCCTACAACAAAAATTCAGCACGTTTGTGGAGAATATATGCAAAAGCATATACACACTAACGTTAATGTTGAAAATGAAAAAGGCAAAAGTGGGGAAAATCCAACAGCTTGCACAGAGTCTCAATGGCCGAGTGTGTTTATCCGTTGGGTCATTGCGGCTGAAGTTGGAATGGACTCGGGTTCAATCCCCGGTGCATCCACTTCCGAAAAGAGTGCTGATGATCGAAAATGGTTTTTCGTGAAATAGCTATACACTCAACCTTCGCTGTAAATAGTTGTTGAATTTGTTTCCACTTACCCCAACAATTACAAATATATTTACATTTACTAAGATTTAGTGGCATGCAATTTTTATCACACCAAGATACTAAAGAATTGAAGCATAGTTCTGCCATCAGCCGGCGATATTGATTTAAAAAGTTTTACATCGTCAGCATATAATAATATATTTGAATACTTGATAGTGGCTGAAATATCGTTTATGAAAAGCAGAGCTTTTTGGCAAGCAGTTGTCAAAAATAGCAAACAACATTTATGGAGGGAAAAAATCAGCTGTCGGCATGCTACAGCCCTGATCTAATAATAATATATAATACACTGGCGCGTTTATAACTCTGACGAGTTTTATGGCCGAGCTTCTCTTCCAATTCGAGGCGTGCTCTTTTTTTTGCTTTTTCTAAAAATTGTGTGGACCTACAGTTTTGGGCCGGCTCCGAACGGCAAATGCATTTTTTATGAGAAGCTTTTTCATGGCAGAATTACACTCGGAGGGTATGCCGCCCAATGCCGAGAGGTGACCGCTGTTTTTAAAAAAACCCAATAATTATGTTTTTACTAATTAGACAAATTATTTGGTGTTTGCTCGGACTGGGGTTAGAATACGAGACCTATGGTATGGCAGGCGAGCACTCTACCCACTACCCCACAGCGGCCACAAAGAGCCCTGATCATTACCCAATAAATATACATATGTACATTAGATGAGTTTTTTTTTTTGTATGGGATTCTTTAAACCTTCTCAGATCCTCCCTCCGGCACCGGAATATGAAAATAGGTTCTTTTAGAGTAAGAAAACTAAAAAAAAATTTCACTTTTCCAAAAACTGGATGGAGATACACCGAAAACCGCGTAAATTCCCAGAATTTCAAGGTATGTTTAGATTTATGTCTGAAAAAAGTTAGGATTTTGCACAAGAAAAAAAAAACTGATATCCACCCATACGTAGAATTAACCGCTAAAGCGAATGGCGTATTCAGTTTTTTGGTTCACTACCCAGGGAAGGTAATATCGCGGCCTAAAGTGATCATTTTCTTTTTTTTCTCATGAATCTTCAACTTCTTGCCCTATACTCTTCCCGAAATCGGAAATTATTTTTTTAACAATATTTCTACTATACTACGATGTGTGTCTCTAGCATTAATTGTTATTTCAACCTACTGACGTTATCGATGAAAGACACTTTTTTCCAAGCGAGGCTGGAAACCCTAAATGTTCCCTGCAGATATCAATTTCGACATTGTCGCAGCACTTACCATTCCTTCACAGTAACCTCACGAATACCCTCACCGATATCGCTTAGTTTGAAAGAGGCTAACTTTTCCATAGATGATGTTACGTGGAGACATCGAAATTCAGTTGCATTAATAGGCTGTGAATAAAAATAAAAGGTGCCTCTTTATATACATATATACAAATTCATCGCTTCATACATACTAATACAAAACACTGGCGTGAATATAGAAGTGTTTTATTGGGCACTTCTCTGCTCGCTTATACTCGATTCCGCTATCTTGACTGACAGTTTCCATACAAAATGTTAGAGACTTTAAGAGACCTTTAGAGAGTATGCCAGCTACTCATTAAACAGATCTTTACTGATTATGCCACTTATATTTACTGATTATGCCAATTTTTTCTATTGTGAATAAGTGAAATGGTTTCAAATTTTTGTCGAATTCAACGCAATACCGTTCGTTAGAAAATTTTCTCCAATTCCGTACCAAAGAACGTATATTGTACAACATACGTTCTTTGTCCGTACTTTAACGAACGGTGTTACATTGAGTCTTGGCTAGATTCGAAGATAGGGAGACATCTATCGATAAATATTTTTAAGAAATTTCATCAAATAAACACACCTTTTTTCCAATTCCTTTACTTTAACGAACGGTCGTATAATTTTCACTTGTTTTTATACCAGTGATTGTTTTTTTCGCAAGTCTCTAACTCTTGCCGAAACGAATACGGCTTATAATACTAACAAGTTTTAAAGCCGAATTCGAAGTGTGCTCCGTAATTTTTGTTTTTCCTACTAATTAGAATACATTTTTGTGAGATATTTCATGGAAGAATTTTTCATTGCAACTTAAGGAAATGTTCTTACTAATTTTAACACTCCCGACTACGTAAAAATACTGTGGATCGCTCCAAATATGTAACTCCCGAAAGGAAATTCTGCCGGCTAAGGGTTATTTTTTTAAGCGCAGCCGAAGGGTATTCTACTCCAAAAGTACCGTGGATCCATATAAGATTCTACTCCATAAATAGAATTCTAAGCTATATAACCTCCACCGCATCGGAGAGGACTTGGTGGCCAAATACAGCTCGGACCACTTGCTAGTTGGGGTATATTCCAATGCCCATCATACACAATGGGGGAGGTCCGACATCAACAATCGGGGTGAGTCACGTTTTGATTACCTTTTAACAACTAACTTGGTAGTAACTCGTCTTGGACCTCACTTTATGCAGCGAAAGTACCTTTGTGGTGGTCAAAAGCTGGCGTGTACTTGATGAACACTCCCTCTCTCACTCTCTGATCACCGGTATATAGAAACAATCTTAAATTTCGCGGATGACCTTGCTATAGCATACAGAGGGAAGTTCCCACAGACCTTGTGTGATCTAATGCAGGTGGTACTGCGAGGTCTCAGCGTGGTCCTCCCGCTGTGGGCTTAGTGTCAATTAAAATAAGGTGGAACTTGTCCTCTACACTAGGCGGTATAAAATACCACCGTTAAACCTACCAGAACTAAATGGCGTTCGCCTGAGCGAAACACGCAGCGAGGCTAGAGGCACCCTCCCGCAGATTCTGCAGAAGCTTCAAAGAAAATGAGGAAGAGGAGACAATTAGACACCTCATTTGCCACTGCCCGGATCTTAACAGCGCCAGACGACGCTTTCTTATGACGACTTTCGTGGATAGCCTATGTAAAATCGCGAACGTCGACATAAAGGACCTGGTGAACTTCATCAGGATTTCAAACTGGTTCAAAAAGTAGGAGTAATCTGCTTTAAAGCCCGTCTCCACATAACTTGATTCGCCAGCGAAACATCTAGAGAAACATCTCGCTAAATACCCCGTCTCCACGTGGCTGATCGTTATTCAGTTTAACATTTCTCTTTCTTGTTCTTCTTAAATGTTTGTATGTTTGCTTATTTTTGCGTTTTTGTTTTGGTCTGTGTGAGATTTCGATATATTTTCGATACAAAATTAGAGAAGGCATCGATATCATTGTGTTTGGCAATAGGATTGAGAACGAAACAAGTGTTTCTATCTTCATTCGCTCTCAGAAATTTGTATGGAAATTAACGAGTTTCGGCACTGGTTTCGAGGTCGAACGAAGATTGAGAGAATGCAGAAAAAAAGAGCGAAACACGTTATGTGGAGACATGGTATTATTCTTGTGGTATCACAATGGCAGCATTGCCGTTTTAAATTCTTGAGATTACCCAAAAAAATATTCAAATTACCCATAATTGACAAAAATTCCCCATACAAATTTTCAAATTACACTACCCGACAAAATTTCAAAAATTTTGATATCCTCGACATTTTATACATCTTGTATTTAACTTAATTTTTGAATAAATACATAATTCCGTCACTTTAACGTCGATTTTATGCGGAGTTGGAAAGGGTATTTCATCCCCTCAAAATGAAATGAAATAACATAAAACTCAAGACGGTAATGGCGGAGATATTGACAGATTAGTAATCCTCCTTTTCTTCTTAGCACGAAAACTGAAATTTCAAAATATCTGGAAAACTGCTCTACTTTTGAACCATTTGATTACATATTTGGAATCAGCAGGAATACATAGGAATCAAATATCAAATGTCGAGGATATTTTTTCGTCGGGTAATGTTATCAAGAGATTTCGAATAAACAAGTATTTTCAAATTTATTTTACTTTATAACGGTTTGTATTTTTAAACTCATGTGAATGTATATGTATGTATATGTGTGGTTAAGAAAAAATTAAAAGAAACATAAAACAAGTAAAAGAGAAATGAAACATTAAATAGTCCGATTTTCTTTAATTTATAGGTACCTCCAATTCTGTGGGTTGTTTATGCAAATATTTATAAAAAAAATATTGTAATGATCTTAGCAATTTAAGTGGAGAAGTTTTATCCCAAATGTATGGTTGGTTGTAGGGGAGCTATATGTTATAATGGTCCAATTTAGCCGATTCCGACAAATGAACAGCGTATCTTAACAACTGAGGAACTAAAATTTTGGAAGCATGAATTGGAGCTGTGTATTAAGGTGGAGTGAAAACATATGGAGATTTTTTGTTTGTTCTTTTTTTGAACGTACCAGCAATAAAAAGTTGCCATTTATGGCGATAGGATGACGTTTTGAACTGCCCCAGCCCCGCAAAACATGCGAGTAGGTCAATAAAATTTTACAGGCTTATTTCTGGGTTTGGAACAAATTGAATTTCCAAACAAAAATTTTCACTCCACCTTACTGTGTATGTATGCCAATATAAATGCTCGTCTATTTCCTTTTTACACATATACACCCCTATTGCGAGTGTCGAATGTGATAGATAATCGACTGTTGATCGATCCAGGAGCATTATATTTACATGCTCTTTGGTCGATCAATAATCGATTATCTATTACAATCGACACTCGCAATACGGGTGATAGTTTCTCAGAGAGCATGCATACCCTAACCCAGTGGCGCACACAGAAAAAAAATTTTGGGGGGAGGGGGGCTTTCAATATCCAACGGAAGATTAAAAAAAAATACTTAAAACTCGTCCAGACAATTTTTACTTAAATTTATGTTTGGGGAGTGGACCTACGTATGCACACATTAAACAAAGGCACCTTTTAAATCTCAATTCATTGCATTTTCTCTGTATTTAAACTAAAACTAACAAGTAAGGAAGCCTAAGTTCGAGTGGAATCGAACATTAGATACTCAGCTGTATGATTTCATTGTTTGTTTGCGTTTGTTCGATTAGGGTGTATTTTATATGAATCGATTGCCGCATAAAGTGGGCGCAGCCACGCCCATTTTCAAAATTTTTATCAATCATCCAACTAAGCATATAAATATTATTGTTAGTGCAAATTTGCAACCCTTTATGACTTCTAATTACAAAGATGTCACGTTACAAATTCCCAAAGGGTTTTCCAGAAATATCTTTGTTAAAAAGTAGGCGTGGTCATAAACCGACTTCGCTAAATTTTTGAGCATGTATTACCACAAGTTATTAAAGTGTACAACCTGTTTTTCGTCATAACATCTTAATTATTTGTAGAGTTATGGGTTCCGAAATTTCGTAGATTCCTTTGTCTGAAAAGAGGCGGTGCCACACCCAGTTTCGCCTTGGTTAAAATCTGTATTCGCTTGGGACTCGCCCATTCCTGTTGGCCATAGTGTGAATTTGCTTGATTTTGACATTACACTGTACCTTTGTAAATAAAAAAAGTAGTTTCTGAATTCACCGCTGAGCCTACCTGTCTTGAATTTCGCATCAGTACTTGGCAACACTGATTCGAACACAGTTCACATATTTGGCTACACTGAACTTCGAACCGTCGGGGTTGCTGATGCCATTTTCGATGAGTTCGGCGCCGTGGCTTTCGGCATTTCGGTGCCGCCGACGGCGTTGGTGATACACACATTAGTGAAATAAAATCCTGCATGCATACATATGTATGCATACACTCAAAGTCAGATAATACGCAAATTTCCTCATGCTTAACTCAATTTATTTATTTTTTGAGTTATGATACTGTTGAAGTACACAGTCGTTGCAGCTAGTCATTTCAGTCGTTGTGTTTGACTATGACTAGGCATTAGGACCGTTCGGCGGCAGCAAATTGCAGAAAAAACTGCAAAATCGCGTTTCTGAGGCAAAAAGTCAAAATTTGCAGAAGAGAGCGCAATTTTGACAGTTCATTGACGGAGAAAGCTGCAAAGTTTTACTGACAAAATTTGTCGTTGCAAAGTTCAGTAGACTGAAAAAAACATATGATTTGCGATCATAAAAAAAGTCGAAAGTGATTTCAAGTCAAAAAACTAAGAAAATCGGGAATATATGTGATTCAATAGAAAATGAAGTGAGAAAATTATATTATTTTAATTTATAAAGTTTATTTAAATGATTTAATTTGTTTAATAAGGTACCAGCTAAAAGGAAACGTGTTAATGACAGCGCAGTGCGATCATCGTCTGCACTCTCGGGATTCTCCGTTGTTGAATCGCAAATCGGAGGTAGTATACTACTTAAATGGGAAAATTGTCTATTAATGTCGCCGCCCCGAAAAAATAACTTTTTCACAGATGTCATAACAGAAATAAAAACTTGCCGGAAACTTATAGTTTATGAGATATTTGTTGGTAAAGTTGTAAAATCCACCAAACAAAACACCAAAACTGCGCACTATTACCGAGGAAATACCTTTTTGCGTTGACGACCTTGGGCCGCACGTTAAAAAGATAACCCTCAGCCGGCAGAATTTCTTTTCTGGATTTATTCCTGGACCAATCCACAGTGCTTTTGTGTAGAACATAGGACACTGCACATTTAGCTTTCCCTTCGATTTCATTTCGTAAAATTTTAATTTTGTTATGCACTTGTGAATAAAGACAAACAGCTGATTGGCTGCAAATTTTGACAAAGTTCTGTTCGTTGAAATGCGAGTAAATTTGCATAAGTTTCTCTCTTTCGGAAAGCAAGACATATTTTTCTTTGTTAGCAAATTGCTGCAATTTGCAGCCGCCGAACGGACCTATAGACTATGAGAAAACAACTGTGACTGTCGGCTGCCGACTGGCACATGTGATAGTCGGCAGTTAAGTCGTTTGGTTTCGTTCGCGTAGTTTTTTGTTTCATATTCATGTCGACTGGCATATGTGGTAGTCGGTAGTCGAAGTCGTTTTCATTTCATTGCAGTTGTTTCAGTTATTGCAAACCCTGATTGTTATACAATGTCGATGGAATTGAAGGTTGTATATACCTCGGAATATAATAAAACTGTTAAATTCAAACTACTGAAAATAAATTTTGGTGGTTTTGTCCAACTTGCAAACAGAGATAGAACTAACCCTGGATCACCTCCTTATATTTCTTTAACAATGCACGTCCACAATGCTTACGTTTTCTTACCAAAACCGATATGGTCAGCCCGTTAAGTTATGCAAATTTGCAAAATGAGGGTTCAAAGGGACGGTACAAACTGCTAACGCTAGAGTTTTTCCAAAAGATTAATCGGGTAAATCTCTACGTATAAGTAGAAAGTGGTGATGGAGATGATGATTGTGGAAATTTTTTGGAATATGTAAATATTTTTGACAAAATAAAAATTTTCAAGACAAAACGTCAAATAAAAAAGGAGCTCTCAGTATATTGAAAGAAAAATATTATAAAGTGCATATATCATTAAAAAAATCTATAATGCATACGCATGCATATCGCATGGATATTTCATGTATATATACAAATTATACAAACCGAAACCTCATAAACTATACATATTTTTCATGCATAGCATTCATAATTTTGTGTAAACAAAATTAATTTATTTTCACAAATCATGCTCTGTACGCACTTTTCCATGCACACAACATTCATAATTCGTGTATCAATACATTTGATTTTAACTGGGTAGAGAAAAAAAATTCCTTAGAATCAGTCGACTACTAACAAGCATTGTGAACGGTTGTGCTCTTACATAGTCAATATAAATTTTCTTATTCGCTTTCGACGCACCATTCGTATATACATAGACAGCCAATAAACCACGTGTTAGATTACTTTTGTTATTCATAGTCGAATATATAAATTTACTAAATTTACAACTAAAAGCAAGACTTTAAGATCCAAAATGGGTTAACCCCCCGACAAAGAGGGGACAAACACCAATAATATTCCCAGTTTAAAGTGGGATAATAGCAAAACATCCAACTTTACCAAAAATGAACCCATATACCTTATTATGTCTAGAAAGGGCAGTGAAGACACATTAACTAACGTGTCACCCTTCTTACTAAAAAAAGCCATAGACGCAACATGAGGCGGTGAAATAGAGGAATGCAAAAAAACCAGAAATGGAATCGTCCTGCTTAAAACGAAAAACAACCTACAGGCAAACAAGCTTACGACTCTCATACAGCTCACCAACAATATCACAGTAGAAGTTGTGCCACATAAATCCCTAAACGAATCGAAAGGCGTAATCTACTGTAACGACCTAAGAGGCTTACCAGAAGAATACATCCTCGCCGAAATAAAATCACAAAATGTAACAAGTAATGAAAATCTTGAAGAAAGTAGGAGACAGCCTAATCGAAACAGGGTTGGTCATAATAACATTTGGAACCACAACCCTACCAACAGAATTAAAAATTGGCTATGAGAAAATTAATGTACGACCATACATCCCACTACCAATGAAATGCAAGAACTGTCACAGATACGGGCACACAGCAAATATATGCAAAAATGAAAACAATATGCCCAAAATGCTCCAATATCTACCACATCAACGACGAAACACAAGAAGAATGTACAAATGACAATACATGTATGAATTGCATCAGTGAACATCTAGAGCCCAACAATCACTCCGCTAATGATAATAAGTGCCCAATCTTTATACAGCAAAAAGAGATCCAGGCAATAAAAACAATTCAAAAGGTTGACCACAAAACCGCCAAAGCTATTTATAGAGAAAAACACCAGCACAAACAACAACAATACACAGAAGTAGCACGATATAATCCGCAAAATACCCCGCTAGCAACCACATCAAATGAGACAAATTTCATCAACACCAATAACATCACATCCACGAAACTACAACTACCAGCCCCTATTACTGCTAGACGAGATGCCATAAACTACCCTGAGCTTCCCACCGAATCTGACTCTGATCCAGAACCAGCACCCACCAGTACATCATCAAAAACAACTACCACGATCCAAATACTACCCAACAAAACTTCCAAACGGCAAAGAACACAGCTAAAGAAAATCAACAACAATAAAAACAAACATCCAAAATATAATAAGTAGACTAGCTAAACTTACCAATTATAATAACATATATATGTCACTTAGGCTAATACAGTGGAATATAAACGGTTACGTCAATCACTATAATGAGCTACTAATTCTAATCAAAAAACATAACCCTCATATAATATCACTCCAAGAAATCCACCTCCATACTACTAATAACATACTAATCCCCATAAATTTTTCCCTCCTACACAAAAACCAATCTCAATCAACATATGGGGGAGTTGCTATACTTATCCATAAGAAAATTCAACACGAGGAATCCAATACAAATACAATCTTCGAATCAATAGCAGCCATAATCCACTCAAAAATAAAATTCCGCATAATTTCAACTTACATCTCGCACAACATCCGACTTGTATCGTCTGATTTAATAGAGTAAGGGCTTACCTCAAATCAGATCCCTAACATAGTCACCGCTGACTTTAATGCATGGCATCAAAAGTGGGGCTCACCTCGCCCCAGAGGAAATATAATTGCAAACTTCCTAGATAATTATCATTACATTCTCCTCAATAATGGCTCTGCTACTCATTTTAATACACACAACACATTTTCACATTTAGATCTCACCTTTTGTTCCCCACAATTGGCGATATATGCAAACTGGACAACTGAAAAACATTTACTGGGAAGTGACCATTTTGCCATTTTGACAACCCTATTCCACTCTACCAACAATTCGAACAATACAATAAAACCAAAATTTCTAACACCTCGCGCAAACTGGGATAAATTTTATAACCTCTCAAAAAAGTTTAAAGAAGATATACCAACATCCGAAAATATCAACAAAGAAACCGCAAACTAACAAAAAATAGTAATAAGAAGCGCTAACTTGTCTATACCCCAAACATCCGTCAATATACCAAGGAAGTCAGTACCATGGTGGGACAAGAATACTAGAGGAGCTAGAGGAGCTAAAGCTGCGCAAAAACTATCTATGGCAAAAACTCAAACGCTGTATCACTAGCGAAAATATCACAAATTATAAAAAAGCATCATCCACACTTAAAAGAGAAATAAAAATAGCAAAATCAAATTCAATATCTGACTTCACGTCTAATATAAAACCCTCTACTCCTCCCAGTAAAGTACGGTCGAACATTAGACGGTTCTGTGGTTTAAAACCACGCTTTGGAATCCACTGCCTATCCCACGACAACTCAACCACAATAGACTGCCAAGAAATCGCTAATAATTTTAGCACCTATTGGTCAGAGCAATCACTTTCCAGAAACATACAAAATAAAAAAACAATATCTCCACGCAAACATACCTAACTACCAGGGCCGTGCGCACGGGGGGTTTTGGGGGTTAAAACCCCCCCATGACCAAATCTAAGTTGCAATGATTTTGCAAAAATTTTCAAAATACAGTTTATAAATTTTGCATTGAATCTTGACTCATAATTTTTGACAAAATTAGTTACAATAATTTTATGGAAGAAGAAATTGGTGAAAGTTGCAAAAAATAAGGTTGGCCAATACATAAGTTCGGCACTTTGAATTGCACTTGGAGCTTTCCGAAATTACAAAGTTGTGTAGCATATGTTCGTTTGGCATTTTTAAAAAAATTGTATTGATAACAAAAAATGTTCATTTTGTGAAAACAGTGAGCAGTTTCAATTAACAAGTACTGTAAACAGTACACGGAAAGAAATTTGTATACTTGAATCAAGAAAAATGCTTTCTTGAATTCAATTTAGAAAATTTTTAGGAAAATAAGAAAAATTTACTTAATTATTACTGGAAATAAGAAATTGAGTTTTCCAAAACGGAGACAATTATTTTCTTATTCAAGAACACTAACAAAATCTATAGAAAAAAATATTAAAAAAAAAATGTTTAAATAAATAAGAACATCTTTTCTTAAAATCTTTTTGCTAATATCAAGAAGAATTTAAGAAAATTGTGTTTCGACGAATTGGAACAACAAAATAAAGCGAAAAAAATGTAAAATAAATAAGAAAACGTTTTCTTGAGCGAAGTAAAATTTTTCTTGCTGAATTTGCATTTCCAAAGTTACATGTATTTTTTTAATTTGCCATCCGCTTTGCATATTTCTGAATATTTTTGCAATTCTCAAATTGTTAGTGAAGCATTTGGTATAAGGAGTTCACTATTTGCATCTTCATTTATATTAAATAAAATGTTGTCATTTCAATAAACAAGTCCTAAGAAAATACTAGTTGACTAATTATGGTTTTCTAATCCCTCATGATTAGTTTTAATTTTCCTTATTTTTTACGTTTTTAATATTTTTAGAAAATATTTACTTAATTTAATATTTAATATTTTCTTACTAACTTAAGCTCGTATAAGAAAAGTTTTACTTGCAACAAAAAAATAATTTCTTAATTATTTATTTCAAAAAACAAGAAAAAACACTTACCCTAAGTAAATTATTTCTTATTTATTTAAAATTCAATTTTACTTGAAGCAAGAAAATGTTTTCTTATTTATTTAAAATCCAATTTCACTTGAAGCAAGAAAATTTTTTCTTATTTATTTAAAAGCCAATTTTCTTGGATTTTCTTGATATTAAGAAATTAATTTCTAAGTTCAAAATCAAGTCTAATTTTTCTTGTCTCGGCATTGATTCTAGTAAAAAATTCTTTCCGTGTACTATTCAGGACCTGGTTAACTAGGTTTTGATGAATCATAATGAGTTTCAGAAAAGTTAGAGAACATTTAAATTTATGGTGTATGGGTCTGGATATCTGCTTCAGCAAATATGTTTATCTTAGCGAAAAATGTATGCGAATGCAAACCAAAATTAAAATCCCCCCCAAGGCTAATTCCTGCGCACGGCCCTGCTAACTACAGTACCGATGAAAGAGCGATAGAAATCGAAAAGCTCATCTCCTACACAGAATTACATATGGCTCTAAATCAGGGATGGGCACTAGTGATGAGCGATATATCGCAAACGGTGATTTTTTCACTGTGAATAAAAAATCGCAAATCGCAACTGCGATCACTTTTTCAAAATCGCTGTTCACTACTTATTGGAACTGCTATCGATGTAGCAAGTAAGCAGTTCACCTATTTGAATCGCAAAAGCAATATAAATTTCCTTTTGTTTACACTTCTGAGCAGACCACATACGTACATACATATATAGAAATATAAGAAAAAAAAATTATTTAATTTAAAATTGTCTTTGAAAAATGTTGACAACAGCGAAATTACTGCGGAATACGTTGTTGTTGCTATCATTTTTGCCACATAAAATGTTGACAGGTTATGTCGCTCAGAAACGACGAAAAATGAATCTCTACCGGTAACTGAGGATTTTATAACAGTCCATGCAATCGCAATAGTTTAAAATCGCAGTGATTTTAAAATAGCAATCACTGAAATCACAGATATCGAAAAATCGCAGTTTCGCTCATCTCTAATGGGCACACAAAAACATTCAAACAATCTGTAGGCCAAAGTGGAAAACGATAAACAATAATCCCCTGTAGGGAAAATCTCTAGTTCCGAACTAGGTCGCTTCTAGTGCATTTTTCGACACTACTAGTGCGAGCTAAATCTCTTTTGCACGTTATCAACTGGCGAATTTAACACGGCGATGTCCTAGGCGGTGTCAATTGTCCCTCTCTGCACTACATTTTCGATAGTTCCGAACTAGTACTAAATTCTACAGTTTACACTAGTTCGTTTACTGGCACAATTTCGATAGTTCTGAACTAGCTACAAGTACCTACAAATTCTACAGTTTTGCATCTGTCGCTTAAGTACAGCATTTGACACACTTCATGCAAGTGGCGCGATGGCCGACTGGCTAACGCATGTGCCTTTCAATATGAGGGGCGCGGGTTCGAATCCTGTCGGTGTCAAGGTAGATGATAATTTTTTTTTTAATAATATTTATTTATTTAATAAAAATTTACCATAATATTTAAAAATTAATAAAATAAAAAAAAAATTACAAATAAGCCTGAGGGATCGGAAAAGCATAATTAGGGGAACATTTCATTTCATACAAGATGCAAATAGAAAACTCTTTATATAAAATGCTTCACTAAACATCTGAGAATTGCAGAAATATACAAGGCCGACGGCAATTGAACAAACGAAAAATTTTCATAGAATATGTGTCACTTCGAAATTGCGTATAAATCAAAGTCTATCTAATAATGGTCACTCAATTCACTCCTTCTGAACTGGTGAGGGTCTAACTACAATTGATCTAGTTCCCTTTTGACACCTTTTCGCTAGTTCGGAACTAGAAATTTTGCTCACTAGTTACTGAGTTCCCAGCAGGGTCAGTCTGCATTAGCCATGGGTAATGGCGCAATTTTTTTGGCGCTGATACAATAACTCCAGCGCCACTCGTGGCGCCAACTCACGGTACTGGCGCAATAACACCTTTAGCGCAATTGTCATGGAATAATCGATAAATAACATTTTTTCGCTTGTTACTGTTCACCATCCCCGTTTTATTTCTTTTGGCGCAATTCTGCTTACATTTACGAGGGCACAATTAATTTAAATTTTCGTAATCATTTGGAAACATATTCCGTATATTTGTGAAAATATGCTGGAAATTAGAGTCACTTAGATCACTATCAAGCATACATAATTGTGGCGGTGTCATACGTATACATATACTACGGTGCTGTTATTGGCGTTGTGGTTGCGCCATTTTACACTAGCTCTATATTGGTACTGGTGTTAGCGCACGAAATTGAGTCGGTTTTATATTACAAAATTGGGTTGGCGCAATATTGAGTTGGCGCTATATTGAGTTGGCGCATTTCCCAAATCGGAGTTAGCGCAATAACGCCAGGGTTGGTGTTAGCGCAATTGCGCCGCGCAGCGCAGTGTTACCCATGCCTAGTAGCCATGGGTAATGGCGCAATTTTTTTGGCGCTGATACAATAACACCAGCGCCAACCGTGGCGCCGCGCACGGATCTGGCGCAATAACACCTTTAGCGCAATTGCCATGGAATAATCGATAAATAACACTTGTTTGCTTC
Source organism: Urophora cardui (assembly GCA_960531455.1). Lineage (NCBI taxonomy): Eukaryota > Metazoa > Arthropoda > Insecta > Diptera > Tephritidae > Urophora > Urophora cardui. Next base: position 41,319,532 of record OY482671.1, read on the forward strand.
TTACTGTCTACTATACCCGTTTTATTTCTTTTGGCGCAATTCTGCTTACATACACGCGGGCACAATAATTGTGCCACAATTAAATTTAATTTTAAAAATCATTAGCGTATATTTGTGAAAATATGCTGGCATCTCGTTTTGCTGCATCTTCATTATGGAATACGAGGGTCGGCTCCACCCTATTAAAAAGAAAGATTCCAGGTCCGGGCGCATTATAACGAAATTTCCCCTTACCATTTACCATGCGTAACAAAAATATACTATATGCAAATAAATATTTTATTTTATTTATTTTGTATTATATTTTTCTCTCCTATTCATAGATAATGTCAATTTTGTCTTCTTTATTTGTGAAAGTAAAATATCAATACCCTTTCGTATTAGCGATGGTTCGGTATTGGCGTTAGCATACATAATTGTGACGGTCTCATATACGCTGTGCTGTTATTGGCTTTGTGGTGGTGCCATTTTACACAAGCGCTATATTGGTACTGGTGTTAGCGCACGAAATTGAGTCAGTGTTATATTGCAATAGCGCATCATTGAGTTGGCGCTACATTGAGTTGGCGCCATACTGAGTTGGCGCTATACTGAGTTGGCGCTACATTGAGTTGGCGCTACATTGAGTTGGCGCATTTTCCAAATCGGAGTTAGCGCAATAACACCAGGGTTGGCACTAGCGCAATTGCGCGGCGCAGCGCAGTGTTACCCATGCCTAATGCCTAGTCTGCGTGCAGATGTTGAGCGAGCAGGGTCATGCTGTGCACGCTTTGCGAAATTATGAAACAACGTACGTATACAAGTACATACGTATGTTATATGCAAACTCTTCATAGTTTTGTTTGTTGTCTGGCTTCTGCAAATAGAAAGAATGTCAAGCGACGATCACCTAGCGACCACTTACTTTCACGACAGTCGAAGGCAAATTAATTATTTTTGCTAAGCATGGTCCCATCGTAAGCGCTCGTTTTACGCTCTTTATTTGTCTGGATTTGTGACAATCGGTGTGTATACGTGTGAATCGCAAACAGCTGGTCTGCCCGCGGGCAAGAGGCTACACCAGGCTTCGACAGAATCACATATGAGATGATAAAAAAACTCTCACCCTCAACAAAAATACGACTAACCTCCCTACACAGAGAAAAAAGTACAATGGTTTTTTCAACCAACTTCCTGGTTTAGTGATGGGCGAGTCCGAGATGTTTTATTCGATTCTCTCGATTGTTGAAACATCTCGAAAGCTCTCGATGGTTTTCATTCGTATTCGAGTCAAGTCGTAAATGGCCGTCAGTCGAAACAATCGCTAAAACATCTCGGATTCGCCAACGATTCCTCTCGTTTTCATGCAAAAAATACATAATCACCCCGATTCTAAATATCCGCCAGGATTTCAACCCTTGTGGATTTTTTTGTTCACCAGGAAAATTTCCTCCTATTCTCTTTCACTAGCGAGAAGAAAAACTGGCGAACAGAGTTTCGAACATGTGAGCGGATTTTCGAAGTCAGCTGTTTTGTTGCAAGGCAGATCTAGGAAGGTAGGCGCATAAGCGGATTCAGAAATTTCCGTCGCATTTTGTTATTGTATTTGGTAGTGTGGTGTCAAAATGATATTTCGCCTTGGTTAAAACCTGAATTCACTTGGGACTGGCCCATTCCTATTGGGCCATGATGTGAATTCGCTTTGATTTTTACATTACACTCTACCTTTGTAAATAAAAAAAGTAGCTTCGGAATTTGCCTATGCGCCTACCTGTTTCGGCTTCGATATTATGCGAATGCCGTATTTATTTTCAAACCACTAAGAATTTTTCAATAAAATTTTCTGGAAATGTTATGTGAATGTTAATTTTACAAATTTAAAAAACCCACTATGCAAAAATACTGTGGACTGCTCCAGAAATATAAGTCCAGAAAGGGAATTCCGCCGGCTGAGGGTAATTTTTTTTGAAGCGAGGCCGAAGGCCGCCAACGCAAAATGTTTTTCTACTCAAAACAACTGTGGGTCGGTCCGTAGATTTTACTCCAGAAAGAGAATTCTGTCGGCTGAGGGTTATTTTTTTTAAGCGCAGCCGAAGGCCGCCAACGCATTAGGGTGTACTACGCAAAAATAATTTATTATTAATAAACTATAAGTTTTCCCAAGATTTCGTTTGCATTTTAGTGATCCATATGCCCCCCCCTACCCTAAAATAAAAAAAAACAAAAATTCAGGGGCCTGGCGCATATCGAAATTTCCCCACAAATTTTGCATTTTTGTTAAAAAATTGCAAATTTAACAAAATTAAGCGTGAATATACATGGTATTGCTTTTCGGAAGTAGCAGAGGTCTATAAGAGGAAGATTGCACGATGGTACGAATCCGTTTGACGGAATCTTTATAGGAAATAAAAAAGTTTTTTGAGTATTGCATTGATTTTATTAATTTGCAGATTTATTAAATACTATAGAATTCTAAACCTGCGTTCAAATATTTATTGGACATTTTAATATCACATACATAGCAGCCAAAGAAACTATTTGCAATCTCTCCTATAATAAAACTATGCGCATTCTTCCGTTCTTTTGCTTGAAGACAGATATCAAACGGGAGTTGGAAAAAATTCTGACGTTTGATTGGCTTAATCCACCTTCAGCAAAGTTCTTAAAGTTGTTGAAATTTTTGAAAATGAGTTGTATCCGATTTGGATCCATAAAGCTATGAACAGCGACGAAAAAGAAAAATTTCAAGTGTGGTTTTTAAAACTACATCTCTAGTGTCCTTGAATGTATTGATGGAACACATGTCCGTATCATCGCTCCATATCAAAACAAGCACCCTTACTACAACCGGAAGGGATACTACAGCCTACAAGCCGCGAAATATCCTGCTGCCCTTTCCATAAACTTACTAAAATATATATTTGCTGTTTATACTTACCGTCATAAAAATAAGCAAACCTGTACATAATTAACTCAATAATGTATTTTTTATTAACAAAAGTTATATTCACTCACATTTTGTTCAGCATTCACTTAAAATTGTCTTGTGAAAAATCTCACAAAATAATTGCATAACTTTTCGCTTTTATTTTCATTCGTGATACCTACTTTTCTTCCTTATTCGCTTTTCACTTTTTCGAACATCATTTAGAATAGCCGGAAAGGGAGAAGCGAAAAAATCCACAAGGAATTTGTGTTTCGAATAAGGGAACAGGGAGAAGTGGAAAAATCCTTGTGGATTTTTCGTTTAGAATCGGGGTGAATATTTGTTGTTGCCGCTTGAATATTAAAATTGCTTTACAAAACATACAGAGTGGTACAAATCTAGTGCCGTTGTTGCTACTCGTAAAATTCATTTGTTTCATAAGCGTCTCACTTCAGAAAATTTATTAATGTTTAAATAATTAATTGTTATTATTATGCACGACACTGTTTAGTTGTGATTGCAATAACGCAGCGTCTATGTATAGCATATTTTTCAATTTGGTTAATTTATTTATGTATTTGCCTTACTTCCATTAAAAATCCTACTTTCTTTAACAACAAACCTCATTCAGTTTATTTTATCAACTAAAACATATCATCAAAACAACAGCCGGCCCGCCGACTCGGAACAATCGCAAAAACATCTCGCTTGTGTAGTCGAGATGTCATCGAAACAACCTCCGACTCGCCGACTCGGAACAATCGCAAAAACATCTCGATTGTGTAGTCGAGGAGCGAGTCATCTTTGACTCGATTGTGATTTTGCAACGATGGCGATTCTCCCGATTGTCTAAACATCTCGGACTCGCCCATCACTATCCTGGTTAATGTTTTATTGGTTGATTTATTCATGTCAAAAGGAAAAAATTTAATATTTACATTTTCATTGTACCATTAACCAATATTTTGGTTACAATCAATATCAAACAAAAAGTTGGTTTCCCCAACGTGTATATTTGTTATATTAACGAAAATATTGGTTAATTCATATCTAAAAAAACGTAAAAACATTTACGAAGCTTTATGGCTTCGGCTCTGTTGTTACCATCGCCTTCAACACCGTTTGTGCTTGACGAAGTTGAATGGCTGGACCCGAATTGCAGAGAGCGAGAGAGTTTTTTGATGTTGTGATGAGCGACGCTTGAAAAATTTACGTTTATGAACAAAAGCAAATTGCGCTTCAAACCCTTCAAACTGTACATATGTATGTACATATTTTTATTTTATTTAAACAAAATGAACAAGGTGTTGGTTAATATTACCAACAAATTGTTTAATAGTAACAAAAAATTGGTTGAAGATTTCAGTTTACGCAAGTTATGCTGTATAGCTTTCGTTGGTGCATTCGCATGCGGCTGTGAAAAGTTCCTGTAATTCTTAGCCGTCTTATGCATGGTTCGAGCTATATAGCATGAATTAGCAACTCATACTCGGGATTTTTCACAATGAAAATGAGGTTGGCACTCCAACCTCGGAGCCGCAATCACGCCCCCCCCCCACCTGAATAAATACAAGGGTTATAAATATGGTATGTATGTGCATATATACATCCAATATATGCACATACATATGTACATACATATTTTTACTTTATGTAACAAAAAATTGGTTGAAGATTTCAACTAACATGTTGTTATATCAACAAATATCATAGTTAAAATTACCAAAAACATGGTCAAAAAAATCAAGCAATACCATGTTTAATATAACCAACAAATTGTTTAATAGTAACAAAAAAAATTTGGTTGAAGATTTCAACTAACATTTTGTTATATCAACAAATATCATGGCTAATATAACCAAAAACACTGTCTAATATATCAACCATGGTAATGGTAATATTAAACAAAATTCACATTAGGGGTATTCGCTATCCCTAGCAAGATAGCAAGATAGCACGGATTGCAAATATCCTAGACCAAAATATGCTACACATCGATAGCACCCCATTGCACAGTCGTAGGAAATTTTAAGAAGCAGCTTTTCTTTTTAGCCAAAGGGACGCGTTCATCACTCACTTTTTAATAAATAAATCATTTTATTTTAGTAAATTTAATAAATACACATAAAAAATAACATTTTAAGCAAAATTCGAATGATCAAATTGAAATTGAAATTAGCAATTAGCAAATGTCAGCTGACGCAGGGTCGCAATTAATTTCCTACACTTCATAGCAAATAAATTTACATAGGTTTTGGCGTAGCATATTTTTGAGGTCTAGCATATTTCTTTGCGCCTGTATTTTGTTGTTGTGCGTTGTAAAACTTTGCAATCCGTGCAATCCGTGCTACGTGCTAGGGTTATGCTATGGATAGCGAATACCCCTATTGATTCCATTTCAAGTGTGAAATTAGTACTATTAACCAACTTTTGGTTGATTTTTCTCTCACTGTATACAATAAAATTCTTGACAAATATACCTCAACTGTACAAAATAAGTACAATAGTCCCAATCTTAAAACCAAACTCTGATAAGACATCTATTAGCTCATACAGACCAATAACGCTAAATTTAGTACTTGCAAAGCCATTAGACAAAATCATATCTAACAGGCTATGGTGGTTTGTTACTAATAACAAACTACTCAATAGCCATCAAATGGGTTTCAGAAGGGGGAGATCAGTTACTCACAGTCTAATTTACTTAGACTTCATGATAACAAAATCTCTATCCTCAAAACAACACATATCCGTAATATCCCTAGACTTTGCGAAAGCGTTCGACAGAGTGGGTCTCCACTCCGTTATAGAACAGTAACAGGAATGGAAGGTTGGAAACAAAATAATAAATTACGTGACAAATTTCATAAATAACCGAAAAATCAAGGTCAGAGTAGGTAACAAATACTCCGACACAACTGACCTTCATAACGGAATCCCCCAGGGATCACCACTTTCAGTCGTACTCTTCCTGATAGCCTACAACAAACTCGCAAATATAATATCCATGCACAGGGAGCTAACATTCTGCGCCTACGCAGATGACTTTCATATCATAGCACAACTTGACCGTAAAAAAAAACCAAACTATTAATATAAACCCCATAATAAACGAAATCTCCCACTGTTGTGACTACTCCGACGCAGAATTGTCCCTACTAAAATGCAAACATCTACATATTTGCAGAAAACGCAATTGCAATTGTACCATATTAGCAAATAACATACACCTGGCCGAAGTAGTGGAACTCAAAATTTTGGGAATTACTTTCAGCTCTAAATACAGATGGAACACGCACGTAAATAAGCTAGCACTCTCACTAGATAGTGGATTGAATATCATAAAATGCTTAGCAAGCAGTAAGTATAACTGCAACACCAACTCCCTCATTTCTGTGATAAAATCACTCATTGTATCAAAATTAAATTACGTTTTATACCTTTAAGGCCACACTTCAGAAAATAACATCAAAAAACTACAATCAATCCTAAACTGTGCAACCCGCTTAGCGCTTGGAGCCTTCCGAACCACTCGCATAAATAATCTTATGTATGAAGCTAATCTGCTGACATTAAAAAATAACAGAGACCTTATCATAACTAACCTTTTTAAGAACCTACTCACCAGCCACGACACCCCCATCCATAACATAATTAATTATCTTTCGAACCACACATAACGAAAAGGTGACATCCGTAATATCGAAAACAATAACCCAGTGCATCTACCTCAACTTCAATATCAGTATATCAGCAACTATTTACATTTACAAGCAATTGTTACAATCAATATCAAACAAAAAGTTGGTTTCCCCAACGTGTATATTTGTTATATTAACGAAAATATTGGTTAATTCATATCTAAAAAAACGTAAAAACATTTACGAAGCTTTATGGCTTCGGCTCTGTTGTTACCATCGCCTTCAACACCGTTTGTGCTTGACGAAGTTGAATGGCTGGACCCGAATTGCAGAGAGCGAGAGAGTTTTTTGATGTTGTGATGAGCGACGCTTGAAAAATTTACGTTTATGAACAAAAGCAAATTGCGCTTCAAACCCTTCAAACTGTACATATGTACATATTTTTATTTTATTTAAACAAAATGAACAAGGTGTTGGTTAATATTACCAACAAATTGTTTAATAGTAACAAAAAATTGGTTGAAGATTTCAGTTTACGCAAGTTATGCTGTATAGCTTTCGTTGGTGCATTCGCATGCGGCTGTGAAAAGTTCCTGTAATTCTTAGCCGTCTTATGCATGGTTCGAGCTATATAGCATGAATTAGCAACTCATACTCGGGATTTTTCACAATGAAAATGAGGTTGGCACTCCAACCTCGGAGCCGCAATCACGCCCCCCCCCCCACCTGAATAAATACAAGGGTTATAAATATGGTATGTATGTGCATATATACATCCAATATATGCACATACATATGTACATACATATTTTTACTTTATGTAACAAAAATTGGTTGAAGATTTCAACTAACATGTTGTTATATCAACAAATATCATAGTTAAAATGACCAAAAACATGGTCAAAAAAATCAAGCAATACCATGTTTAATATAACCAACAAATTGTTTAATAGTAACAAAAAAAATTTGGTTGAAGATTTCAACTAACATTTTGTTATATCAACAAATATCATGGCTAATATAACCAAAAACACTGTCTAATATATCAACCATGGTAATGGTAATATTAAACAAAATTCACATTAGGGGTATTCGCTATCCCTAGCAAGATAGCAAGATAGCACGGATTGCAAATATCCTAGACCAAAATATGCTACACATCGATAGCACCCCATTGCACAGTCGTAGGAAATTTTAAGAAGCAGCTTTTCTTTTTAGCCAAAGGGACGCGTTCATCACTCACTTTTTAATAAATAAATCATTTTATTTTAGTAAATTTAATAAATACACATAAAAAATAACATTTTAAGCAAAATTCGAATGATCAAATTGAAATTGAAATTAGCAATTAGCAAATGTCAGCTGACGCAGGGTCGCAATTAATTTCCTACACTTCATAGCAAATAAATTTACATAGGTTTTGGCGTAGCATATTTTTGAGGTCTAGCATATTTCTTTGCGCCTGTATTTTGTTGTTGTGCGTTGTAAAACTTTGCAATCCGTGCAATCCGTGCTACGTGCTAGGGTTATGCTATGGATAGCGAATACCCCTATTGATTCCATTTCAAGTGTGAAATTAGTACTATTAACCAACTTTTGGTTGATTTTTCTCTCACTGTATACAATAAAATTCTTGACAAATATACCTCAACTGTACAAAATAAGTACAATAGTCCCAATCTTAAAACCAAACTCTGATAAGACATCTATTAGCTCATACAGACCAATAACGCTAAATTTAGTACTTGCAAAGCCATTAGACAAAATCATATCTAACAGGCTATGGTGGTTTGTTACTAATAACAAACTACTCAATAGCCATCAAATGGGTTTCAGAAGGGGGAGATCAGTTACTCACAGTCTAATTTACTTAGACTTCATGATAACAAAATCTCTATCCTCAAAACAACACATATCCGTAATATCCCTAGACTTTGCGAAAGCGTTCGACAGAGTGGGTCTCCACTCCGTTATAGAACAGTAACAGGAATGGAAGGTTGGAAACAAAATAATAAATTACGTGACAAATTTCATAAATAACCGAAAAATCAAGGTCAGAGTAGGTAACAAATACTCCGACACAACTGACCTTCATAACGGAATCCCCCAGGGATCACCACTTTCAGTCGTACTCTTCCTGATAGCCTACAACAAACTCGCAAATATAATATCCATGCACAGGGAGCTAACATTCTGCGCCTACGCAGATGACTTTCATATCATAGCACAACTTGACCGTAAAAAAAAACCAAACTATTAATATAAACCCCATAATAAACGAAATCTCCCACTGTTGTGACTACTCCGACGCAGAATTGTCCCTACTAAAATGCAAACATCTACATATTTGCAGAAAACGCAATTGCAATTGTACCATATTAGCAAATAACATACACCTGGCCGAAGTAGTGGAACTCAAAATTTTGGGAATTACTTTCAGCTCTAAATACAGATGGAACACGCACGTAAATAAGCTAGCACTCTCACTAGATAGTGGATTGAATATCATAAAATGCTTAGCAAGCAGTAAGTATAACTGCAACACCAACTCCCTCATTTCTGTGATAAAATCACTCATTGTATCAAAATTAAATTACGTTTTATACCTTTAAGGCCACACTTCAGAAAATAACATCAAAAAACTACAATCAATCCTAAACTGTGCAACCCGCTTAGCGCTTGGAGCCTTCCGAACCACTCGCATAAATAATCTTATGTATGAAGCTAATCTGCTGACATTAAAAAATAACAGAGACCTTATCATAACTAACCTTTTTAAGAACCTACTCACCAGCCACGACACCCCCATCCATAACATAATTAATTATCTTTCGAACCACACATAACGAAAAGGTGACATCCGTAATATCGAAAACAATAACCCAGTGCATCTACCTCAACTTCAATATCAGTATATCAGCAACTATTTACATTTACAAGCAATTGTTACAATCAATATCAAACAAAAAGTTGGTTTCCCCAACGTGTATATTTGTTATATTAACGAAAATATTGGTTAATTCATATCTAAAAAAACGTAAAAACATTTACGAAGCTTTATGGCTTCGGCTCTGTTGTTACCATCGCCTTCAACACCGTTTGTGCTTGACGAAGTTGAATGGCTGGACCCGAATTGCAGAGAGCGAGAGAGTTTTTTGATGTTGTGATGAGCGACGCTTGAAAAATTTACGTTTATGAACAAAAGCAAATTGCGCTTCAAACCCTTCAAACTGTACATATGTACATATTTTTATTTTATTTAAACAAAATGAACAAGGTGTTGGTTAATATTACCAACAAATTGTTTAATAGTAACAAAAAATTGGTTGAAGATTTCAGTTTACGCAAGTTATGCTGTATAGCTTTCGTTGGTGCATTCGCATGCGGCTGTGAAAAGTTCCTGTAATTCTTAGCCGTCTTATGCATGGTTCGAGCTATATAGCATGAATTAGCAACTCATACTCGGGATTTTTCACAATGAAAATGAGGTTGGCACTCCAACCTCGGAGCCGCAATCACGCCCCCCCCCCCCCCCACCTGAATAAATACAAGGGTTATAAATATGGTATGTATGTGCATATATACATCCAATATATGCACATACATATGTACATACATATTTTTACTTTATGTAACAAAAAATTGGTTGAAGATTTCAACTAACATGTTGTTATATCAACAAATATCATAGTTAATATGACCAAAAACATGGTCAAAAAAATCAAGCAATACCATGTTTAATATAACCAACAAATTGTTTAATAGTAACAAAAAAAATTTGGTTGAAGATTTCAACTAACATTTTGTTATATCAACAAATATCATGGCTAATATAACCAAAAACACTGTCTAATATATCAACCATGGTAATGGTAATATTAAACAAAATTCACATTAGGGGTATTCGCTATCCCTAGCAAGATAGCAAGATAGCACGGATTGCAAATATCCTAGACCAAAATATGCTACACATCGATAGCACCCCATTGCACAGTCGTAGGAAATTTTAAGAAGCAGCTTTTCTTTTTAGCCAAAGGGACGCGTTCATCACTCACTTTTTAATAAATAAATCATTTTATTTTAGTAAATTTAATAAATACACATAAAAAATAACATTTTAAGCAAAATTCGAATGATCAAATTGAAATTGAAATTAGCAATTAGCAAATGTCAGCTGACGCAGGGTCGCAATTAATTTCCTACACTTCATAGCAAATAAATTTACATAGGTTTTGGCGTAGCATATTTTTGAGGTCTAGCATATTTCTTTGCGCCTGTATTTTGTTGTTGTGCGTTGTAAAACTTTGCAATCCGTGCAATCCGTGCTACGTGCTAGGGTTATGCTATGGATAGCGAATACCCCTATTGATTCCATTTCAAGTGTGAAATTAGTACTATTAACCAACTTTTGGTTGATTTTTCTCTCACTGTATACAATAAAATTCTTGACAAATATACCTCAACTGTACAAAATAAGTACAATAGTCCCAATCTTAAAACCAAACTCTGATAAGACATCTATTAGCTCATACAGACCAATATCGCTAAATTTAGTACTTGCAAAGACATTAGACAAAATCATATCTAACAGGCTATGGTGGTTTGTTACTAATAACAAACTACTCAATAGCCATCAAATGGGTTTCAGAAGGGGGAGATCAGTTACTCACAGTCTAATTTACTTAGACTTCATGATAACAAAATCTCTATCCTCAAAACAACACATATCCGTAATATCCCTAGACTTTGCGAAAGCGTTCGACAGAGTGGGTCTCCACTCCGTTATAGAACAGTAACAGGAATGGAAGGTTGGAAATAAAATAATAAATTACGTGACAAATTTCATAAATAACCGAAAAATCAAGGTCAGAGTAGGTAACAAATACTCCGACACAACTGACCTTCATAACGGAATCCCCCAGGGATCACCACTTTCAGTCGTACTCTTCCTGATAGCCTACAACAAACTCGCAAATATAATATCCATGCACAGGGAGCTAACATTCTGCGCCTACGCAGATGACTTTCATATCATAGCACAACTTGACCGTAAAAAAAAACCAAACTATTAATATAAACCCCATAATAAACGAAATCTCCCACTGTTGTGACTACTCCGACGCAGAATTGTCCCTACTAAAATGCAAACATCTACATATTTGCAGAAAACGCAATTGCAATTGTACCATATTAGCAAATAACATACACCTGGCCGAAGTAGAGGAACTCAAAATTTTGGGAATTACTTTCAGCTCTAAATACAGATGGAACACGCACGTAAATAAGCTAGCACTCTCACTAGATAGTGGATTGAATATCATAAAATGCTTAGCAAGCAGTAAGTATAACTGCAACACCAACTCCCTCATTTCTGTGATAAAATCACTCATTGTATCAAAATTAAATTACGTTTTATACCTTTAAGGCCACACTTCAGAAAATAACATCAAAAAACTACAATCAATCCTAAACTGTGCAACCCGCTTAGCGCTTGGAGCCTTCCGAACCACTCGCATAAATAATCTTATGTATGAAGCTAATCTGCTGACATTAAAAAATAACAGAGATCTTATCATAACTAACCTTTTTAAGAACCTACTCACCAGCCACGACACCCCCATCCATAACATAATTAATTATCTTTCGAACCACACATAACGAAAAGGTGACATCCGTAATATCGAAAACAATAACCCAGTGCATCTACCTCAACTTCAATATCAGTATATCAGCAACTATTTACAGAAATCAGAAATAAGTATCAGGACTATAAGTTCATTTTCACTGACGGGTCTAAGACCACTCACTCTACCACTTTTAGCACCACAACAGAGTCCGAGGTCACACACAATTCAGTTCTTCCTGAATACTCATCAGCATTCGCAGCTGAAACCATAGCCATTTTCAGTGCCCTAACCCACTTCATAAATATCCCAGGAAAATTCGCAATCTGCTCAGACTCCCTCTAAGCACTAGACGCTATAACTAACGTGCAAAACTATGAATACTACAACCATAACATCAGAACTTTATTGACAGAATACCTCACCAAATTTGTCTTAATTTGGATTCCCGGCCATGCAAATATTCAAGGCAATGAGCTTGCAGACCAAACTACGAAGACTGGACACAGAACTCCACTTATTGCAACCAAAAACTTGAATAAGAAAGACATTAAAAGATACATCACATCCCAATATAGGGAAATCCATAAAAGCACTTTCTCTCAAACATCCCGGTGGTACCAATTTATAAACAGTGACCAAACCAACCGAATTTCCACATACAGCGTACCCAATCCTTCCTCAACAACAATACCCTAACGATGCTATCGACTCCAAATATAGATAACTTCCACAAAATTATATCTTTCCTGAAATCCACTCGTCTCTATTATGTTATATAAGAAACCATATATATATAGTATATACATACTAGACATATACGCCGACAGTGATTCCGGCGGCGGCGGTGGCGGCGACGCCGGCGTAATTTTTCGCGCCGGCGCGCCTGCCCCAAATCTACAAATCACAATCCTTATTCAAATATTAGTTTTATTTAGTTACCTTAATAGCGCTGGCTGAATGGAATAAATAAACTAATTTCCACCTTAAATTGTTGAAACTTTTTTATTAACAGGAAAAAACAATTGTTACATAAACTAAAATATAAAATAAAGAAAATAAATATTAAAGAATATACACAAATCCATATGTAAGGGTAAATTTAAATTCATTTGCTTATTTTGTATGATAATAAACATGCATACATATATTTACATATGTACATATTTATATATATATAAGGCACTTTAAAATAAATATATGTATATACAGTATTGAAAAAATAATAGGGACAAAATTTTGCAATTCTCCATTTATTTCATTTTAAGACCAAATAATAATTACCATATATTGATGCTTACACGGAGAGGACATGCTTCAATGACTCTGGGGTGGTTTTTGTATAATAATTTAATTTTTATAAACAAAAGTAATGAAATGTATAATTTAAGTTGGAAAAAATAATAGGGACAAACTTTAAATTCGATTGTTTTTTCAAATAATCTACAATATTACTGCTGCAGCTAGATCTAAACTAAGGTTTAGTTGAAGCTCCTTTATTTTTTATAACTTCCTTACTTCTTCGTGGCATAGGGTTGACCAAATCAGCGCAATTTGCAACTGGTATTAAGTACCAAGCTTCTTTAATTTTTTTTCCATAACTCTTGCTTATTTTTCCATTTTTGATCCCCCATCGTCTCCTTTAATATTCCCTATAGGGCTGAGGTTCGACAACTGTGAGGGCTACTCAAAAACAGAAACTTTCTTACGTTCAAACTATGAGTTTTCGATTCTGGAGGCATGTTTGGGATCATTTTCGGCATCTAATGATATCAAGGAGGGTTGAAATGGTGCAGTTTTGAGTAGAACAATTAGCAACAGACCTCGAGAAGTAGGACTAAATGGAAGAGATCCCAGAAAAGTTCCGTATCTGAGAAAAAATTATGTAAGCCAACGAACTGAAATTTTCCAGTAGCTTAAATTCTTTAGGACTGAGGCTAGTAAAGTAGGGAACAGCCAAAGTTTTTGTTAATAACTTTTAACCGGCAAAAAACAAAACATTTCCGCATTCAGCTTCGTGTTCCTGAGGTCAAAACACGTCGATTGGTTCCTTTTTTTAAATTGGAGAACTTTAGCAGTTAGCAAAACTAGGAAAATATGTACACATCTCGCTCCATACGGGTATGGCGCGCCCAGAGTTCGCAAATAAACTGAACCCTACGGAAACGCTACGCCAAAAAGAACACTAAACGCGCACGCTACGATAGCGTTTGTGCTCATGTAAACAAACACAAACCGAACCCTAAACAAGCGAAAGAACACAAACCTAACGCTACCTATTTCGTGCTTCGCTGGCAGCGAAAATGAACACTATACTAATCGTAGCGTTCATTTGCATGTTTATACCAGAAATGCGCATATGTATGTAGCTGATATTTTTTCGTCCTGAGAGGCAAATAGTAAAGGCCAAGAAGGATGCAATGAATATATACATATGTAGCGACCACAATCGCACATTGATGTGGAAGTCGAAGCGACGCATTTTATGTTTAATGTCATATGGCAACCTTGATATTTAGAGTTAAGTTGGCAATATTGTTTTCTTTCATTTCATTATGAATTGTCATTCGCAATTTGAATAAGACAGAAAAACGTCCATTAATTGATCATTCTTGAATAAAGTAGTTTGTAAGTTAAAACGTGGTATAATTTATTTCATCCGACTTAACAAACACTACAACTGGTGACCCCGTAAAAGAACATAAGATGGGTAACGAACAGGAAGATGAATTTCAAGATGCAGTCGCTTTACCACAACTTGCACGACTCTCCGTCAAACCACCACCATTCTGGAAACCAGATCCAAGGCTTTGGTTTGCACAAGTAGAGGCGCAATTTGCACGAGCAAATATTACTGCAGACTCAACGAAATTTTATACTGTTGTTGCCGAGGTAGATTCAGCAATTCTCGCACATGCAACCGATATTATTTCCGCACCTCCTGCCACCGGCAAATACGATTTGCTGAAAGAAAGATTAATCAAGGACTTCGGAGAATCAAAAGAGGCGCGCCTTAAACGTTTATTTGAAGTTCGCCAATTAAATGACAAAAAACCATCGGCACTTCTTCGCGAAATGAAGGAACTTGCAAACAATCGTCTGGACATCGAAATACTTAAATCGTTATGGTTACGCTGCTTACGAGTTCACGTGCAGCAAATTCTGTCAACGTTGGGTGGTGAAGTCGATGATTTGGCAACGAAAGCAGACGACATCATGAACATTACTCCGACACAACATGTAAGCGCAGTTGATATGACAGAGGCTACAGGTAAGTCTTTGTCTGATATAGTAAACAGGATCGAACGACTTGAGAACGCCAATCAAATCAGCCATGTGGATTATAGCAGTCGCTCCAATACGACACGTTCTAAAACAGCACCGGTGGCTCGTCCAGAAACGACAAATATTATTTGTTGGTATCATCAAAAATTCGGCGAACGTGCAACAAAGTGTCGTCCACCCTGTACATATACCACACCGAGATCGGAAAACTAGTAAGTCCTTCGTTTCAAGCGGCTAAAACGGAGTATTTAAGTTCACGCCGCCTCTATATCCATGATAAAACGACCTAATTAAAATTTTTAATCGATACTGGGGCGGAAATATCGGTTATACCCAGAAAATTTAATAAAAAATCAGAGCTTTCGCCAATGCAGTTGGTGGCGGCAAATAATACTCAAATTAACACTTACGGAAGGAAGCTTCTCACAGTAGACCTGGGCTTGCGCAAGAAATTCAATTGGGTATTCGTAGTGGCTGACGTTTCGCAGCCAATCATAGGGGCAGACTTTTTACATAATTTCGATATTTTAGTAGATGTTAAAAATAAAATCTTGGTAGATCGAGAAACCAAATTATGTACGATTTGCGAAATTACAAAGCTGCCACAAAATACCGCCTCGCTTAGAGGCGCAGATAATTTTCACAAACTGATAACGCGATACGCTGATTTAGCAGATGATTCAAAGAAATCAACACGCAAAGCTGTAACGACTCAGCATTATATAGAGACGAATTGCGCACCCATTACGCAGAAAGTACGAAGACTTTCACCTGAAAAGCTCGAGATCGCCAAGAAGGAGTTCGAATATCTTTTAGAGAGGGGTATATGTCAGAGGTCAAAAGGACAGTGGGCTAGTCCTTTGCACATGGTTAAAAAGTCAAATGGTTCTTGGCGCCCTTGTGGAGACTACAGGAGGTTAAACGCTAATACTATTGCTGACAGCTACCCTGTGCGACACATACAAGATTTCGCTTCTCTCCTACATGGAAAATCAATCTTCTCTGTTATAGACTGCAAGAAAGCTTACCATCAAATTGCGGTAAATCCGTTAGACGTTTCGAAAACAGCGATAATAACCCCGTTTGGGTTATTCGAATTTAAATATATGACGTTTGGCCTACGAAACGCAGCCCAAACGTTTCAAAGATTTATCGATGAAGTCGTGAAAGGACTACCGTTTGCCTTCCCTTACCTAGACGACGTCCTGGTCGCGTCCACCTCTGTCGAAGAGCACGAAACGCACCTCGAACAATTATTTCAGCGCTATAGGGAGTTCGGCATTGTCATAAACATCGAAAAATGTCAAATTGCCCAGACTCAGGTAGAGTTTTTAGGTCACCTGGTGACACGAAAGGGTATAACACCACTACCACGAAAGGTTAAAGGTATCCTAGACTACAAGCAGCCTAAAGAAGTACATGAACTTCGTAGTTTTTTGGGAGCAGTAAATTTTTACAGGCGGTTTTTGCCACATGCTGCCGCCGTCGAAGCACCATTACAAAAGATGATGGGCCCTTGTAAGAAGAAAGATCGCACAAAGCTTAATTGGACGAAGGAAACAGTTAACGCATTTCAAAGGTTAAAAACGCAACTAGCCAACGCAGCACACATCGCCTATCCTGTTGCAGGCGCCACAATTGCAATAATGACGGACGCCTCGGATTTCGCTATGGGGGCGACGTTACAGCAAATGGTAGAAGGTGCTTGGCAACCGTTGGGTTTCTTCTCTCAGAAATTTACAACGACAGAGCAAAGATACAGCGCTTATGATCGCGAATTGTTAGCGATATATAAAGCAATTCGACATTTTCGTTATTTTTTGGAGGGGATCAGTTTCGTCATATTCACTGACCATAAACCGTTGGTGCACGCATTCGATCAAAAGTGGGAAAAGCTCTCACCTCGTCAGACGCGTCAACTCAATTTTATTAGTCAGTTTTCATCCGACATCAGACACGTCAGCGGTTCTGAGAACTTCATCGCTGATATTCTATCGAGGATTGATACATTCACGACACCTTCACCGGTCGATTTAAGCTTGCTACAAGAGGAACAAGAGGAACCTCACTACAGCTGGTTAGACACACACAACCGGGTACGAATTTGGAAATAATTTGCGACAAATCGGCCGGCAATTTACGACCTTAGGTTCCAGCATCGTTACGCGAAGTGGTTTTTAACGCAATGCATGGTTTAGCGCACCCAGGTGCAAAATCGACCGTTAAACTCATATCAAAAAATTTCGTCTGGAAAGGCCTAAGTTCCGATGTTCGCGCACGAGTACGAAGCTGTCCTGCTTGCCAAAGGTGTAAAATTTCGAGACATACACGAAGCGAGTTAGAAACATTTGGTGTACCCAGCAGACGCTTTGAACATATAAATATCGATATCGTGGGACCTTTTCCATCATCGAATGGCTACACCTACTGTTTAACGTGTGTTGACAGATTTTCGAGGTGGATTGAAGCTTTTCCCTTAACGCACATGACAGCCGACACTGTGGCCAAAGAGTTACTTAAAGGTTGGATAAGTAGATTTGGCGTTCCGAAATTCATCACCACAGACCAAGGCCGCCAATTCGAGAGCAGTCTTTTTCAACAACTGATGAAACTATTGGGGGCTAAACATATTCATACCACGAGTTACCACCCTCAGGCTAACAGGTTGGTCGAGAGATTGCACCGAGTATTAAAAGCCGCGTTGAAATGTCACCAGGCAGACTCAAATTGGACTGACATGCTACCCATAGTTCTTCTTGGTTTGCGAACAGCAGTGAAGGAGGACCTGGGGGTCTCAGTATCAGAAATGCTATATGGCCAAACGATTCGTCTGCCAAGTGCCATTCTCGACGACAACAACGAAGCGTTCACCGATGTTCACACATTCATACAAAAACTACGACAACATTTTGAACAAGTAAAACCAACAAAGACCTCGCAGCATAAAAAAAACTCCAGTATTTGTCCCGAAAGATTTACGTTTTTGTAGTCATGTGTTCCTCAGAGATGACACCATACGATCACCACTAAAAGCACCGTACGACGGTCCGTACCTGGTAATCAACAGATATCCAAAAACTTATGCAATTTTGATAGGAACCAAGCCGGTCACCGTTTCATTAGACAGGTTAAAACCTGCTTATTTTCCGACAGAAGAGTCATCAGTGTAATTTTCAACTTTAATTTAGACACTGACGATGTTTTTGGAAGGGGAGTGATGTAGCGACCAAAATCGCACATTGATGTGGAAGTCGAAGCGACGCATTTTATGTTTAATGTCATATGGCAACCTTGATATTTAGAGTTAAGTTGGCAATATTGTTTTCTTTCATTTCATTATGAATTGTCATTCGCAATTTGAATAAGACAGAAAAACGTCCATTAATTGATCATTCTTGAATAAAGTAGTTTGTAAGTTAAAACGTGGTATAATTTATTTCATCCGACTTAACAAACACTACACATACATACATATGTACATACATATATATGTACATACCCCGCTAACAATTTTACCAGACAATTTCTGATTCAGACAATTCTGAAAAAAATCTGAGTACAAAGTTAACTTTGTAGACAGATCTTATGGATTTTTTACAGATTTCTGCCAGAAATGTCCAGGTAATTTTACATCTTTCCCATCCGATAAATCTTATAGATATCTGAACGATTTCGTGCAGACGTGCCAAAATATTTCAATTTTTTTCGTGTGTAAAAATTTCAATTCAAAATTCCAAAAAGCATAAGAATTAATAGAAATTAGTAAATATGCTTGCCGCAACTACTTGGAATCTTCTAATGATTAATAATTAAACGTATTGTGAAAATCGGTGATTTTGGCTTGGCTCGTGATATATATAAATATGATTACTATGGCAAGGAGGGTGACGGTTTTTACCAGTAAGATGGATGTCTCTGGAAAGCCTTATCGATGGTGTTTTTACGCAATCAGATGTGTATGCAGTGCTTTGCTGGGAAATTCTTTAGGGTAGCAACCTTTTGCCGCTAAAAATAATTATGGAGTCCCAAATTATTTCAAAGATGATGGTAGACTAGGTAAACCTGAAAAACCTGTAAGCTCTGAATATTTCAACTAATTTTTGGAATGGTGTTAAATCGAAACCACTGAAAGACGAGAAGACACCACAAGACTATTAATCCACATATAAAATAGTATATTAATCTATATGTATGTATAACACATGTATACTTATTTTTTATATAATAAATAATAATTAATTTGCAAATGAGACCGAATCTCAGCTGAGTTTTATTTAGAAATCTGTTAGATATCTATTAGATTCATCGGAAAATATATCAGAATTCTGCACGATTTTCTTCAGGTATCTGTAAGATATCCATCAGATTCTTCGGAAAACATAAGAATTTCCCCCCATTCTTCGTTCAGAAATCTGTTAGATATCTGTACGAATCGTCGGTAAAAAGGAAAGAATTTCCCAAGACATGTCTGTAAGAATTCCTGTCAACGTCTTCATACATTTCTCTTGAAGAAGTCATACAGAAATCTTATTGATTTCGGAGTTTTTTGCCGACAATCTGATAGAAATCTAACAGATTTCCGGTAAAATTGTTAGCTGGGTACATACAGATATGTACATTAAGCTGGTCCAAAAAAAAATTTTGAAACGAACAAATTGCGGAATATGGCTGTTTTGATGCTATTATTCATAAACAATATGAGTTCTATTTTTTGCAAAGCATTTTTGAATGCATAAGGTGGTCCAAAAAATTAGAACCGAAAAATCATTGCGGGACAAGGCGATTTTATTTGATGATAAGAAACTTTATCTTGTTGACTAAGGACTTACCAAAAAATATGTAGCATTACTAATGTAAAAGAAGGTGGACATTTTAAGACATTTTCTTTACCTCTAAATATGCATGTTTCGGGAGAGCTTTATTTTCTTCATATTAATTTGAACAACCCCAATGTACATAGGAATGTGTATACATCAGACCGCAGCAAAATTATGAGAGGGATTGTGTAAGACAGCGCAGAGCGATATGTGTCACAATGGCGGTCTGATGCAAATGTCCGCAGCCATATATGTATATGTATACCCTACAAAGAATTTCAAATTAATCCGGGATGCTCTCGGGAACACAAAAATATCTGAACAGCTACCTAAACTTGCAAAAACCATTGTTTGAGCTGCAAAATCATACAATAATTTGCATTAACGCGAAATTCAATGTAATTTTTCTCTGACAACAAAACTGCACAGCCCACCAAAAAGCAATAATTTACGGTCATTAAAATTTTAGGCCTGTCAATACTTAAATATGGGCATATGTATACATACGTATAAATGCTTATACACACATACAATTTATTAAAAATTATTAATTATGAACGTCATTTAGATAAAATTAAGAATAGTCGCATGCTACATTGCGCGTGATCCCGAAAGCATCCCCGATTAATGTGAATTTCTTTGTAGGGTATCTATATGTCTATGAATGTTGCACAAATGCTCTGCGATCTCCCACTATGTAAATATACATACATATATATGTACATATATTCATTGGCATCTAACTTGGCCTTTACTGTTTGCACTCAGGACGAAAAAAATAGGTACCCTTTACTTGAAAAAAATCTACCAAATTTGCGAGGAAATGTGCAAGAAGCAGTGATGCCAATATTCTTGGACCAAAAATCCCTACGTCATGCCAAAAAATTCCCTATTTTTCCCTACGCTAACCGCTGTGGTGCAGTGGGTAGAGTGCTCGCCTGCTATGCCAGAGGTCTCGGGTTCAAACCACGGTCCGAGCCAAACACCAAAACAATTTTTCTAATTAGTAAAAATCCAATTATTGGGTTTTTTAAGAGCAGCGGTCACCTCTCGGCAGTGGGCGGCATACCCTCCGAGAGTATTTCTGCCATGAAAAAGCTTCTCACAAAAAATGCTTTCGCCGTTCGGAGCCGGCATAAAACTGTAGGTCCACCCAATTAGTAGGAAAAACAAAAAGGAGCACACCTCGAATTGGGAGAGAAGCTCGGCCATAAAACTCGTCAGAGTTATAATAGCGCCATTGTATTATTATTATTATTATAACAAAATTTTTCCCTACATATTTCCCTACGCCGTATTTTTTCTATATTGAAATAAATACACACACAATTGATGCAAATAAAGTTTTTATTCAAAAAGCCACGTGACCTAATCAATCCTTATTACGTTTTTTTTAATAAAATTTTGAGTCAGCTTGTAAAATATTTTAGTTGACTCCAAATAAATTTCATGTATTAACGGCTTTTTGGCTTGAAAAAGTGTCGGTTACCCCTAACTCCAAACCATCTAATGGGTACGGAAACGCATAACACCCTGGATTGGATTAGGGGTTTTTGTGTGAGCGAAGCTGACGAAAAAAAAAATTTGCTCCGAGGCCCTGTAAGCAGGTAAAATAATATATTGCCAGATCAGAATAAAGTACAATAATGAAATATTAGGCATGGGTAACACTGCGCCGCGCGGCGCAATTGTGCTAGCGCCAACCTTGGCGCTATTGCGCTAACTCCGATTTGGAAAATGCGCCAACTTAATATAGCGCCAACTCTAACACCGGCTCCAATATAGCGCTAGTGTAAAATTGGGCCACCACAACGCCAATAACACACAGCGTATACGACACCGTCACAATTATATATGCATGCTAACGCCAATACCGAACCATAGCTAATACGAAAGGGTATTGATATTTTACTTTCACAAAGAAAGAAGACAAAACTGACATTATCTGTAAATAGCACTGGTCGGCAAAATTTCAACAAATTTTTGTTACAGAAATAAAATTCTACTTTTCTAAAGGATTTCGGTGCGCTGAATCCGAATCTGAAGTCATATTTTCTGTAATACGTACAGTTTTTTAGATATTCATGCCCAAAACACATTTTTTGGCTATATTCACTCCTCAATATCTTTTAAATTACTTACTTATTTTAAAAATCGATTAAAGTTATTGAAAGCTCAGCCATTTCTCTTGAAGACAACGTTTTAATTTTTCGGATATATAGTTTAGATATATAGTAATATATGTTTTTGCACAATAAGGTATTTGTCGTCGAAAACAACGGCAGCATTTGTAGCATGTTATAGGCGCAATGAAATTTTGTAGTTGCTCAGCAGAACAATTTTTTTTACGAAGCCACTTACATACGTCCATAATATAATAAACTGTCTAAAAGCGTGCTTCAAAATTTTTTATTATTTTTGTATGGAGAAAATATTGCAAAACTACTGGAGCTTAATATGCATTATCGCAAGTTACAGGAAATATATCTGAAATATTAAAACGGTTTCTTCAAGAGAAATATCAGCGTTTTCAATAGCTTTAATCAATTTTTAAAATAAGTTAGTAATTTAAAAGATATTGAGGAGTAAATATAGCCAAAAAACGTGTTTTTCGCCTATTTGGGCATGAATATCTAAAAAACTGTACGTATTACAGAAAATCTGACTTCAGATTCGGATTCAGCGCACCGAAATCCTTTAGAAAAGTAGAATTTTATTTCTGTAACAAAAACTTTTCGACCAGTGTAGGAGAGAAATATATAATAAAAAAATTAAATAACATATTTATTAGCATATAGTATACATATTTTTGTTACCCATGGTAAATAGTAAGGGAAAATTTCAATATAATGCGCCCGGACCCGGAATTTTTCTGTTTAATAGGGTGGAGCCGACCCTCGTATTCCATAATGAAGATGCAGCTAAACGAAGACTCCAGCATATTTTAACAAATATACGCAAATGATTTTTAAAACTAAATTTAATTGTGGCACAATTATTGTGACCACGTGTATGTAATCAGAATTGCGCCAAAAGAAATAAAACGGGGATATCAGACAGTAAGAAGCGAACAAGTGTTATTTATCGATTATTCCATGTCAATTGGGATAAAGGTGTTATTGCGCCAGAACCGTGCGCTAGACCTACAGTTGGCGCTGGTGTTATTGTATCAGCGCCAAAAAAATTGCGCCATTACCCATGGCTATGAAATATTGCATTCAAGCATGCAGAAACATTTTAGTTGTAGTTATTAAAAAATTTTAGGTTCTTAGAATGATTAATTCGTTGCAAAGGAAACGAAAATTTTTAACTTCAAAAATTCCCTACATTTAGCTAATATTTGAAAATCTGTCCTTTTTTCTCTACACTGCAAATTTGAGGTCGAATTTCCCTACATGTAGCCTCTTTTCCCTACACTTGGCATCACTGGCAAGAAGTACAACATGCAATTAGTAAGGTTTCTATTATTTGTAGTGCTGGAAAAACATCGATGTTTACGAGTATCGATATTTTCGATATTTTTGAGAAAAAACATCGATATTATCGATATATCGACCTTTATATTAGAGCTCTAGATACCCGGGTATCGAACAATTCGAAAAGATCGAATTTGTCTGAGGCTCGTTTATTGTTCAAATGCCCGTACAAACATTCGAGCGTACAGACAAAAAAATTTGTATCAGGAAAACAAAAATAAAAAAAATACATACGAAGACAACAAAAATACTTCAAATGCCCGTGCAAACATACGGGTAATAAACAAACAAACAAGTTTTCGAGAATTTGAACAGCATTTGTTCGGGGTACTCGAAAATGTTCAAAAAAAATCAAGAGCTCTACTTTATATAAACCTTAATTTAATATATCTATATATAACAGCTTTATTTTTCGAAATATCTGCATTCATTATTGTGCCCTGAATTGAACGAGAGTGACAGTCATTTATATTACTCTAAAAATTAACTAAATAAACATTTAAACTAAATATTTCAATTTATTATCAACAGAAATCTTTTTTGAAAAGGGAATTCAATAATCAAAAAAAAACCAAAAAGGTAAATTCTGTTCCAGCCAGAAAGAGTAGGTATCAATTACAGTGGTTCACTGAAATATTTCGCATTTAAGTTATTTAAAAAACCATGTTAAAGACTAAAAGGTTTGAAATAGACCAATTAATAACGCATTCTAAATAAGTACCTTTTACACTCAGAGAAAATAAATCAAAAATAAAATTTTTATTTTTATAATGCACGTTTTCAACCAAGTCATTTTATTTTAAAAATGAAATTTTTTAAATTAAAAATGAAATTTTTGGAATTAAAATATATTTGGAATTTAAAAAGAAAATGTTTAAATTAAAAATAAAAATGAATGAAAAAAAAAATAAGTTTTTGGTTCAAAATCTCATAGTGCTTAAAATAGAAATAAAAATTTTCAAATTTAAAATGTTTTTTCTTGATTTTGCAATTCTACAATGAACATTTAAAAAAAAATGTTCGTATTTACATTACATTTAAACACAGGAATTTCTACATAGGAATTAAATTTAAAAAAAATCTCCAAATTTGGGGAATTACCCACAAAACGGCAATTCTGCCTTTTACCAGCTTCTTTCCGCGCTTATCAGTGATGGATCCATGACCGTCGATATATCCAATATCGGAAAAAAAATATCGATATATCGAAAAAGTTCAAAAACATCGATGAATCGATATTATATCGATATCGCTTCCAGCACTAATTATTTGCTCGACTGCATCTAAAACAACATGCCGCGTCCTAAAAATAATATATTGTATTCCTTTTTTCATGTGATGCAAAATAAAAATTTAAAAGGACATTCACCAAATTTAGAGCAACACTTAAAAATATTCCACCCTAACACACTAAAAACTATTCCTACCTCACATACATACATATGTATGTATATATGGGTACCCAAGCAGGTCACAGCCGTCGTATGTTATAAAATTTAATTTTTTTAAATTCTAGATATTTTAATTAATTTTCCAAATCTAGGCTTAAAAATTCCCATATTACATAAATTTTTTAACCAAAATAATTTTTACAAATCTTTTATTAAAGAAAATATAATTATACATACATATGTACATATGTGCATCCATTAATGAAAAACATACGTTAGTATATACATACATGCATACATATAAAATATGTATACATACATGAAACGCCGATCTGCACAACTAAATTTGCAAAATTTAAAAAAGAACACTAACTGAACGCTATAATAAAAGAACGCTAAGTAGGGTTCATTTCCACTTGGCGTACTTCCACCAGCTACACTACGCGTAGTGTTCTGTTTGTGTTCATTTACACAAACTTAAACGCAAACACTACAAGTACCGTTAGGTTTGTTAGGGGTTGTGTTTGTGTATATCGTTGTCGCATGAACGCTACGCTACGTTATTGAATGTTATCGTAGTGTATAATTTCGAACGCTGGGCGCGCCAGCGCACGCCGCCGCGCCGATACGCCGATTTCACGGATTATGGCGGCGGCGGCGTCAATCGGCAGCGTATATGTCTAATACATACATATGTAAGTAGACAGTTGTATTATCCCTGCAGGCAAAACAACTAGTTGCATACTACAATTCTACCAGTTTGAAAATGTCGGCATCTAGTTGCCCAACTATCCATTTTACTTGAAAGCAACTGGTAGTTTTAACGTGGCGATGGCCTACGAGATGGCAATTGTCTTCCCTTGCATAAGCTTCATACTAGAAAAATACTACTCAGTTTCATACCAGTAGACAACACATCAGCTTCATACTAGAAGAATACCAGTCAGAATAATACTAGAAAAATGCCACTTCATCTAGGTGAAAAAATAGCATTTTAGTTCACTTAATAAAGCTCACTTTAATTAGCTCAGTACTTTTTAAAGTTACATTTAGTACATATTATATACAGTACACGCAAAGATGTATATTAAGGTAGAATAATGGCTTCGTGTTACTGCGCCAGTTGGCTGATAGAATCTCCGATTTGGATGAAACCAAATCAATTAACTAAACTCTCTTAAACTCTTCTTGCCACCTGCTGAAAACATATATGCATGTATGTAATTATTCTTGTGTACCCTTGCACAAAAATAAATGAAAAGCCTTAAAAATATTTATTTTTTGAGAAATGGTTGTTTCTTTTTGGCAAATTGGTAATAACTATTCTGACCCTTTTGTTAAATAATAGCGTAAATTTACTTCAAAATCGCCAATAAAGCTTAGTTTGTGATAGAATTGCACAAACTGCTATATTCAGTTAATAAATAAATTGGTATATTACTAGTAAAATACCAACTAGTATGATTTTGTCTTTTTAAAAGCGGTTGATCAACTAGTAGATAGCTAACTAGTATAATTTTCTCCGTTTCATACCAGTTGATCAAGTAGTAGAAAACCAACTAGTATAGCTTTGTCCGTATCATACCAGTTGATCACCTAGTAGAAAACCAACTAGTTGAATTTTTTCCTTTACATACCAGTTGATCAACTAGTTTATTTTCATACTAGTTTAATTTTGCCTAAGAATAATTACACTCATTGTACATACATATTAAGTTAAATTCTGCGAGCTCAAGGCTTCAGTAGCTATTGCTCCATAAACTGTTGCCTTATAATTTTAATTACACTGCTCTACAGCCAAAAAATACTCTGAACGCGACCATCCTATCTATATGTAAAATCGGTCGCTGATTCCGAAAATCGGGTTCATTTTTAATTCTATGGGAAGGTTTTTGAGATATCGGCAATTTACCGTTATTTGGCCAATGGCTCCACTTAATCCCGTGTATCTCTTTAACGCAGTGAGATATCTTCCTGGGGGTGACACCAGACGAAAGAAAATTAAATTTCCTTTTCATGGCTCCTATAACATTTTTCTCTAGCTCTTATAGTTTCTGAAATATTGACGATTCAATTTTTGAAGAAAAAATTGACTTTGTCAGGCAATATCTTCAAAACCAATGCCTTCACCTTCGGTTTTACTCCTTTACGTGAAGCTCCATTCTATTGGGAAAAAAATAAGCTATCAACGATGAAAATCCATGGTAAAATGGAAAAGTTATAAGCGATCATGTAAATGCAGCCAAGTCGCGCGAAACCATGCATGGGTACATATGTACGTATGTATGTATGTATGTACCCACATATTATGCCAGTATATGCGCATGTACCTACACATGTCGTGTGTACAGTAGGATAAAGGATTGCTTTTGAAAAGCATTTTAATAAATGATTAACATCATAAAAAATGAAATTTATCCCTTTTCTAAACAGTGTACCTACATAATAGTTAAATAATTGCAACTATATGTAAAATTGCCTACGTTAGGTAGGTATATGCAGATATACAGGCTGATTTTCGAATGTAAGTATGTACGTAGGTAGTTGCGATCGTTAACGATCTTAATTACCGTCCTTGGTCCTAAATGAAGGTTAAAAGGTTGTTCTATCTATTTAAGTATTTACGTACCTAAGTATACTGCTAAACTGCATGCAGCAATCTCTATATAAATATGGGCAGACGTGCCTTAAAAGTTCACAATGTAAGCGAAGCTCGGAGAGCATTTTTGAATTTACAATATTTAAAAAAATTAAAATGAATAAAAGAAATCTAGGACTTAAATGTAAAAATAACCCAGATATGTTCTGTTTCATATGCGGTAAACATACAATTAAAAGGAATCGATGGAAGTTTACAAATTCAATGAAATCTATATATTTAATGTATTTTGGTATTGAGCCTAAAAATATTGGAAAACCATGGACACCGAATATTTTGTGTAACGTTTGTCGATCAAGATTGTTGCGATGGAAGGCAAACTCAAAAAAGTAAGTATAAAAACTGAAAAGTGTTATAAATTTTATTATGTTAGTTTCTAAATAAATTAATGATATTTTCTATTTTTCTTTTTAGACGGTACCTGACTTTTGATATACCAATGTTGTGGAGAGAACCTACTTGTCACGATGAAGACTGCTATATTTGTATGACAAAAGTAAAAACCTGTGGGAAGTGGAAAAATGTAATTTATGCTAACGTACCTACTGTTTCATTGCCATCATCGTCTCAAGCTGGATTACCAATTTATCTACCAGTGGCAGTATCCGAAGTATCTTCTATGTATGGGACATCAAATGGTACCGAGTTTAGAACGGAAAACGAGAGAGGCATACTATCTCAAGCGCAACTAAATGACTGGATTAGAGATTTGGAGTTATCCAAGGAAAAGGCTGAACTGCATGCATCTCGTATGAAGCAATTTAAATTCGTCGCATCCAATGTAAATGTGACATATTATAGGAATCGTCACGTACCATTTTCCAAATATTACATGAAAGAGGACAATATGTGCTATTGCAGTGACATTCAAGGCTTATTCAGAGAGTTTGGTCAACCTTATAGATCCGAGGAGTGGCGATTATTTATAGACAGCAATAAGCTAAGTTTGAAGGCCGTACTATTGCATATTGGCAACAAAAAGCCTTCGATCCCTATCGCGCACGCAGCAAACACGAAGGAAACGTACGAGGCAATGAAGAATTTGTTAAGATTTATCAAATATGAAGAGCATGACTGGAAAATATGTGCCGATCTGAAAGTCGTCGGAATGTTATGCGGTCTACAAAGTGGATATACAAAATACTGCTGTTTTCTCTGCAAATGGGACAGCCGATCTCGTAAAGACCACTATTTTATAAAAGATTGGCCGGAAAGAATTGAATTTACAGTTGGTGTCGAAAATGTAAAATACACCCCACTTGTGAAAAAGGAAAAAATCATCCTTCCACCATTGCATATCAAGCTCGGTCTCATCAAAAATTTTGTTAAAGCATTGGACAAAGAAGGCGATGTATTCAAATATCTAACAGGAATGTTTCCAAATATTTCCGAATCCAAGATTAAAGAAGGCATATTTGTTGGACCGCAGATAAAAAAGTTAATAAATGATCACGAATTTCAGAGATTATTGTCTCCAGTTCAGGCAGCAGCATGGGATTCCTTCAAAATGGTCGTTTCTTGTTTTCTCGGTAAACGTAAAAGTGCGAACTACGAGGATATAGTGAATGATTTAATAAAAAATTATGCAGAAATGGGTAAATATTTAAAGCATTCTCAATTGACTTACATCTTTACAACTTTATCATACATCGATAATGCTTCGGCAGCACCTATACTATACTTACTTTACTTTTCTCTTTTATATAGGCGTAAATATGTCTTTGAAAATTCATTTTCTGCACTCCCATTTGACTTTTTTCCCCGAAAATCTTGGTGATGAAAGTGACGAACATGGCGAAAGGTTTCACCAGCAAATGAAGTCAATTGAGCAGCGTTATCAAGGAAACTGGGATGTCGGAATGATGGGTGACTACTGTTGGTTTCTCATAAGAGAAACCGATCCCAAAATAAATAAACGGCAAAGCAAAATTCATAATCATTTCCAATACACTGTATGAATATCTAATTAAACAAAATAATAAATAAATAAAATAGTTAAACAGAATAAAAAACTAATTTCCCAATTGATTGTTTGTTAATTGAAGCAGTATTTCTGCTGCACACACTACATGTGTAGGTACATGCGCATATACTGGCATAATATGTAGGTACATACATACATACGTACATATGTACCCATGCATGGTTTCGCGCGACTTGGCTGCATTTACATGATCGCTTATAACTTTTCCATTTTACCATGGATTTTCATCGTTGAAAGCTTATTTTTTTCCCAATAGAATGGAGCTTCACGTAAAGGAGTAAAACCGAAGGTGAAGGCATTGGTTTTGAAGATATTGCCTGACAAAGTCAATTTTTTCTTCAAAAAATCGTAAAAAATCGAAAAAATTCAAATTGAATCGTAAATATTTCAGAAACTATAAGAGCTAGAGAAAAATGTTATAGGAGCCATGAAAAGGAAATTTAATTTTCTTTCGTTTGGTGTCACCCCCAGGAAGATATCTCACTGCGTTAAAGATACACGGGATTAAGTGGAGCCATTGGCCAAATAACGGTAAATTGCCGATATCTCAAAAACCTTCCCATAGAATTAAAAATGAACTCGATTTTCGGAATCAGCGACCGATTTTACATATAGATAGGATAGTCACGTCCAAAGTACAGACAAAAAATTTCATTTTGTGATCCAGTGTTATAAGTAAACAATCAATAAAAAAAAAAAATCCTTAGATAATACAACCCCATTACTTGTCTGTCACATAATCACATTATTTTTAATTTTTACATTAATGGATTTCGAAAACGAAATATTCGGAATGTTAGAAAACCACACTATCCTGTATATTATTTCTGTAGTTATATATGTATATCCTTGGCTTTGTTCAGAAACTCAGTTTGAAGCGCAACCTGCTTTTGTAGTACAAGCAGAGCGTTTATAAACGTAAAGCGTCGCTAATCACAATCATCAAAAAAATATATACTGCCGCTTTTGCGTTTTAAGCTGGGTATCCACATCATAAAGGTTCAGACATTGGTGACATTGGTATTTCAGTAACGTTAACCTTATTGTAACTTTATCGCTCTCCATGTGAGCTGTTAGTGGTGCCGTAAATCTGAAAACAGCTGACACTTGTCGAGGCAGATCTTGGAAGGTAGGCGCATAGGCGAATTCAGAAATTTCCCATGTATTTTGTTATTGTAATTGGTAGATTGTAATGTCAAAATAATATTTCTCCTTGTTAAAATCTGAATTCGCTTACTCGCCCATTACTATTGGCCATGATGTGAATTCGCTTTGATTTTGATATTATAATCTACGGGCCTTTTCACATTACTCGGTACGACATCGGATCGACATTTTTTGCTCGGTATTTCCAGCTTACCGAAACGATTCCGCGTTGCTGTTTTTCATACTTGTGGGAATACTTTCGGTGCGTTATCGGCAGAAAATAGGAAAACAAACATCGAAATTTGCAAAACAAAATTTTTAACTTCAACAAATCACTCAATAATAACAATAATGTCTTCTAGCGAAGACGAAGACATTATAACTTGCTACATTTATAGCCGAAACGAGTTTTTTACTGACTTTGTTCTTCTTCTTTTATTACGCCGCAAAAATGTATGCAGTAATTCCTCAAATTTTACTGACCGGTCTTACCGCGCTGCGGTATACCGAAATTAATCCGCTCCGATTTCATGTATGCAACACTAATGTGAAAGTGCCAATTGAAATACATGTGGTCAGTAAGGTTTCGGTATACTTTCGGTAAAAACAAAAAATGTCGATCCGATACCGCACCGAGTAATGTGAAAGCGCTCTACCTTTGTAAATGAAAAAGAAGTTTCTGAATTCGCCTATGCGCCTACCTTCCTATATCTGCTTTCACAAGTGTCAGCTGTTTACGGATTTAGGGTTGCTAACCAAAATCCAATTGGTCTGTAAATTAACAATACAGCTACAGAATTACGATAAGGCACCAATGTCTAGTAACACAGCTTGTCGTCAGGTTGGTTGAATCAGCTGTTTTATAAGGTTACAGATAAGTCACCAATGTCTGCACTTTAAGAAATTGCTCAAGAAAAAATTGGCATTTATTTCTTAGAGCCTATACACACTTGCGACTCAATCGATTTAGTCGGGCTTTGATTTGCATGGGAATGTATGGAAGCATTCACACTACATTCAATTATTCGAACAACTGAAACAGTTGTTCTTGCATATAACAGCCCAATTCGACTAAATCGATTGAATCGCAAGTGTGTATAGGCTCTTAAGTAATTTTGACGTTTCATTTGTTCTTGAAGAAATATATACAATCGTGTATATTTCTTGGCAAAACCAGCGTTGCCAACCCCATTTTTCGTCAAAATTTGTAATAGATTTTCTTGTGAAGTGGATACCATGGTAGAAAAATAGAGGTAAAATCACTTATTGACGTAGGCAGCCATCTTAGCCATTTGACTTTTATTGAATTTATGACATTTCATTGAAATCATGCTACCAGAGTAAACAGCAGCAAATGTTTTTTGGACCGAAATCTGAAGTTTGTGAAAATAATTTAATTTGTTTTCAAAAAAGGAATTGCTTCGAAAGCTGTGTGATTTGTGCAAAATAAATAAACTAAAAAAATTGCTTTCATACTTGTAATTTGTGAAAAAAGATTTGAAAAATTACCTGCCTCTTCAGGGGATGCGAAAATACCGTGCAGTTTTGCAAAAGCTCATCGATGAAGTTTTTCAAGTTTCCAGCAATCCGTTTATAAGGAATCAATGGCTTCAAGCGTGCCAAATAGAGGAAGTTGATCTTCCAAAGAACCCTTTCATGTGCTCAGTGCATTTCGGTGAGTAAGTTTGTTAATTTATGAATTACTTCAACGAAGACCAGAAGATATGTATAAGCAATGCCGGTACGCTCTACATTTTCCTTCGCTTAGTTACTAAACCTACTATTCGGACATAACGAAGACTCCAGCATTACTTCCTGGGTAAATGCTCTGTCTGCTGTATTGCGTAAGGCTTTGTATTAAATATTGGAGCCAAACTCTTACCACTTTTCACATCCCTTTTAATATTATTTGAATTTCTTTGATAATTTCTGAGCTTTCTTCAGCTAAAACTAAAATTACCAAAATTTTCTTAAAAAATCTCCATTTTTATATTTGTCCAATATGGCAGCCTCACTGATAATGTTTACAGAAAAGAAAAATTCAATAGCCGGCAAAAAGTTTGAAGTGAAATTACCTTCTGAATTTTTATACCATGCTAAATTCTTTTTACATGCTAAATTCTCGAATATTTATAGTTTTCTTATATTTGTTTACATTGATTAGTTATATTTTTGAAAAAATAAGGCATACACATTTTTATTATTGCTATAGTCATCAATGACATAAGGAAGCGGAAAAATTCCCTGAATTAATAAGTAAAATACCCATTTTCAGTTTTCGACAGAGTGGCACCAATTGAAAATGTTATAAAAAATGCGCATTTTGACAGCGCTCTCACGAAATCAAGAGTTTCGTATCTAGTTATCTTTGGTTGACTTGCCCACTGGAACAATCACACATTTATTTGTTTGATTTGGTTTGTATGTTCTCCCTCAATAAGAGTAGTAAAATAGAAAAAAGTAATATGTTAGAGCCAAGGTTAGGTTATGGTTAGAGCGAAAGCACATATTCACCCCGATTCTAAACGAAAAATCCACAAGGATTTTTCCGCTTCTCCCTGTTCCCTTATTCTAAACACAAATTCCTTGTGGATTTTTTCGCTTCTCCCTTTCCGGCTATTCTAAATGATGTTCGAAAAAGTGAAAAGCGAATAAGGAAGAAAAGTAGGTATCATGAATGAAAATAAAAGCGAGAATTTATGCAATTGTTTTGTGAGATTTTTCACAAGACAATTTTAAGTGAATGCTGAACAAAATGTGAGTGCATATAACTTTTGTTAATAAAAAATACATAATTGAATTAATTATGTACTGGTTTGCTTATTTTTATGACGGAAAGTATAAACAACAAATAGATATTTTAGTAAGATTATTGGAAAGGTAGCCGGATATTGCGCGGCTTGTAGGCTGTATTGCTTGTTTTGATATGGAGCGATAATGCGGACATGTGTTCCATCAATACATTCAAGGACACTAGGGAAGTCGTAGTTTTAAAAAATGCACTTGAAAATTTTCTTTTTCGTCGCTGTTCATAGCTTTATTAATCCAAATCGGATACAACTCACTTTCAAAAATTTCAACAATTTTTAGAACTTTGCTGAAGGTGGATTGAACCAATCAAACGTCAGAATTTTTTCCAACTCCCGTTTGATATCCGTCTTCAAGCAAAAACACGGAAGAATGCGCATAGCTTTATAATAGGAGAGACTGCAAATAGTTTCTTTGGCTGCTGTGTATGTGATATTAAAATGTCCAATAATTATTTGAACGCAGGTTTATTAACTCTATAGTATTTAGTAAATCTGCAAAATAATAAAATCAATGTAATACTCTCAAACAACTTTTTTATTTCCTATAAAGATTCCGACAACTTAATCGGATTCGTACCATCGCGCAATCTTCCTCTTATAGACCTCTGCTACTTCCGAAAAGCAATACTATGCATATTTACGCTTAATTTTGTTAAATTTGCAATTCTTTTTAACAAAAATGCAAAATCTTTGGGGAAATTTCGATATGCGCCAGGCCCCTGCATTTTTCGTTTTTTTTGGGGGGTAGTGGGTCTTATGGATCACTAAAACGCAAACGAAATCTTGAGAAAATAATAATAAATTATTTTTCGTAGAACATCCTTATGCGTTGGCGGCCTTCGGCTGCGCTTAAAAATAATACCCTCAGGCGGCAGAATTCTCATTCTGAAGTAAAATCTATGGACCGATCCACAGTTGTTTTGAGTAGAAAAACATTTTGCGTTGGCGGCCTTCGACCTCGCTTAAAAAAAATTACCCTCACCCGGCGGAATTCCCTTTCTGGATTTATATTTCTGGAGCAGTCCACAGTATTTTTGCATAGTGGGGTTTTAAAATTAGTAAAATTAACATTCACATAACATTTCCTGAAAATTTTATAGAAAAATTCTCAGTGGTTTGAAAATAAATACGGCATTCGCATTATATCGAAGCCGACACAGGTATGCGCATAGGCAAATTCCGAAGCTACTTTTTTATTTACAAACGTAGAGTGTAATGTAAAAATCAAAGCGAATTCACATCATGGCCCAATAGGAATGGGCCAGTCCCAAGTGAATTCACGTTTTAACCAAGGCGAAATATCATTTTGACACTACACTACCAATTACAATAACAAAACGCATGGGAAATTTCTGAATCCACTTAAACGCCTACCTTGCTAGATCTGCCTTGCAACAAAACAGCTGACTTCGAAAATCCGCTCCCATGTTCGAAATTCTGTTCGCCAGTTTTTCTTCTCGCTAGTGAAAGAGAATAGGAGGAAGTTTTCCTGGTGAACAAAAAAATCCACAAGGGTTGAGATCCTGGCGGATATTTAGAATCGGGGTGATTATTTAGGCATGGGTAACACAGCGCCAACCCTGGCGTTAGTGCGCTAACTCCGATTTGGAAATTGCGCCAACTCAATATAGCGCCAACTCAGTATTGCGCCAACACAATATTGCAATATAAAACCGACTCAATTTCGTGCGCTAACACCAGCACTGGCTCCAATATAGCGCTAGTGTAAAATTGGGCCACCACAACACCAATAGCAGCACAGCGTATATGAGTTGAATTTTTTGAAGTGGGCCACCTAAAATTTTTTCGACAGCCATGTATTTTAATGAAAGTGGGTAGTATGGCTCACAACGCTTAAAAAAAAAATACGTATTTAACAATTTTTCGAAATTCGAATTATTTTCAAAGTTATAGCTATCAACACTTTTCGAAGTTCCTCAGTTTTTGCCGATTTTCTCATGATTGGTCAAACCGATTTTGCCAAATTTTGACATACATATAAAAGATGATATATTCTAGCAAACTGCATTATTTTTGCAAATAATTTTTTTTGCAAACATTATTCGCAATTTTTATGTTCAGAACCACGGTCGGATGGCGCTTTTGTATGATGTTGTTGGGCATTCCATTAGTAACTTAGCAAACAAAAAATTTTGGGGCACTTTAAAGGCGCGGGAGTTATTTACTTTTTTACACTTGTTATTTTTGTATGCATTTTTTTTTTTTGTTACTTACTGAGTACTACGAATAATGAATCTACCATCGCTAATACGAAAGGGTATTGATATTTTACTTTCACAAAGAAGACAAAATTTACATTATCTGTAAATAGGAGAGAAAAATATAATACAAAACAAATAAAATAAAATATTTAATAGCATATATTTTTGTTACGCATGGTAAATGGTAAGGGGAAATTTCGATATAATGCCTCCGGACCCAGAATCTTTCTTTTTAATAGGGTGGAGCCGACCCTCGTATTCTATATTGAAGATGCAGCAGAACGAAGATTCCAGCATATTTTCACAAATAATTTTTAAAATTAAATTTAATTGTAGCACAATTATTGTGCCCGCGTGTATGTAAGCAGAATCGCGCCTAAAGAAATAAAACGGGGATAGTAGACAGTAAGAAGCGAACAAGTGTTATTTATCGATTATTCCATGCCAATTGCGCAAAAGGTGTTATTGCGCCAGAATAGTGCGCTGGCGCCACGCTTGGCGCTGGTGTTATTATATCAGCGCCAAAAAAATTGCGCCATTACCCATGGCTAATATTATTCAAAAAAATCGACAGTTGGCCGCGAATATAAATACGAAAGAAACGTCAAACGGTGATTGAAAAAATTTAAAAAAAAAATCAAATTTAATAATATTTTCAATAACAAAAAGCGTTGCACAAAATATGAAATTTTAAAAACTATCATCCGACATAGGTAAGTTGGAATGTACACAATTTGGGCTTTATTTATACTCATAAATTTTTCATGTCAATTGCAGAGCTTGAAGTTGGTAATATAATTGTACAGACATCACATCACATTCAACAGCGGCAGCTAGTCTATGGATCCTTCAGCAATGGCTAACTTTGGCAATCGTTGAGCCAGAATTGACTACAAGAACGCCGCCCATTACCGCCCGGAAAATAGTCCACCACCGCCAGATCAATAAATTTACCAGCATCAAATCGTACGGCTGTGCTCACACAACAGCAAACAAACACCGATGCTGCGCCGTAGAACCCATGGAATCGTGCAATAAAATTCATTTGATTGCCTATGGCACCGATCGAGGTAAGCTGATGGTTGAAATTAGCAACTCCCTACCAGGTGAAATAGTCACCCTTATTACGGTTGTCGTCGTCGACGTCGTTGTCACTTTTCAGTCGACATCACGTC
This sequence comes from Urophora cardui, assembly GCA_960531455.1. Classification (NCBI taxonomy): domain Eukaryota; kingdom Metazoa; phylum Arthropoda; class Insecta; order Diptera; family Tephritidae; genus Urophora; species Urophora cardui. The sequence goes on from OY482671.1 coordinate 41,356,667, forward strand.
GTCTCGACGTCGTCGTCACATCGACGCAAAATCGATATTAGCTAAGCGTATTGAGACGACGTCGACTGTTTATCGGTAAACCGAATGACGAAAGTACCATCACTATAATTTCTGCACTAGCTGTTTGATTTTATTTAGAATCTGTGCGCATTTTTTTCCGTATTTTTAATCTGTGCTATTTAGATAATTTATTTCATTATAATAAATGTATTTTGCATATGATTCATCAAGTTTTAGCGATGAACATAGCAATGAAGTGCTCGAGTAATTAATAAATAAAAGAAAAAATATTTTATTTGAAATACATATATACATATGTATGTATGTACATAAATATTTAATAAATTAGTTTTCTCCTCAATCTTTCTTAAAGGAGGTGCCAAGGCATTCAATTTAATGGTGATTGGTTGTCAATGTTGTAAAAAATTAGTTGGTATCGTACCCCATTGAAAACCTTTGGGTCGGCTTCGGTATGTGCGCTCACCGAATTTATTTTTAAACTAGTGGGAATTTTTCAATAAAACTAGCAGGAAATATTCTGCGGATGTTAGTTCTACTAATTTTAACACTCCCGTAATAAAATTTTAAAAACAAAAATGCATACATACTAAATTTTCTTCTTGTCACCATTAAACACCGCGTCGACGAAAATGGCAACGAGTGACCGTCGAAGTCGACTTAGCTGATACCAAATATGTTTCGATAGTTGTCACAAGTTATCGACTTTACCATACGTAATACCGATTTTGATAGGTCGTCGCCGACAGCGTCGAGTGAGTGTCGACGACGACAACCGTAATAAGGGTGAGTATATAGTGTTTGAATTACCAAACGATTGTAACAGTAACTTTTTTTCAGTGTTTAAAAAACTGAAGTCGGAATTAGCAAAAGTCGTGAAATGTTTGATTTTATTTGATTTTGATATTCGTCGCTTTTTAAAATGACGATTTTGCCTGATTTTGATTTTGCGCTGATTTTGAGCAATATGAAATCAGCACAAAATGAAAATCAGGCAAAATTGTTCATTTTGAAATCAGGCCGCTTTTGATTTTGAGCAATATGAAATCAGCACAAAATGAAAATCACGCAAAATCGCTAATTTTGATATTTGGCTGCTTTTGATTCATGGTGTAATAATTACAGGTGACGTAAATACGACACTATTCTCAAAAAGTAAGCTCTTTGAAACGGTAGGGTTGCATTTCCATAGGGAAAAGGGGAAAAAATGTAGGGCTAAATTGGCCGGATCCGGTCCAAAAGGGGGAGTAAATTATTTATATACTTGCCTTATTGTTAAAAGTAAAATACTATATTTATATTATAGCATGTTCATGGTGAGCCTGCGTTTTGCGTTTCGGAGGCAGTTTTGCGTTAAGTCCAAAACGCAACATTAAATGTTACATTTCTCCATACAAATGCCACCACCAAAATGCAACTTAACGCAACTATTTTTTTGCGTTTTGAATGCTAACGCAGAAAGCAACCCTGAAATCTTCGAAAAAATTTGCCATTCGAATGGAAAATAGTGACAACACTCTGGCAATACAAGAGCGAAATACCTACAAGATTACGCATATAGAGCAGCATGAGCATGGGCACACGAGCTCCATGATGCGTCACTCTACATGTAATGAACGAAAGTAAACAAAAGAGAGATCAAAATTAATACCAAAGCGGTTGGTACGTTTGGTTTGCAAAATTAGTGTATTATATTATTACATATTTTGCAAATTCTTGTTCCATTTTTTTAATTAGACAAAACAAAAAAATAAACCTCAACACCTGATTGCGTAATCTGGGATATTAGCTCCGTTTGTTTCGAACTTCTCAAATGCGCATTTACAAAACGCGGCAGCATGAACACTTTTCGAAAAGCCATCTTCGAAAATGCAAAATGTTGCGTTTCAAATCCAGCATGAACATAGTATTATATTATTTACAATTCTTAAGAAGCTTTATACTATGTTCATGCTGGATTTGAAACGCAACATTTTGCATTTTCGAAGATGGCTTTTCGAAAAGTGTTCATGCTGCCGCGTTTTGTAAATGCGCATTTGAGAAGTTCGAAACAAACGGAGCTAATATCCCAGATTACGCAATCAAGTGTTGAGGTTTATTTTTTTGTTTTGTCTAATTGAAAAAATAGAACAAGAACTTGCAAAATATGTAATAATATAATACACTAATTTTGCAAACCAAACGTACCAACCGCTTTGGTATTAATTTTGATCTCTGTTTTGTTTACTTTCGTTCATTACATGTAGAGTGACGTCATCATGGAGCTCGTGTGCCCATGCTCATGCTGCTCTATATGCGTAATCTTGTAGGTATTTCGTTCTTGTATTGCCAGAGTGTTGCCACTATTTTTCATTCGAATGGCAAATTTTTTCGAAGATTTCAGGGTTGCTTTCTGCGTTAGCATTCAAAACGCAAAAAAATAGTTGCGTTAAGTTGCATTTTCGTGGTGGCATTTGTATGGAGAAATGTAACATTTAATGTTGCGTTTTGGACTAAACGCAAAAATGCCTCCGAAACGCAAAACGCAGGCTCACCATGAACATGCTATTATTCACTCTTGAGATACAAAAAAAATTGGTGAACTGAACCAATATGAATATAAAAATTAAAATAAAACGCCTTAAATCGACGATATATTTCAAATTTAACTAAATATATTGACACATCTATTCCGGTTTACGATCCACTTTCATCGGAGGTGAATCGGATCAAATGGCATTCTGCAATTCGATTGACGTCCGATGAACGTCAGATTTTTTCGAAGTTCGGAAATCGGCATTCTGGTTCACGATGGATCGGATTTTTGACAGTTTATCGGGGCGATTCTTTCCGTCAGCTTTTGTGTGTCGGAGGCAATAGAAATTTTGATTATTTTTGGAAATATTACCAATTTAATGTAATTAAACTATGATTTTTAAATTTATGCAACATTATTATACAAAACAGGCTTGGTTTAGCTATGCTACTGGCCTTTTCTTTGCAAAATAAGTGAACAAAAGGAATCTGCTTTAGTACAATAGACTGAATAGAGGGAAATAAGTACAAGGAGTTGCAACGTATTGAACTTTTATTTAATAATAAAATTTATTATCCTTTTTAGCAATATTTATATATTATTGTTTAATAAAAGCTTCTGAAAATAATTTTAATTGTGTATTATTACTACGATCATGTAATATGAGTGGGTAGCGCAAGTCGGGCATAATTTCTGTGCCAAGATGTACTCCTTTAAGCATTTTTGCCTGACTGTGTCTTTTTAAAGATTTAAAATATCGCCTTGCAACATGATTTACAAACATTTGCACGAGAAACTAACAAATCGAAGAAACGTGCTCACTTTCTATGTCCGTTCATGCTCAACGCGTCCTGGCGAGTCACAAAATTCCTGCTACACGATATGTACATATTCATGACTTGATTGATCGCAACCTGGATCTCAAATTTGCTTTTATGTTTTGCGATCCATAAAAACTTGTTGATATGCGACCAGTGTGGAGCGTCATCCATGGATTGCATCAATATAACATATTACTATAAATACATAGTGTAAAACAAACCAACTGCAAGAGGTTTTCGCATGAAACTTTGTTGGAATAAGCTGTAAATGTTATTTTCACTAAAGTTGGCATTTTCATTGCCCTTGAGTTCATGGAGTCCAGTTTTTTTCATTATTTTTAAATTACTAATAGTTCAAGTGGGAATCGCAATAATGTACCACTGGTGTTAAGGGAAAATTTGTATATAATGAACCACGATCCTATCACAGATCATAAAAAAGTTGCTCCCGCGGACGATTATAGCGCAAGAGATATTCCTTGTTAAAGCAATGTGTGTGTAGAAGACTTCTTTGTGCCACCGGCCTTTGGGCGCGCTTTAAAAAATCCTCAGCCGGCAGAATTCTCCTTTTGGAGAACTTTAATATTATAATTTAATAATAGTTGAAAGCGTTGAAGGTAGATGAATTATCATCCAAAGAATATTTCCTGAAAGTTTCACTGAAAAATTCCCAGTAGTTTGTAAGTAAACAAAATTGGTTCATTCTATCCAAGCTTAGCTGGTGTTAATTTCCGAACTGTATTCTCACATGAATATTGGTAACAGTATTCTACAAATGCCGTTTTCATATATGTTGGCACTTTTTTTTATAATAGAAAGCCATATTTAAAAAAAAATGAATTAAAATTAATGTCCAAATTCCTTTGTTCTTCCATTTATTTTCCGCTAAAAAAGCTGCTGCAGCAATAGAATCCATTTTTTAACCATTTAACATATTCTTTCTGAAAATTTAATCTAAAACTTGCTGAAAATATAAATTTGCTGTCAAAAACACAAATGTGCTGTCAAAAAATACATATTATTTCGCATAAACGCTATCTAACACTGATTCGAACATAGTTTAACACTTAACAACACTTATGTTCGAAACGTCGTAAACCAGAATACCAATTTTCGTTTTGTCGTAGCAGTCGACGTCGCCGCGATCGGAGTTCCGAGGGATTGTAGAATAGCTGTGTGAGTTCAATATCTGGTAAAAGTTATAATCATTAGTATCGGGTTTCGTTTTTCCGAATTCGGTACAACTTGCCGAATAAATATAAAACGCAGCGAGTTTCGTATAAAAAAGGCAAACATAAAACGACGATATAATTCATACTCAACTGGATATATTGAACTCAATCACAGCTATTCTACAATCCCTCGGAACTCCGATCGCGGCGACGCCGACTGCTACGACAAAACGAACATTGGTATTCTGGTTTACGACGTTTCGAACATAAGTGTTGTTAAGTGTTAAACTATGTTCGAATCAGTGTTAGATAGCGTTTATGCGAAATAATATGTATTATTTGACAGCACATTTGTATTTTTGACAGCAAATTTATATTTTCAGTAAGTTTTAGATTAAATTTTCAGAAAGAATATATTAAATGGTTAAAAAATGGATTCCATTGCTGCAGCAGCTTATTTAGTGGAAAAATAAATGGAAGAACAAAGGAATTTAGACATTAATTTTAATTCAATTTTTTAAAATATTGCTTTCTATTATAAAAAAAAAAGTGCCAACATATATGAAAACGGCATTTATAGAATACTGCCACCAAGTTTCATGCGATAATACCTTGTAATTCGGAAATTAACACCGGCTAAGCTTGGATAGAATGAACCAATTTTATTTATTTACAAACTACTGCGAATTTTTCAGTGAAACTTTCAGGAAATATTCTTTGGATGATAATTCATCTACCTTTAACGCTTTCAACTATTGTTAAATTATAATATTAAAGTTCTCCAAAAGGAGAATTCTGCCGGCTGAGGTTTTTTTAAAGCGCGCCCAAAGGCCGGTGACACAAAGAAGTCTTCTACACATACATTGCTTTAACAAGGAATATCTCTTGCGCTATATTCGTCCGCGGGAGCGACTTTTTTATGATCTGCGATAGGATCGTGGTTCATTATATACAAATTTTCCCTTAACACCAGTGGTACATTATTGCGATTCCCACTTTAACTATTAGTAATTTAAAAATAATGAAAAAAAACTGGACTCCATGAACTCAAGGGCAATGAAAATGCCAACTTTAGTGAAAATAACATTTACAGCTTTTTCCAACAAAGTTTCATGCGAAAACCTCTTGCAGTTGGTTTGTTTTACACTATTTATAGTGTCACTGGTCGCATATCAACAAGTTTTTATGGATCGCAAAACATAAAAGCAAATTTGAGATCCAGGTTGCGATCAATTAAATCATGAATATGTACATATCGTGTAGCAGGAATTTTGTGACTCGCCAGGACGCGTTGACCATGAACAGATATAGAAAGTGAGCACGTTTCTTCGATTTGTTAGTTTCTCGTGCAAATGTTTTAAATCATGTTGCAAGGCGATATTTTAAATCTTTAAAAAGACACAGTCAGGCAAAAATGCTTAAAGGAGTACATCTTGGCACAGAAATTATGACCGAGTTGCGCTACCCACTCATATTACATGATCGTAGTAATAATACACAATTAAAATTATTTTCAGAAGCTTTTATTAAACAATAATATATAAATATTGCTAAAAAGGATAATAAATTTTATTATTAAATAAAAGTTAAATACGTTGCAACTCCTTGTACTTATTTCCCTCTATTCAGTCTATTGTACTAAAGCAGATTCCTTTTGTTCACTTATTTTGCAAAGAAAAGGCCAGTAGCATAGCTAAACCAAGCCTGTTTTGTATAATAATGTTGCATAAATATAAAAATCATAGTTTAATTACATTAAATTGGTAACATTTCCAAAAATAATCAAAATTTCTATTGCCTCCGACACACAAAAGCTGACGGAAAGAATCGCTCCGATAAACTGTCAAAAATCCGATCCATCGTGAACCAGAATGCCGATCAGACCTGTAAAATACTCAGTATATACTGGTACTAAGTACCGAATAAGTATAAGTACCACAGTACTTGTACTTAGAAATTCGGAGTACAAGTACTACAGTACTTGTACTTGGAAATTCCAAGTACAAGTAAAAGTACTTATCAATGTACATGCAAGTACTTTTTTGACAAACTATTTCAAATTGTTTCAAACAAAAAAATATCACCTCAGTTGATTTTGATTTAAAATTTTTATTTCAATCAAAACATTTAAAAAAGCAGAACAAAATCACAGATATGTGTACGTACTTAAAAAGTACTTATCAGTAGAGTACTTGTACTTATACTGGAATTTTGAAGTACAGGGGTACTTGTACTTGTACTGGTACTTGCACTTTACAGGTCTGATGTCGATTTCCGAACTTCGAAAAAATCTGCCGTTCATCGGACGTCAATCGAATTGCAGAATGCCATTTGATCCGATTCACCTCCGATGAAAGTGGATCGTAAACCGGAATAGATGTGAATATCTGGTAAAATTTATAATCGTTAGTATCTGCGTGTATTGATTGGACATTCAATATATCTATCCAACTCAGGTATTGCAATTTTCGGAGTTGTGCCTCTGTAAAAATGTTTTTGACACCTTTTAATATTACTTCGTCTCGTGCCCTTTCGGCTTTTAGATTGTTATTTTCGCTTTCTAGAAGCTTTATTTGCAACTTCAATATTGCTATTTGAAGAAGCATTAGATCCTTGGGAACATATTCTTTGTTAGAGCGAAAACCGTTTTCAAAAAACTTTTTAAATAATAATACATACGGAGAGTAATATGTAATGTTCGTTTTTTACAAATACCATGGTTTTCGGAATCCCAAGATAAGGGATACCACAGGCATCGGCACTGCTTCCTTTGTCAGCAAGCGTGGTTTTTCTGGGTTATGCGGTTGCCGAAAATCGCATTCGCAAAATGCGGCTCGCACACTTTTGAATTTTGTGTGAGCATCGCACCGCTGCTTTCCCTAACAGAATCATATCAGGGTCTGTGGGAGCGCCAAGCATTCTGAAACTCGACGCCGTCCAAGGTTTTCTACAACGGGCGTAGCTTGTTTTTGGCATTTTTGAAATGATGGCGCGAAAATTTAAATTTTAACGATTTTTTCTTCATAAATAATAATATTGTGAAAGGAAATAAAAATGTTACAAGACAACTATTGTTTTAAATTTTTACCAAAATACATACACCTAAAATACACATAAAAACAACACTTTTTTGGGAACAACTGGGGACAACATTGGAATTTCATTTTCAAAGAGCCGAATGACAGGAGAAAGAGGAAAACAGAATGAAATAGCTGCCTACTTACGTCACCTGGTTATTCCACCATGCTTTTGATTTTGAGCAATATGAAATCAGCGCAAAATCAAAATCAGGCAAAATCGTTCATTTTCATATTTTTTCATATTGATTAACTGCGACTTCTGATTTTTTAAAAGCGGAATCAAAGGTAAAGCTTTAGACGACTATACTCTCGCTAGAAAAAATCGGTTTTTTTAAGGGGGTAGGGGGGCGGAGGGGATCACAAAACTGAAGACCCCACCCTCCGGAGGCCTATGGTTCCCGAGATATACGTCGTTAAAGTTCCGATATTTCCCATACAAATTTCACTGAACACTCGCGAGGATTGTCGTTGGGTTGGCTGTTGCCGTTTGGGGAAAAAACTGCGTTGGCGGCCTTCGGCCGCGCTTATATAAAATAACCCTGGGTTACGCCATCAAAGTGCAGACGTGTGCCCTAACCGTAGCTACCGCCACGGTGATGTCCCTCTGCGTATATTTTAAGTGTAAAAAAATAAAAAACTTACCGAAGTTAAGTTTAAAGAATTATTTACATGTTGTTTGCCTTGATAAAGCCGGGTATCCACATCACAAGAAATGCTAAAACTCCATATAAAACAACGCTGAAGAAATAGTCAAGAAATTTTCTTGTGTGAAATTTTCTTTAGGCAGTATCCACTTCACAAGAAAATCTATTACAAATTTTGACGAAAAATGGGGTTGGCAACGCTGGTTTTGCCAAGAAATATATACGATTGTATATATTTCTTCAAGAAAAAATTAAACGTCAAAATTACTTAAGAAATAAATGCCAATTTTTTCTTGAGCAATTTCTTATGATGTGGATACCCAGCATAAAGCCGGGTATCCACATCACAAGAAATGCTAAAACTCCATATAAAAAAACGCTTAAGAAATGGTCAAGAAATTTTCTTGTGTCAAATTTTCTTTAGGCAGTATCCACTTCACAAGAATATCTATTACAATTTTTGACGAAAAATGAGGTTGGCAACGCTGGTTTTGCCAAGAAATATATACGATTGTATATATTTCTTGAAGAAAAAATCAAACGTCAAAATTACTTAAGAAATAAATGCCAATTTTTTCTTGAGCAATTTCTTATGATGTGGATACCCAGCTTAAGGCAGCAAAAAAAGTACTGTATAATACAACCCTGCATGTAGTCGGAAACACAGAAGCACACATAACTCGTTGCAGTTAGTGAAAAAATGTAAACAAATTTACAAAAGCGAGTTTTTTATAATAAAAACGTAAAATAGAATCGAAGTGTAAATGTAATTAAAAGGGTAATTATCTAGTTTACGGTGCAACGAATAAAATAGTTCCTTCTTTGAAAAGAGGGGTATCAATCGACGCATTTCGATCTCAGGAACACGAATCAGAAGGAGCTTAACTTTTTTATTTCAATAAGAAGTTATTAACAAAAAACATTATCATTTTTTGCTTGCTCATTACACATACATGAACACTCAAATTCAGCTTATTTCTTTACCATGGGATAATACATTCTTCATATTTACTACATCACACCCAAAATTATTTAATATGTTGCAAATAAATACTATTTTTTAATAAAACCAAAGTAAACAATTGAGATTCTTTCACTTTTTTCGAGCGATAATTGAGCTGTCACAAAGTTAGTTGGCAACGCTACGCACTATATTGATGAAATTGGCGTAGTTTCTTTACTTGTACTTTGGGTTTAACTAAAATATTATATTTATTTGGAACATATTAGCACATTTTGGGCGTGAAATAGCAAATATAAAGAATGTATTATCAAATGGTAAAAAAAAATAGATTGAATTTGCGTGTTCGTGTGGGTGTAATAAGCAATCAAAAAATTAAAAGGTTTTTTGTTAATAACTTTTTATTGAAATAAAAAAGTTAAGGCCCGGTTTCACCAACGTGACTAAAGCTAAAACTATGTTTTAACTTAGTTTAGCCCAGATCTGAGGCTAACTTACTTTTGGGTTTCACCAAATAGTCTAAGAAAATAGCTTTGTAACCAACCTTTTATGGCGAATACTGGGTTTTTTGGTTGTTTTGGTTGCTGTATTTGCTCATTTTTTTGTCATATTCGCTCTGTTGGTAGTTGAATTTTCTAAAGCGACTCAAATTCTTAGTTTAGTTTTAGTCAAGGCAAAAGCTGACTAACTTGTGACTTAGCTTAGTTGCATGGTGAAACTGAAAACGTAAAAAAATCGGCTTAACTAAGTTGAAACCGGTTGGTGAAACCGGGCCGAAGTTCCGCCTTCTGATTCGTGCTTCTGAGATCGAAACGTGTCCATTAATATCCCGCTTGTTAAAAATTGACGAGTTTAAGCCGTTGCACCGTAAACTAGATTAGGGGTATTCGCTATCCCTAGCAAGATAGCACGGATTGCAAATATGCTAGACCAAAATATGCTACACATCGAGAGCACCCCATTGCACAGTCGTAGGAAATTTTAAGAAGCAGCTTTTCTTTTTAGCTAAAGGGACGCGTTCATCACTCACTTTTTAATAAATAAATCATTTTATTTTAGTAAATTTAATAAATACACATAAAAAATAACATTTTAAGCAAAATTCGAATGATGAAATTGAAATTGAAATTAGCAATTGGCAAATGTCAGCTGACGCAGGGTCGCAATTAATTTCCTACACTTCATAGCAAATAAATATACATAGGTTTAGTGTAGCATATTTTTGAGGTCTAGCATATTTTTGTGCGCATGTATTTTGTTGTTGTGCGTTGTAAAACTTTGCAATCCGTGCTAGGGTTATGCTATGGATAGCGAATACCCCTTATGTATATTTATTTGCTATGAAGTGTAGGAAATTAATTGCGACCCTGCGTCAGCTGACATTTGCCAATTGCTAATTTCAATTTCATCATTCGAATTTTGCTTAAAATGTTATTTTTTGTGTATTTATTAAATTTACTAAAATATAATGATTTATTAATTAAAAAGTGAGTGATGAACGCGTCTCTTTGGCTAAAAAGAAAAGCTGCTTCTTAAAATTTCCTACGACTGTGCAATGGGATGCTCTCGATGTGTAGCATATTTTGGTCTAGGATATTTGCAATCCGTGCTATCTTGCTAGGGATAGCGAATACCCCTATTGGTTTTGGTGTAGCATATTTTTGAGGTTTAGCATATTTCTGTGCGCCTGTATTTTGTTGTTGTGCGTTGTAAAACTTTGCAATCCGTGCTACGTGCTACGGTTATGCTATGGATAGCGAATTCCCCTATTGAATTTGCGTGTTCGTGTGGGTGTAATAAGCAATAGGGGCATTTCAGTTATTACATCTGGGTCTGGGTCAAGATAAATTTTTACTGAAACAATCCGGCTCATAATGAAAATTGGCTGCACTTGAAAATAACTAAAAAGAAGAAGAAACATATACAACATATACCCAGCAGTAAAAATCTGAAATGAATCCTTTATGAATCACTGATGAAATTCATAATGAGGAGGCATCAGTCAATACTTTCATATAAGGGCTGCTGCATTTTTTCAAATAAATGGCGCAAAAACAATTCTTCTGTACGTTAAAAAGAGACAAATACTCCCTCTAAAACAATTTGATTGACATTAAACTGCAAACTAAATGAAAATAACTATTTCAAAAATTATTTTTGGGAAATTTGAATTTAAATTACTGAAATAAATTATGAAACTCAAATGGCGGGATAGCTATGTATTCCGTGTTATAAGGAGAAGCCAGTGCGCAGTATAATTTTTCTTCGGGACTTCTTCTTTCCCCTTACGGCCAAAGCAGAAGCTTACAAGAGGCAAATTTAAAATTTGTATTTCCATATATTTTTTTATTTTAAATATAATTTATTTTATAGTTGTCAAATTGAAAAATTTGTCAGAAAAGCTGCCGAATGTCAAAAAACCTACCGAAATACAAGCTGGCTCGTTGGTTTTTAACCGCCTAGATGGTATTTCGTTTGGTTTTTTCAATATAGCTTGCTCGCTTGCACCAACGCAAAACGATAGTGATGAATATTCAACAAAGAATCATCAATGATCATTTAGCAGTGAGACAAATTTACTGTAGGGTATATGTATATATATGTATACATACACAAATGTCACTTTTCAGTTCTGCCAAATCAAAAAAGCACTGTGATGCCAAATCAACACGGAAAAAACAAATCGAACAGGGCGGATCAGAAATTGAACCAGCAATTTATCTGGTTTAATCGAGCTGAAATCTTTGTTGTTGCATTTACATGCAAAAATTTTTATCTGGGTTAGGATCACCGTATGTGAAACACGGCTAATAAAAAAATGAAATCGTTTTTTGTTAACTTTTTATTGAAATAAAAAAGGTAAGCTCCGCCTTGTGATTCGTGTTCCTGAGATCGAAACGCGTCCATTAATACCCCTCTTGTTAAAAATTTACGCGTTTTAGCCGTCGCACCATAAACTAAATTATTACCCAAATTTTCCTTTGGTTCATTATTTATGTATAAGTATACAAGCTGAGCCCGGCTCGTTAAAATATTGAGGAATTTTAGCCGTTACACTGATCTGCTTTATGATAGTCTGGTTCCCATACCTTCAAACAAGCACTAATGGAATGAGACATGAAATTTCTCAGGACCATCGCGCCACAGTTCCGAAGAATTATAAACATTTTTACAATTTGCAATTGCACTATTGTAATTAAAGCTTGTTCAGATTGGCGTAATTTAGGGGGTTATTTATGCAAAAATCGTTTCGGCGTTGATTACGCTTATGCCCTTATTATACAAAACGCGTGGACTTTTTGCGACGCAGTCAGGATGCCGACTAGGATTGGGCGATATATATCGATATATCAATATATCGATATTTTTAAAATAGTACAGCCGATAATATCGACGATATTTTGAACTACCGTGCATCGATAATCGATAATTCTTTGCCATATCGAGCCAAATTCGATATTTTTCATACATTTCTGATTCGCTTCGAATTTAACAGCAGAACATTTTTTAAGAAGTGTTATAACCATAGTGTAAAACGTACAGTGACTTAGCTCATCGAAAATCGATTAAAAAAGTCGATATATGGTCGATCTGCCATCGCAATTGAAGGGCAGACCAGCATGGCGTCAATTTTTGAAGGGCAGTTCAGCATGGCGGCCGGAGGTGGTTGTTGTAAAAATACATATATATTTCTCAAAAATTTAGGGTTGCTGCTCTCGTTTTTGTCTAATTCAGGGTTTCGTGGAGATTCTGCACCTCATAAACCCTGATGAAATCTGAGGAAGTGTTACCGTGTTTCAAAACTTTCGCAAATTTTTTTTCCATATTATTGTATTACAATATGAACAAATATTGAAATAAATAAAGTTGCTTTTAATATCAAAACGCCACAACTCTTTAAGCTTTATTTTAGTTTATAGTAATTTTGAACATCGAACAAAATTTTTGAGTGAGTTTGTTCATGCTAAGTATTTATTTCTCAAGCTTTGCTTGAATACAAACTGTTTTTATTACCAAATTATTTTTCTAATGAATTTTATGTAATATATTTTATTTTGTAAACAATAGCTGTAAGTTCGATTGATAAAAGTAAATTTTTTGCACATATATAATTAGATTTAATTGTATTTAATAAAAATTTTAGTTAAAAAAAATTAATATGATACGTTTGCTTCCACATTACGGGCCTGTGTAAATCGGTAGCAAAGTTCCTTGGAATGGAAATTTTTGACAGATGTGAGGTGAATAAAATTTAACAACCCGGCAGGGCTAGTAAAAAATTTGACAAGTAACTGAAAATTTTTGAAATCCAACAAAGGGTTTGACATACATACTTAAGTAAAAAAGAAAAACAAAATATTGCCGAATTCGCCCTGCCATTACCATAATGAATTTGCCTTGACGCAAATCAAATCAAATTAACAATATGCTTATATTTAAAAAAAAGGTGAAAATGGAAGCAGTAAGCCAATTTATTACAAAACATGGAAAACTGGCAAATTTTGATAACTTCGTGTATCCTCACTTTTTTGCTAACATTTCTCATTGAGAGCAAATATCACTTTACTCTCACAAACCTCGTTTATTACAAAACATGTAAAACTAGCAAATTTTGATAACTTCGTGTATCCTTACTTTTTTGCTAACATTTCTCATTGAGAGCAAATATCACTTTACTCTCACAAACCTCGTTGCTTGAGACTAGTAACTTTTAGTTTTGACAAGGGATGACGGAAAATCGTTCCACAATACATCGTAATTGATGTTCTTTAGGCCCACTGACTTGTTTAATTTATTATATGAAAAATCTGAAAAATTTCGGCTCGTAGACTTAGGTGATTTTAATATGTTTTGACAATCGACTCATTTATCAGTATAAAATTTTTAAAGTTGTGTCAAAAGGGTGCTTCTAATAATAATAACAATCGAACCGACATAAATTTCATTATAATTACAACCCATTATATTGATGATTGCAAAATGGACAACTTTAAATTATTTTGTGTGAAAAACCTATTTTATGCAACCCTGAGTGCATTTTTTTTCAGTGAAGATCTTCGTGAAATGTTCGTGAAAAATTTTTGAAAGATAAGTATTGTTCCAATAAATATATTATTAATTACATTATTAAATAATATTTTATCTTTATTTTCAGATAATGAGGCGATGCATCTGTGGCTGTGATATGGGAGCACCTTTCTATCCATTTCCTCCAGTGATAGATTCCAGGTAAGAATTATTTCATATACATATGTATGTATGTACATTCAAAACAATAATTAAAAGTGAAGTTAAAATTATATTTTTGCTTATCGGTTTAAACTTTATAATCGCCTAGGTGAGGCTTTCATAACCACCAAACGTGCGATATCTGCTGCGACTTCTGAGTTATGACTATATAGGAAAAGTGGACATGGTCATGGTCCCAATTAGCGATACCAACCGTCTCAGTCTGTATACCAACTTGCATTCCAAATTTCATCAAAATATTAAATTTTTTGGGCGAGTTATCAACAACTTTCCATGGCAGCATGTTTACCTTTAATTTCATACCAATATTTAATTAGAAAGTAACAATTTATATTTATTTATTTATATTTATATATAAAATCTTACAACTAAGGTACAATAACGTTTTTTATTGCCACTGCTTCAATTAACAATGTAGGCGCAGTTTCATATATGTAATTGCATTTAATATTAAATTAGGACAATAACACTGTTATAAAAATATTGAATCATTCCTGCTAGCATTTGGATTCTTTTGCAAGACGAATATGATTCAAGGGAACATCTATGATGTGGATTTTGTTCAACGGCTTCATCAACATCGCATGAATACGCTATACGAGCAGATCACTGCGATAAAATCCGCTTATTTTAATCTCAATCCTCAATTGGAGTATTTTCGCTAAGATCTGTAAATTTGCCTTGATATTAATCACGCAGAAGCTTAATAGCACGTTTACCATAGCCCATCTGTAAAGGAGATTGGGAAACTTAGGATTTGCTACAAACAAAGGCAAAAATGATAACGAAAATTGATAGTTTACCCTTTGATAATTGGGATGTGTCGCTATTCTAACCACTCGTACACCGGCCAACTTAGGAAACTCCTTATCGCCAAATTGTTCGGCAACATTCCTTGGTATCAGATCACCACTTGCCTTCTTACCACGACCCAGTGATTCGCTTATAGTTTTTGAAGAAATTTCACCTTCAAGTGCCACCTGTAGAACGACAAGTATTTCCGGTAGTTGATCTTTGCGTTGTATGGGTCCCAGCAAACAGAAGAGATGATGTGCCGGCGCATCACTCATCATTTGCAAATCATTTGGACTGTTTTTGTAATGTGAGGCGACGTAAATCGAAACTAAACGATGCAGAAATGATTCGGCTGCTTTGTTGTATGAAAATAAAGCATCACGATCGATATAATAGAGTTCGCAAACATCTGGCGTTGGACACCCCGAACTAATATGCGGCACTGTAGTGGCATCCAAACAAAGCAAATTGATTAACCAAGATTCGATGTCATCACCTTCACTATAACGTATGGATCCCTTTAGTTTTATCTAAAAGAAAATAACAAATAGATCAGAAACTATTTAAAAACAATTGTTTTTTTAACAAAATAAAAAAGTACACACCGGCGGTGGAGCATTATTGTCTTTCTGCAGCTGCGACATCAATTTCAAACAGCGATCGTCCCGTACCCTCGTAACCATTTATTGTCGAAGCCATAAATATTAAATACGGACCCATCATTTTCTTTACCAAAGGTAATGGTATGGCAGCCGCTTCGTCTATCACCAACAAATCGGCCGCATTTAGTAAATGTGTATCGGAGTGTGCTATGTATTGAATAGTTTGGCGATTGGAACGTGTTATGTTTATGCGAATTATAGCCTTTTTGTAGTCGGGATTGGTGGAACGTATTATTGTATAATCGGCATGTTCTTGATAATCGAGTGCGTCGAAACCTTTTCGGTTGTTTATTATTGTTTGCCACAATATAATATGTTTGAGCGATGCCAGTAGGACAAATATGAAACCGAGTGCATTAAACTGTGCTGATGCGTAGGTAAACATCAATATACCGATTGCAATTAGACCCACAATAAAAACAAGGAATAAGCTCTGCAATTTAAAAGCGAACTTTTAATTTTTCTACATTATTCATTAAATAATACGTGTATATGTACATACGTACCTTTTTTCCAATCGCAGTATTATTGAAAATATCAATAAAAAGGCAATAGATGATTTGGTCATTGTATACAAAGATATGGACACCAATGCTGCAGTATTCATCCACATAATAATTTTAAAACTTGTAGCTGAATTGCAAATTCCAGTGCCAATCTACACACGTACACACATACATACATACGTTAATATACTATTTTTATACCCGCAGTAATTCAATGCAACTTCTGTGTTGACGCTTATGTATTGCATATACTTTAAACAAATTGGATGTTCTTATAATTTCAAATAGGAAATTTCTCTTTAAATGAATTTTACTGGCACATAAAGGAAATTATTGGCCCAATTACAATTGTAATATTAATATGTTGCTGACCATCATAAAAAATGGCTGCGTAATAAAACCCGAAGATGCTTGCATGGTTGCATATTTTAGCACATGGTTGCATTTCGATGTACTTTTTAGAAACTTTTAAAACTATTATTTTGTTTACAAAATTTTCGCAAAATAAATATAAACCTGTACACAAAACAAACTCTTATTACTAGAAATATGGTTTTATTTAATAATAGTCAATGAAAAGGTATTTTTTATACAACTTTTTTTTTGTTAATGATACTATTTAATTCTAAATTTTGTGACACTATCGAATGCAACTCAGCCAGAAATTGGGACCCTTGATACCAAATAAGCAACTCTTAAAATCAGCTGAGCACAGCTGTTTGACCTGTTTTAAAAACATCTCAGAGTCATTTCACTTGTATCCATTCACAATGGCTCTCACAGATCTCAAAACTGGAATCCAAACTTGCCGCAGACTTATAGTTTACTAGATATTTGTTGTTAAAGTTGGATGGATCTACAGATATTCTACGAATCCTGAAGTATAAACATAAAAATCATTAAGAATTGCTTGAAGAAGAAAGTAATGTAAATTCAAGCACCCGGACATTATGGTTAAACCACTTCTTAAAAAATGTTCTGCTGTTAAATTCGAAGCGAATCAGAAATGTATGAAAAATATCGAATTTTGCGCCAAAATGCAAAAAATTATCGATTATCGATGCACGGTAGTTCAAAATATCGTCGATATTATCGGCTGTACTATTTTAAAAATATTGATATATATCGCCCAACCCTAATTGGTAATATTCCTCTTTCCCAATTTGGACTGAACGACATGGCTTTCCACATAAACTATCTGCCTTTGCATACAATCCCATTTCCAAATTGATGGCAATTGGAACCACAACTGCAGCCATTAAAGTATTTGGTCAACCGGGTGTTGGATTTTACATACTTGAAAGTAATTCAGCTACTCGAATGGGTTTATGGCACTGGAAGTGTACTCTCGGTAACTGCATCAAATAATATAATATTATGGGAACCTGACGGCGCCACACTAGTGCCCACAAAAATATTACAATTCGATGGCAAATTAAAGAAAGTCATCGCTATACTGTTCATTGGAAAAGTATATTGTTTGGATTGGCACCGAAGGTGAAAATATCTATCAATTTGATTTGGCTTCGTTCGTGAACCCGTAATACATCACGATATTGTACTGGAGCAAGTAATCGCCACATATAAACTAGATCCGGGTGCCATTGAATCCATTAAAGAATTGTCAACGGTAGGTCATGCGTATATAGCACCGGGGCATGGCCAGAGAGTTGGTTTGTTTGAATGAAGCAGGTACGCAATTTACATGGTATCATGCGGATGGTTATTATTCCACATGGAATTTGTTCAATGGCGAAGCACCAAAAAATATCAATTACGTTTCATATCGACCTTACGTGCAATTATTTAGCATCGGAAGTTAGTCAAAGTGTTTATGAAAAAATTGTGCATGCCGGCGATGAACAGGATGCTGATTGTAGCATTATTGAATGGCCAATAAATGGTGGCGTTTTTGAAGACGAAGAAGAAGCAAATGATGGTGATGTGGATAGTAGGGGAAAATTGTATGAAATATTGCTGACTGGTCATGAGGATGGTTGAGTGAAATTCTGGGATTGTGCTGGTGTTGTGTTGCGGCCACTTTACATATTCAGAACTGTGCCTTTGGGTAGTATTGTTCGTGTTGAAGTTACAGGGATAGTGTAAGTGTAACCGCAGGCAAGCATAACATTCATAGGCTTTGTTCGGAAACTCAGTTTGAAGCACAATCTGCCTTTGTAGTACAAGCAGAGCGTTCATAAACGTAAATTTTTCATCACAATCAGCAAAAAATTTTGTACTGCCGCTGTTGCGTTTCATGCTGCTTTGGAGGCGAATTGTCAAAATACCCCATCCGGAGTCCTCGTTCATTGAACAATCAAAATTGGCCGGAGAAAGCAGAAAAGATGGGTCGGCTTTCCATTATTACAGCACGCCCTGAAAAAAATGACTTATACAGGGGTGTAGAGGTGCTTTCACAGTTCCCAAATCTTAAAACCAATCTAGCCGGAGGCTTGTAATTTCCGAGATATTCGTTGTTAAAATTGCTAATTTTACTATGTATAAACACTATACGCACACAAACGTGCGCAAAAGGTGTTATATACAAAACCACTGTGGTCCATGGATTTTAATCCAGAAAGAGAATTCTGCCGGCTGAGGGTTATTTTTTTTGAAGCGCGGCCGAATGCCGCCAACGCAAAAAGGTGTTCCGGCAAGTTTGGTTTTCACATTTGGGATCTGTGAGAGCCCTCTTACACCCCTGTATAAGTCATTTTTCTCGAGGCGTGCTGGAATAATGGAAAGTTTCCCTTTTTGAGTACTTAAAGTGAATTAATATCTGAGATTTATTTTTTAATATTAAATACATTGAATGTACGTACACACGTAATTATGCAATTCTAGTGCAAGATAAATATGTTAATGAACGATACGACATTGTACCTTAGTTTTAAAATTTTATATATATTACTTTCTAATTAGTTTTAAGATTTCATAAAAATTGTTACTTTCTAATTAATTTAATGATACAATAAAATCTATATCCTAAATCTATATTCTAAAAATGTAGTTGGACAAAAAAGTAGATTTTTCTGTTCTCAGGCTACTTTAAGGGCACGTACATTAGACGGTCACGCCTTATATGGACCGAAAAAAGTCCCCCACCCCCTTTATTTTGTCTTTTTGCAAATGAGTTTATAATGAGTCCAGGGGCGGATTTACCTCTAGAAGCGCCCTGGGCAAACAAATCAAGCCGCGCCCCAATATTTCAAAAAAAAAACCGTACTTGCCTTCGTGTGGTGACATTTCATTACTGATATATTTTACGGATTGAAAAAATTTGATTCGATTCTTATATAGGTACCACATTTTTTCCATTTTCTAACCTTCAAAATGATCTGATCTTAAACCCTAATTATTAGGTGGCACAGATTTCGCAATATCATTAAATTGCAGTTCATCATACGAATCTGAAAAACAATTTTATAGTGAAAATGTTTCGTCCTGAAACTAAACTCACTCTTTTCGAGGAGTTTGAAAAAAAAAACAATCAAGTTTAGGGATTTTCGACAGTTTTTTTTTTTTTAAATCTTTCATTCTTGTTGTAATATTGACAAAAAAAAACATTTTTTAGTAAATAAAAAAAAAAATTTCTGTCTTAGTTTTGGCGCCCCTATTGAAACGGCGCCCTGGGCAGCTGCCCATGTTGCCACTATGTAAATCCGCTCCTGAATGAGTCTATATCAAAATCGCCTAAGTTCACGCACCGAATTAAATTTTACCGAATTAATAGCTAATTTTCTTTTATTTTTCTACCAAAAATAAAATTTACTAGTCTCAAGCAACGAGGTTTGTGGGAAAGTGACATTTGCTCTCAATGAGTTATGTTAGCAAAAAGTAAGGATACACGAAATTATCAAAATTTGCTGGTTTTCCATGTTTTTGGGATAAATTGGATTACTACTTCCATTTTCACCTTTTTTTAATAAAAGCATATAGCTAATTTGATTTACGTTTACTTTTTTGTTTGACATATTTTTGTTTTGTTCTTATTATCGCTAGTAAAATTTGCTAGTTGAAATTTGTTCAACAAAAATTAGCAAGGAGAGTTAGTGGAACTGTAATTTTTGCTCTCTCAATTTTCTGACATTTCGCTTTCTTTGACCAGTTAGTGTATAAAGAAATGCACCTATTAATAACTTTTATTTTCTGAGGGAAAAATAAAACTAAAAAAATAACTTTTATTTTCAGAAAATAAAACTCAGAAAATAATGATTAAAAAACAACTTTTTCGATATAACTCATAACCGTTACAGTCCCTGCATGAAATTCATTAGAAAAATAATTTGGTAATAAAAACAGTTTGTATTCAAGCAAAGCTTGAGAAATAGATATGTACTTAGCATGTACAAACTCACTCAAAAATTTTGTTCGATGTTCAAAATTACTATAAACTAAAATAAAGCTTAAAGAGTTGTGGCGTTTTGATATTAAAAGCAACTTTATTTATTTCAATATTTGTTCATATTGTAATACAATAATATGGAAAAAAAAATTTGCGAAAGTTTTGAAACACGGTAACACTTCCTCAGATTTCATCAGGGTTTATGAGGTGCAGAATCTCCACGAAACCCTGAATTAGACAAAAACGAGAGCAGCAACCCTAAATTTTTGAGAAATATATATGTATTTTTACAACAACCACCTCCGGCCGCCATGCTGAACTGCCCTTCAAAAATTGACGCCATGCTGGTCTGCCCTTCAATGGCGATGGCACATCGACCATATATCGACTTTTTTAATCGATTTTCGATGAGCTAAGTCACTGTAGGTTATACCCCTGCCAGCCAACGCTAACCAGTTCTATCGAAAAATTCGATACATTCCAATCCGATACACCGATAATGCGCATAATCGATCAATTCACGGCCATTTTTGAACAATTGGTCAGCCGCAATTGAATTGGGTGAAAATCTGTGAGATATATTAATTTAAATTTACATACTCGGTACACTTTTACAAATATTTACAAACATTATTATTTTCTTTGCAGTATGTTAATGCCAACCATTGGCGAGGTATCGCTTCCACCATTTGAAATCAATCAACTATCTAATGCAGTTAAGATTAAAGCAATTGCCAGTTGGTACGGTAATTTATTAACTTTTAATTATTTGAATTCTCATTTTAATCCTGTTTTTCCGTAGGTAGGATTAACTTGTGGAAGCAGTGGATTAATTGAATTGTGTTGTGGCTTCAATGTTTCGATCTAATTACGCAGATGAAAGAGCCGAGCTCAAAGTTATTTCCGATATTTTCTTTAGTAAATATGGTCCTGAATTCGTGGAACATGCTCGTACCGCTACGGACGAACATCGAGTGTCTGAAAAGCTAATACAAAAACTACATTTTGAAGCTCCCCATCCACCATATTGTCAAGGACCAGGTGCCAGTGGAGGTGGTGGTGGAATGCCAAGCGTAGGTGGTGCTCGGCCACCTCAATCCTTATAACATACTACCGACGCAGCCAAAACATCATGAACGGAAAGATTCAAACGTTGTACGTGTCGGCTTCCCCTTTTATTAGGGGAGTAGAGAAGCTTTCACAGATCTCAAAACTAAAATCAAAACTTGTTTGGGTCCATAGATATTACTTCGGGCGAAGGCCATCAACGCAAAAAGTTGTTCTACACACATGTACGTACATACATATATGCATATGTGCGTGTTTTTATATGTGCTTTTCCTCGGAATTGGCGCAGTTTTGGTTGGTGAATTTCACAACTTCAACAACAAATATCTCGTGACCTATAAGACTCCGACAAGTTTCCATTTCAATTCTGAAATCTGTGACAGCCCCTCTACATCCCTGAAAAAGTAATTTTCTCGTAGCGTGTTTCCTTGATGGAAAGCCGGCCCAAGAGTACAATGGATTCTATGAAAAATCTTATTAAAGTTAGCCAAATCTTTTAGACATATGTATCCATATAGATTATAAGAATTTTTATTCAAATTTAGCTTTAAATAAGTAAAATATTCAGTTGTATAAGGAAATATAAAATAAAGAACAAAAAACTTTCATTAATTGGTGTTATTGCGCTAACTCCGATTTGGGAAATGCGCCAACTCAATGTAGCGCCAACTCAATGTAGCGCCAACTCAATGATTCGCTATTGCAATATAACACTGACTCAATTTCGTCCGCTAACACCAGCTCCAATATAGCGCTAGTGTAAAATGGCGCAACCACAACGCCAATAACAGCATCATAGTATATGTATACGTATGACAACGTCACAATTATGTGTGCTTGATAGTGATCTAAGTGACTTTAATTTCCAGCATATTTTCACATATATACGGAATATTTTTGCAAATGATTATGAAAATTAAAATTAATTGTGCCCTCGTATATGTAAGCAGAATTGCGCCAAAAGAAATAAAGGTTCAGACATTGGTGACTTGTAAGTATTTCAGTATCGTTAACCTTATTGTAAATTTATCGGTATTCATGTGAGCTGTTAGTGGTGCCGTAAATCTGTAAACAGCTGACACTTGTCGAGGCAGATCTTGGAAGGTAGGCGCATAGGCGAATTAAGAAATTTCCCATGTATTTTGTTATTGTAATTGGTAGATTGTAATGTCAAAATAATATTTCTCCTTGTAAAAATCTGAATTCGCTTGGGACTCGCCCATTACTATTGGCAATGATGTGAATTCGCTTTGATTTTGATATTATAATCTACCTTTGTAAATAATAAAAATAGGTAAAAAAACTTTTTAAGTTAAACGGTTTTATGTTATACATACATTGCAATGTTTAAGATAAATGTACTAAAAACCAAAAAATAATAAAATAGATACAGTCGTGGGAATTATAAACATTTGCATAGACTAGACTAAAATAAAACCGTGGGGCACGTCAATTGTCTACAATCGTTGATTAAAATGTTTGTTTTGTAATGTTACACTATAATTAGGCAGTTGTTCAACCGACAACGATGGACGTGTGATAAGTAGGGCTAGAATGTGGAAAAAAGCTAGCAAGCTCGATTATAAGCGAGTTTTAGGGTTTCATAGTGGTGAGCGAGTAGTACTTTTATCATATGTTTTGTCGATTAAAGACAAACTACGAGCAGTGAAACGATTCCTCGTGTGAATGTCCAACGATAAACTAGTTGAAACATCTCTTTTATTAACATGGAGTGTATAACTATTGGAATTTCCATGAGCAAGAAAATAGTAAGTATTTTCCTCACCGTCTGCGGGCCAACTGCCTAACGAAACGATTCTTCTATCGCACTTTAAGTCGATAATTTGTAGACAATTGACGTGCCCCCCGGTTTTATTTTAGTCTAGTCTATGCAAATGTTTATAATTCCCACGACTGTATCTATTTTATTATTTTTTGGTTTTTAGTACATTTATCTTAAACATTGCAATGTATGTATAACATAAAACCGTTTAACTTAAAAAGTTTTTTTACCTATTTTTATTTTCTAGTTTTTAGTTTTTATTTCGCATTCTGTTTAATTCATTTAGTGCTTCATTATTGCAAGGTTTCTTGCCCGTTAGTTTATTGCAGTCCAACGCCTCTATAGCGACCCACGCGCCACCTATCGGAAGTTTTTTTTAGGAAAATATTTCCTTTCAAGGTAGTAATACATGTTCCGAATTTCAGCCAAATCGGACCATAAATGCGATTTTTGTAAATAAAGCGACCCACGCGCCACCTAGCGGAATTTTTTTTTAAGAAAATATTTCTTTTCAAGGTAGTAATACATGTTCCGAATTTCAGCCAAATCGGACCATAAATGCGATTTTTGTAAATATAGCGACCCACGCGCCACCTAGCGGAATTTTTTTTTTAAGAAAATATTTCGTTTCAAGGTAGTAATACATGTTCCGAATTTCAGCCAAATCGGACCATAAATGCGATTTTTGTAAATATAGCGACCCACGCGCCACCTAGCGGAATTTTTTTTTTTAAGAAAATATTTCTTTTCAAGGTAGTAATACATGTTCCGAATTTCAGCCAAATCGGACCATAAATGCGATTTTTGTAAATATAGCGACCCACGCGCCACCTAGCGGAATTTTTTTTTTAAGAAAATATTTCGTTTCAAGGTAGTAATACATGTTCCGAATTTCAGCCAAATCGGACCATAAATGCGATTTTTGTAAATATAGCGACCCACGCGCCACCTAGGGGAATTTTTTTTTTTAAGAAAATATTTCTTTTCAAGGTAGTAATACATGTTCCGAATTTCAGCCAAATCGGACCATAAATGCGATTTTTGTAAATATAGCGACCCACGCGCCACCTAGCGGAATTTTTTTTTAAAGAAAATATTTCTTTTCAAGGTAGTAATACATGTTCCGAATTTCAGCCAAATCGGACCATAAATGCGATTTTTGTAAATATAGCGACCCACGCGCCACCTATCGGAATTCTTTTTTCATAATATTGCATTGTCATCGGGGTTATACATGCGTGCAAAATTTCAGATTAATCGGTTGACAGGAATAGGGTGAAATTTGAATTACTAAATTTGACCCAAGAATAAAGAATAAATAATAAAACAAACGGGGTGAGCTAAATAAAACCGTTTAAAAAAAGAAGTTTCTGCAGTCGCTAACGCGCCTACCTTCCTATATCTGCTTTCACAAGTGTCAGCTGTTTACGGATTTAGGGTTGCTAACCAAAATCCAATTGGTCTGTAAGTTAAGGATACAGCTACAGAATTACGATAAGGCACCAATGACTACCCAGCCAACATTTATTATCGTGGAAGTGACGAAAAAGTAACTTGAATAAGTTTAATTCAATCGCGGAAGATATCGCTTTCTTAACTTTTTCTTATCTTCGTTCGGGAAAAAGTGTTCCCCGTCAACGTTACGTCTATAATGAGTCATAAACGACACTACAGGAAGTATCTTCGAAGTGTCGTTTGGAGGAGAGAAAAAAGTTACGTACAAATAAACCAATACGACGCTTCCAGGAGTAACTTCTTAGTGTCGTCTTGGAGACAAAAAAGCGTTAATTATTAATTTCTCCTAGTTTTTTCACTTTATTTAGAAATAAAAATATATCTTCCTTTTATTTGCTTTTAATTATATTTAACACAAACCAAAGGACTTATAACATTTTCATTATACACTAATAAGAGTTGTAAGCATACAGCTTCATCTTCATGAAAATCAGTCGTTTAAAACTGCGAACGTGCCTTGCTTCATGCTACCAAATTAGAAATTTTCCAAATAGATGTGTGTTTAAGGCTATCAAAATTAGTGAATAAATAGGCTAATTACCGATTTTCAAATAAATAGGCCCCTCACATAATGAGAAATTGCAAATATATTCTACGGCGCCAACTTGTCATTCGAAACCCATTCCTATACGAGATAAACTTTAATTTATTATAGACCATCTAATAAATTAACCGTGTGTTCTATTACAATCACCTGGCAGGTTTCTTAGCAAATCTCATAATGTTATCAATGGTCTGTAGAAAAGCGTGATTAACTCGATAAACAACCTCCATGGTGGCATGCTTTATTCGCTTAACTTCATACGCTCAACCCAAAATGCTTCTGTCGATTTGGCTCGCAATTCTTCTCGGTGGCGTTGCGAATATATTTGAATTTTATCCCGTAAAGGGGGGTTTTCTTTCTACATATAAACAAATTGTTTTAATTTTTTTCAGCTGTCTATTTAATACAGAAAGTATCGTCTCCATATACACCAAGAAGTTAGATACGCGATAGACTATCTTTCGAATAACGTCTGGAAGTGCCTCAGACGTTACTTATTTGAGATAGACGAGAAAACGCTCTTCCAAATGTTGGGAGGGTAGTAACACAGCTTGTCGTAAGGTTGGTTGAATCAGCTGTTTTATAAGGTTACAGATAAGTCACCAATGTCTGCACTTTAAAACGGGGATGGTAAACAGTAACAAGCGAAAAATGTTATTTATCGATTATTCGATGACAATTGCGCTAAAGGTGTTATTGCTTTAAAAAGACACAGTCAGGCAAAAATGCTTAAAGGAGTACATCTTGGCACAGAAATTATGACCGAGTTGCGCTACCCACTCATATTACATGATCGTAGTAATAATACACAATTAAAATTATTTTCAGAAGCTTTTATTAAACAATAATATATAAATATTGCTAAAAAGGATAATAAATTTTATTATTAAATAAAAGTTAAATACGTTGCAACTCCTTGTACTTATTTCCCTCTATTCAGTCTATTGTACTAAAGCAGATTCCTTTTGTTCACTTATTTTGCAAAGAAAAGGCCAGTAGCATAGCTAAACCAAGCCTGTTTTGTATAATAATGTTGCATAAATATAAAAATCATAGTTTAATTACATTAAATTGGTAACATTTCCAAAAATAATCAAAATTTCTATTGCCTCCGACACACAAAAGCTGACGGAAAGAATCGCTCCGATAAACTGTCAAAAATCCGATCCATCGTGAACCAGAATGCCGATCAGACCTGTAAAATACTCAGTATATACTGGTACTAAGTACCGAATAAGTATAAGTACCACAGTACTTGTACTTAGAAATTCGGAGTACAAGTACTACAGTACTTGTACTTGGAAATTCCAAGTACAAGTAAAAGTACTTATCAATGTACATGCAAGTACTTTTTTGACAAACTATTTCAAATTGTTTCAAACAAAAAAATATCACCTCAGTTGATTTTGATTTAAAATTTTTATTTCAATCAAAACATTTAAAAAAGCAGAACAAAATCACAGATATGTGTACGTACTTAAAAAGTACTTATCAGTAGAGTACTTGTACTTATACTGGAATTTTGAAGTACAGGGGTACTTGTACTTGTACTGGTACTTGCACTTTACAGGTCTGATGTCGATTTCCGAACTTCGAAAAAATCTGCCGTTCATCGGACGTCAATCGAATTGCAGAATGCCATTTGATCCGATTCACCTCCGATGAAAGTGGATCGTAAACCGGAATAGATGTGAATATCTGGTAAAATTTATAATCGTTAGTATCTGCGTGTATTGATTGGACATTCAATATATCTATCCAACTCAGGTATTGCAATTTTCGGAGTTGTGCCTCTGTAAAAATGTTTTTGACACCTTTTAATATTACTTCGTCTCGTGCCCTTTCGGCTTTTAGATTGTTATTTTCGCTTTCTAGAAGCTTTATTTGCAACTTCAATATTGCTATTTGAAGAAGCATTAGATCCTTGGGAACATATTCTTTGTTAGAGCGAAAACCGTTTTCAAAAAACTTTTTAAATAATAATACATACGGAGAGTAATATGTAATGTTCGTTTTTTACAAATACCATGGTTTTCGGAATCCCAAGATAAGGGATACCACAGGCATCGGCACTGCTTCCTTTGTCAGCAAGCGTGGTTTTTCTGGGTTATGCGGTTGCCGAAAATCGCATTCGCAAAATGCGGCTCGCACACTTTTGAATTTTGTGTGAGCATCGCACCGCTGCTTTCCCTAACAGAATCATATCAGGGTCTGTGGGAGCGCCAAGCATTCTGAAACTCGACGCCGTCCAAGGTTTTCTACAACGGGCGTAGCTTGTTTTTGGCATTTTTGAAATGATGGCGCGAAAATTTAAATTTTAACGATTTTTTCTTCATAAATAATAATATTGTGAAAGGAAATAAAAATGTTACAAGACAACTATTGTTTTAAATTTTTACCAAAATACATACACCTAAAATACACATAAAAACAACACTTTTTTGGGAACAACTGGGGACAACATTGGAATTTCATTTTCAAAGAGCCGAATGACAGGAGAAAGAGGAAAACAGAATGAAATAGCTGCCTACTTACGTCACCTGGTTATTCCACCATGCTTTTGATTTTGAGCAATATGAAATCAGCGCAAAATCAAAATCAGGCAAAATCGTTCATTTTCATATTTTTTCATATTGATTAACTGCGACTTCTGATTTTTTAAAAGCGGAATCAAAGGTAAAGCTTTAGACGACTATACTCTCGCTAGAAAAAATCGGTTTTTTTAAGGGGGTAGGGGGGCGGAGGGGATCACAAAACTGAAGACCCCACCCTCCGGAGGCCTATGGTTCCCGAGATATACGTCGTTAAAGTTCCGATATTTCCCATACAAATTTCACTGAACACTCGCGAGGATTGTCGTTGGGTTGGCTGTTGCCGTTTGGGGAAAAAACTGCGTTGGCGGCCTTCGGCCGCGCTTATATAAAATAACCCTGGGTTACGCCATCAAAGTGCAGACGTGTGCCCTAACCGTAGCTACCGCCACGGTGATGTCCCTCTGCGTATATTTTAAGTGTAAAAAAATAAAAAACTTACCGAAGTTAAGTTTAAAGAATTATTTACATGTTGTTTGCCTTGATAAAGCCGGGTATCCACATCACAAGAAATGCTAAAACTCCATATAAAACAACGCTGAAGAAATAGTCAAGAAATTTTCTTGTGTGAAATTTTCTTTAGGCAGTATCCACTTCACAAGAAAATCTATTACAAATTTTGACGAAAAATGGGGTTGGCAACGCTGGTTTTGCCAAGAAATATATACGATTGTATATATTTCTTCAAGAAAAAATTAAACGTCAAAATTACTTAAGAAATAAATGCCAATTTTTTCTTGAGCAATTTCTTATGATGTGGATACCCAGCATAAAGCCGGGTATCCACATCACAAGAAATGCTAAAACTCCATATAAAAAAACGCTTAAGAAATGGTCAAGAAATTTTCTTGTGTCAAATTTTCTTTAGGCAGTATCCACTTCACAAGAATATCTATTACAATTTTTGACGAAAAATGAGGTTGGCAACGCTGGTTTTGCCAAGAAATATATACGATTGTATATATTTCTTGAAGAAAAAATCAAACGTCAAAATTACTTAAGAAATAAATGCCAATTTTTTCTTGAGCAATTTCTTATGATGTGGATACCCAGCTTAAGGCAGCAAAAAAAGTACTGTATAATACAACCCTGCATGTAGTCGGAAACACAGAAGCACACATAACTCGTTGCAGTTAGTGAAAAAATGTAAACAAATTTACAAAAGCGAGTTTTTTATAATAAAAACGTAAAATAGAATCGAAGTGTAAATGTAATTAAAAGGGTAATTATCTAGTTTACGGTGCAACGAATAAAATAGTTCCTTCTTTGAAAAGAGGGGTATCAATCGACGCATTTCGATCTCAGGAACACGAATCAGAAGGAGCTTAACTTTTTTATTTCAATAAGAAGTTATTAACAAAAAACATTATCATTTTTTGCTTGCTCATTACACATACATGAACACTCAAATTCAGCTTATTTCTTTACCATGGGATAATACATTCTTCATATTTACTACATCACACCCAAAATTATTTAATATGTTGCAAATAAATACTATTTTTTAATAAAACCAAAGTAAACAATTGAGATTCTTTCACTTTTTTCGAGCGATAATTGAGCTGTCACAAAGTTAGTTGGCAACGCTACGCACTATATTGATGAAATTGGCGTAGTTTCTTTACTTGTACTTTGGGTTTAACTAAAATATTATATTTATTTGGAACATATTAGCACATTTTGGGCGTGAAATAGCAAATATAAAGAATGTATTATCAAATGGTAAAAAAAATAGATTGAATTTGCGTGTTCGTGTGGGTGTAATAAGCAATCAAAAAATTAAAAGGTTTTTTGTTAATAACTTTTTATTGAAATAAAAAAGTTAAGGCCCGGTTTCACCAACGTGACTAAAGCTAAAACTATGTTTTAACTTAGTTTAGCCCAGATCTGAGGCTAACTTACTTTTGGGTTTCACCAAATAGTCTAAGAAAATAGCTTTGTAACCAACCTTTTATGGCGAATACTGGGTTTTTTGGTTGTTTTGGTTGCTGTATTTGCTCATTTTTTTGTCATATTCGCTCTGTTGGTAGTTGAATTTTCTAAAGCGACTCAAATTCTTAGTTTAGTTTTAGTCAAGGCAAAAGCTGACTAACTTGTGACTTAGCTTAGTTGCATGGTGAAACTGAAAACGTAAAAAAATCGGCTTAACTAAGTTGAAACCGGTTGGTGAAACCGGGCCGAAGTTCCGCCTTCTGATTCGTGCTTCTGAGATCGAAACGTGTCCATTAATATCCCGCTTGTTAAAAATTGACGAGTTTAAGCCGTTGCACCGTAAACTAGATTAGGGGTATTCGCTATCCCTAGCAAGATAGCACGGATTGCAAATATGCTAGACCAAAATATGCTACACATCGAGAGCACCCCATTGCACAGTCGTAGGAAATTTTAAGAAGCAGCTTTTCTTTTTAGCTAAAGGGACGCGTTCATCACTCACTTTTTAATAAATAAATCATTTTATTTTAGTAAATTTAATAAATACACATAAAAAATAACATTTTAAGCAAAATTCGAATGATGAAATTGAAATTGAAATTAGCAATTGGCAAATGTCAGCTGACGCAGGGTCGCAATTAATTTCCTACACTTCATAGCAAATAAATATACATAGGTTTAGTGTAGCATATTTTTGAGGTCTAGCATATTTTTGTGCGCATGTATTTTGTTGTTGTGCGTTGTAAAACTTTGCAATCCGTGCTAGGGTTATGCTATGGATAGCGAATACCCCTTATGTATATTTATTTGCTATGAAGTGTAGGAAATTAATTGCGACCCTGCGTCAGCTGACATTTGCCAATTGCTAATTTCAATTTCATCATTCGAATTTTGCTTAAAATGTTATTTTTTGTGTATTTATTAAATTTACTAAAATATAATGATTTATTAATTAAAAAGTGAGTGATGAACGCGTCTCTTTGGCTAAAAAGAAAAGCTGCTTCTTAAAATTTCCTACGACTGTGCAATGGGATGCTCTCGATGTGTAGCATATTTTGGTCTAGGATATTTGCAATCCGTGCTATCTTGCTAGGGATAGCGAATACCCCTATTGGTTTTGGTGTAGCATATTTTTGAGGTTTAGCATATTTCTGTGCGCCTGTATTTTGTTGTTGTGCGTTGTAAAACTTTGCAATCCGTGCTACGTGCTACGGTTATGCTATGGATAGCGAATTCCCCTATTGAATTTGCGTGTTCGTGTGGGTGTAATAAGCAATAGGGGCATTTCAGTTATTACATCTGGGTCTGGGTCAAGATAAATTTTTACTGAAACAATCCGGCTCATAATGAAAATTGGCTGCACTTGAAAATAACTAAAAAGAAGAAGAAACATATACAACATATACCCAGCAGTAAAAATCTGAAATGAATCCTTTATGAATCACTGATGAAATTCATAATGAGGAGGCATCAGTCAATACTTTCATATAAGGGCTGCTGCATTTTTTCAAATAAATGGCGCAAAAACAATTCTTCTGTACGTTAAAAAGAGACAAATACTCCCTCTAAAACAATTTGATTGACATTAAACTGCAAACTAAATGAAAATAACTATTTCAAAAATTATTTTTGGGAAATTTGAATTTAAATTACTGAAATAAATTATGAAACTCAAATGGCGGGATAGCTATGTATTCCGTGTTATAAGGAGAAGCCAGTGCGCAGTATAATTTTTCTTCGGGACTTCTTCTTTCCCCTTACGGCCAAAGCAGAAGCTTACAAGAGGCAAATTTAAAATTTGTATTTCCATATATTTTTTTATTTTAAATATAATTTATTTTATAGTTGTCAAATTGAAAAATTTGTCAGAAAAGCTGCCGAATGTCAAAAAACCTACCGAAATACAAGCTGGCTCGTTGGTTTTTAACCGCCTAGATGGTATTTCGTTTGGTTTTTTCAATATAGCTTGCTCGCTTGCACCAACGCAAAACGATAGTGATGAATATTCAACAAAGAATCATCAATGATCATTTAGCAGTGAGACAAATTTACTGTAGGGTATATGTATATATATGTATACATACACAAATGTCACTTTTCAGTTCTGCCAAATCAAAAAAGCACTGTGATGCCAAATCAACACGGAAAAAACAAATCGAACAGGGCGGATCAGAAATTGAACCAGCAATTTATCTGGTTTAATCGAGCTGAAATCTTTGTTGTTGCATTTACATGCAAAAATTTTTATCTGGGTTAGGATCACCGTATGTGAAACACGGCTAATAAAAAAATGAAATCGTTTTTTGTTAACTTTTTATTGAAATAAAAAAGGTAAGCTCCGCCTTGTGATTCGTGTTCCTGAGATCGAAACGCGTCCATTAATACCCCTCTTGTTAAAAATTTACGCGTTTTAGCCGTCGCACCATAAACTAAATTATTACCCAAATTTTCCTTTGGTTCATTATTTATGTATAAGTATACAAGCTGAGCCCGGCTCGTTAAAATATTGAGGAATTTTAGCCGTTACACTGATCTGCTTTATGATAGTCTGGTTCCCATACCTTCAAACAAGCACTAATGGAATGAGACATGAAATTTCTCAGGACCATCGCGCCACAGTTCCGAAGAATTATAAACATTTTTACAATTTGCAATTGCACTATTGTAATTAAAGCTTGTTCAGATTGGCGTAATTTAGGGGGTTATTTATGCAAAAATCGTTTCGGCGTTGATTACGCTTATGCCCTTATTATACAAAACGCGTGGACTTTTTGCGACGCAGTCAGGATGCCGACTAGGATTGGGCGATATATATCGATATATCAATATATCGATATTTTTAAAATAGTACAGCCGATAATATCGACGATATTTTGAACTACCGTGCATCGATAATCGATAATTCTTTGCCATATCGAGCCAAATTCGATATTTTTCATACATTTCTGATTCGCTTCGAATTTAACAGCAGAACATTTTTTAAGAAGTGTTATAACCATAATGTCCGGGTGCTTGAATTTACATTACTTTCTTCTTCAAGCAATTCTTATACCATCATTCTGTATTGCGAACGGAAGCTAAGTCGAACAAATCGTTTCGAGACGATTTCGTCTAGCATTGGCATTCTCTATGCTGTTCGTCAATTCTTGCGTTCCTTAGGCACTCTGCACACGAGGCGTATCGTCATAGACGCGTATTAGATACTACAGACGAAAGCTGTACGCTTTGATGTCGCGCACGTATATTTCAATTGAGGGCTGCACACGAGTCGTCAGATTCATGTATTCGTCAAAGTATGCTGGCTACATGTCGCTTGGCGTAAAGCAGTGCTGGTAGCTAGGCGTACTACGCTTAGAAAAGAGGAAGAAGAAGATGTTTGTTTACATTTTTCCACTTGGTGGAATTTATGAAAGCAGTAAAATTTGTGTAAAAAATCGGAAAAAATGAGTGTATAATTAAAGAAAATGGAAGATTCCGTAAAATTTTTTATCTTTTCTATTTAAAGCTTCGAAATTTAAAGCAAATACCGTATTATTAATTTGTTTGTTTGCTTTGTGCAGCGAAGTTTCATGTCGCTTCGTGTGCAGATCTTGAGGCGTAGAGAAATTGACGCTACATGAAATGTCTCGTACGCGTCTATGACGATACGCCTCGTGTGCAGAGTGCCTTACGTTATGACAAAATGTGAGACGAAAGCATTTGTCAAATACCAATTTACCATATAAAAATAATTTAAGATTTAAAAAAAAAATACTACTTTTTTTCAAAGTTTTTATATTTTTTAAGCATTTTTCCGATAATCTGGCTTCACTAGTCTGCTTTTCTTGTCTCTGTCAATATATTTATGTAAATATATATGTATATTTGTTTCCTTTGTTTACATTCGCAATAGTTTGTTTAAAATTTTTAAAATATATGCAAAATGTGAATAAATAAATGTAAATGAAAAAGATTAGGTGCAAAAACACTATTCAGCTCTTTTATATGTAGCTGTTGTGATCTCGCGCAAATATTCGGCAATGGCTACTGTTGCTAATTTTTTAGTAGCTTCGGTTTGTTGTTTCCCTGCTTCGGCTTATTCCTTGACCTAGCAATCATATCATATAAACTGCGATTTTGTCGCAATGATGGTCTCGTCGGCCGCGGCGTAGCGTTGTTTGTTGTGTGGCTTTTGGTGGGGACCATCCCAGTAATCAGTGATCTAGGTGGGTCTATTGTAGATGGAGTAGTCGTTGCTAGTATTGTTGTTGGAGGGCCTGTTGTGGATGGAGTGGTTTTTGGCAGTACTCTTGTTGTTGGTGTTGTTGGTGGTGCATGAATGCCTAACCAAGCGGAAGGGTAGCTTGATTCTTCCATTTCAAATTCATCAACGATAACAAAATAGTTTTCGTTTGAATTTGACATTTCGTTTCGTCGTTGTGTTGATTTTTCGAAATAGAGAATGTAAATTTCTTACGTTTTGGCAGCTGTTTTCGTCTGCTTCTGCTTTCGTTATACATAATGCAAACAGGCGAACGATTCGTCTCTGACACGAAACGAACGTTCGTTTCGTGATACAGAATGAGGGTGTTAATGATGTTTATGTTTATACTTCAGGATTCGTAGAATATCTGTAGATCCATCCAACTTTAACAACAAATATCTAGTAAACTATAAGTCTGCGGCAGGTTTGGATTCCAGTTTTGAGATCTGTGAGAGCACCTCTAGCCCCGTGAAGAAGTGGTTTTTCGCGGGACGTGGTTCCTTAATGTGAAGCCAGCCCTTCCGATATATTGATATATCGATGTTTTTACACGGCATAAATTGATGTTTTTTTAAATATCGATACAATATATATCGATATATTTTTCCAATTTGCCCATCCCTAATGCCGACAGTCAACAACGAGTTGACGACCCGTTTCCGAAGCCCGAGTTCGTTCCGAGTTAGACAAAGTGCGTGCGCGTATGAAAAGACAAAAATCAGCTGTTTTCTATTTTGAACAGCCTTGTGAGTGTTGCCGTATTTGAAATAATCGGAAGACACAAAAATTTCACATGAAATACCCAAACTTAGTACCGATGTTTATTCTCAATTTAAATTTTTAAATATATTGTTTTCTTTAAGAAAAAAAGCGACACAAGCGAAAATTTTTAATAAAAAAATGCGCGATTTTGTATTCCAAGTTTTGGTAATTATCTAGTTTAGGTGACAACGGTGAAAATTGGTAAATTTTCAAGAAGTGGGGTGTCAATCGACGCGTTTTGATGACATGAACACGAATCCGAAGCGGAACTTAATTTTTTAACGCAACAACAAAAGACGGCGGTGTAAAAACGGGTTTTTGAGTGGCGTGGTCCTATCCCTCCTCAGGAGTCAGAGTTGCAGTTCTGATGTATTTTGTTATTTTCTTGTTGAAAAGTGAAAAATAAGTAAAAGAAACTACTTTTTTGGCAATGAATAAAGGAATAACTATACGCAATTTTTATTTCGTGCAAACACAAAAAAATTTCTAAAAGCTGCCATTGTCGCAATTTTGTTTGCCTGTGTGAATTTTATGACGGTAAATATCAGTGGTTCACTATCCGCTGGCCCGCTATCCGTTGACCCATTCAAAAATGGTAAAAAGGGATAATTTTGAAATAAAAATTACTTTTATTTATCGTAAATTACTAGTTACTAACATCATTTATGTAACTTTTTTATTACATCCTGTGCGAATTTATGCTCCGAAAAAAGTTATAACTGGATAATCTCGATTTTAAGTTTATTTGAAACTAAAATAAACGTATTAAAAATGGTTTCATGTGAATTAATAACATATATATAAATGATAATTATTTTCAATAAATGAGCTAAACAATTATCTAATAACTCATATTTCGCTTAAGTAAACTTAAGCTGTTTTTCCTATGAAGAAAGATATATTCCATTACATTTTACACTCGCATTGATTTCGTTTAATAATACAATGAAAAATACCGTTCAAATGTTTTAGTGGCTAAAAAAGTTCGTTCGGCAACACCGCGTTGAGCAAAAGCAATCAGCTGACACGTTTTCCGGCAAAAATCAAAATGCTCGTTGATTTCTGCGGTACGGGCTGCGTACTCGTATGTTTCGGTCGTTGGTGAGTTTTCATTTATATGGCACTCTCATAAGGTAGATCGTGTCAGCTGACACGGGTTGCGGCAACTCGTTGTTGACTGTTAGCACCATCACTCTCACTCACTCACGCTCACCTTCGCCCAAAAGTTGGTATTTTATAAGCTTTTACGTTTTTTCGTTCGCTCCGTTGCGTAGTCACGACGATTGTCAAACGCTTTACGTAGCCTATTTACCACTTTTCTGGTTTTCTTCATTTCCTTAGTAATTTTTGGTGTGTTTTTTTTAATCGAACTGTTTTATTGATTGGTTAACCCTGGAAAATTGGCAGCTTGCAACCCAATAAACATTTTTTTCATTTTCAATTTGAGGTACATTTGAGGCACATTTTTAGTATGGGATTTCGGGCTGATTCTCAATTTGATAGATTTCATTTTCTCCAATTTCAAAGTTGGTACGAAAGGAAATGCAATCAATAGATGTATGTATGTATTACATATTTCTACTCTAGAGTACAGAAAAATTGAGGGATAGTGAGAGAGTTTGTGTTATGAGCGCAGAAATGGAATGGAATAAATAGATGTATGTATTAGAGCCCTAGATACCCGGGTATCGAGCAATTCGATCTGATCGTTTTTGTTTGAAGCCCGTTTGTTCTTCAAATGCCCGTATAAACATTCGAGCATTCGAGCTTACAAACAAAAAAAATGTGTATCGGAAAAACAAAAATAAAAAAACTACATATGGAGAAGAAAAAAAATAATAAACAAAAGAAAAAAACAAACTTCAAAATGCCTGAATTGTTCAAATGCCCGTACAAACATACGGGTAATAAACAAACAAACAACTGTTCGAGCATTTGAACAACATTTGTTCGGGCTACTCGAAAATGTTCAAAAAAAATCTGGAGCTCTAATGTACATACGTACATGAATAAAAACCAGGGACCGATTTTAATCGTTATTTTTATTTCTTCGGATGAAAAAATCATTATGAAAACTTCGTTAACAATAAAATGCAAGTATGCCGATACAATGATTTTAGCACATTCTATCCAAATATGAGCTCAATTTTATTCTGAAGATTTTTATTTTTTAAATTTTTAAATAACCATTATTTACGATTTTTATTTTTTTGATCAAAAATAATTTTTATTATTGGATTTAAATTTTTCCGATGAAACTTGATCGATTTTTTATGATTTTTATTTTTTCGATCAAAAATAATTGTTATAATTGGATTTAAATTTTCCCGATCAACTTTAATCAATATTTTTTTATTTTTTCTCCGATCATAGTAAACTTTTTCAAACGTTAGTGAATCCTATATTTGATGGCCTGAAGTTGACGATTGTGCCAACATTGGCGCAGTTCTATTTGAGAACAAAATTTGCAAAAAAAAAACAAGTTTTTAGAGTTTATTATGATCGGAAAAATTTAAATCCAATAATAAAAATTATTTTTGATCGAAAAAATAAAAATCATAAAATATCGATCAAGTTTCATTGGAAAAATTTAAATCCAGTAATAACAATTATTTTTGATCGAAAAAATAAAAATCATAAAATATCGATCAAATTTCATCGAAAAAATAAAAATCAAATTATAACGATTAAAAATGATTTTTTTTATAAAAATGATAATCGTTACGGTCCCTGATAAAAACAAATACAATTTTTGTTAATTTTTTTTGATATCAACGAAACCAAATTATTCTGATTAAAGGTTTATTGATAATTTTTGAAACGCAAAAATTTTGTTTCTGATAATTAACAAAACAAAATAATTTTTGGATATTTTTTATTGATATTTTTTGAAACAAAATTATTTTGTTCATTTCGTTGAGCAGCCTTGTTAGTATGTACATATGTATTACATATTTGTACTCTGATGTGATGTTTTTCATTTACCCGTGCGGGTGAATTTCGCCTGTGCCTTTTGTACAGTCACATGAGTATATTAATATCTTTTTTAATATGCATACATACATACATATGAGAAACAAACTATGTTTTTAATAAAGTTTGTGTAACTTCACAAAAAGCAACAAACAAATAAAATAAGAGTAAAAAATACGGAATCATTAGCCGTGTTTTTATTTAAGCGCATATACATCTGCGCTTAAATTTTGTATGTACAACTAAGCGCGGATAGAGATGTGCGCTTAGAAATCCATACAAAATTTAAGCGCAGATGTATATGCGCTTAAAAAAAAACAGGGCTATTATTACACACAATCATTTTCAACCATCATAATTTCAACCGTTAAGAGACTGCTCACGTAAAACAACGAACGTAGATTGAAATTTTGCAAACACACAAAATTTCTTCGTTCCTTGAAACCTTGACATGATGAAATTCGTGAAATGGTACAAAATGCGAAACAAATTTTTTTTCAAATGTGTTGTAAGTTATTCTAAAATTGAACACTTGAAAATATGTTTATTTTCGAATTATAAATGCTGATTCTCAAATTTAGAAACAAAATTTTCTCAACGTTTTAGAATTTCTTTTTCAGTGTTTAATGGGAAGTCAACAAAAATAAAAAAAAGTATTTGTTGACATTGTGTGTAAATAAATACATACATACGTGTTTTGTTTAGTTTGTTTTTTTGAATAAAATATATTATTTATATGCAACATATGTATTAAAAAAAATGTGTGTGTAATGCAGTAAATATACATATATGTGCGTGTTATCCAATGTTAAAAAATAAGATGCCTTTGTGTGTTCGTGCGTGTGCAAGAAGCACGACAAAAGTTAAAACGTTTTTATTAATAACTGTTTTATTTAAATCAAAGAAAAAATTAGTTCAGCATCATATTCGGGTTCGCGAGATTGAAAGGCGT
The DNA here is from genome assembly GCA_960531455.1 of Urophora cardui. Taxonomy (NCBI): domain Eukaryota; kingdom Metazoa; phylum Arthropoda; class Insecta; order Diptera; family Tephritidae; genus Urophora; species Urophora cardui. The sequence continues at coordinate 41,395,799 of OY482671.1, forward strand.
CGATTGATACCCCGTTTTTTTTTGCTTGGCTAATTTTAGCCGTTGCAAATCAAACTATATCGAATGCTCACTCGAACAAAAGGAAGTGACTCTTTTGACAGTTAAAGTGACCGTTTTCGTCACTTTGCGTTTTATAAAATACCAAAAACGTAACATACTCACCAAAAAACGTAACACATTCAGTGATGTGATACGTAGAGAAAATTCCCTACATGTAGGGATTTTAGTCGGAAAAAAGTGACCGTAGGGAAAGAAGGACAGATTTTTATAAAATAGCTAAATGTAGGGATTTTTCGGCAAAGTCAAATCAAAATTTCAATTCAACTTTTTTTCACTTCAACACTGACTGTCGATCTGAATAATGAAAATGCTGCGAAGTATTTGACGCAATAACTTTTTTTTTATTATTTTTTAGAGAAATGCTGTACCTATGATAGTATCAATGAAATGTTTCGTTCCCTTACATATTTATATGCCTACGTCTACCTACCTATATATCGCACGTTTTATTCAATAGGGATTTAACTAAAAAAAAAATTTTTTTGGGAAAACGCAAACAAACTTTTAGAGCCTATACACACTTGCGACTTGCATGGGAATGTATGGAAGCATTCACACTACATTCAATTAGTCGAACAACTGAAACAGTTGGATTTGCATACAACAGCCCAATTCGACTAAATCGATTGAGTCGCAAGTGTGTATAGGCTCTTATAATATCAAAGAGTTTCCTTCTACGGCTAACTACGAAATCACTTTTATTTCCGCCATTTTTATCGTTTTGAGTATTTTATAAGACTAGACTCAAAGGCATGACCCAGTTATTGAAATATATGGCAAAACCCCAGAAATCGAAAATTTCGAGTTAAATCCCTATTACATAAAACGTGCGATATATATGTTACATACAACGCATTAATACATATATTTTTTTATTATAATAATTGTTCAAAACAGTAAATCATCAGTATTTTATTGTAATTTTTTTTGGATTTCTTTGAGAGCCAGTGTGTATGCAGTATGCAGTAGAACAGCCGATTTTCATTATTTAGTAAAAGAAAAAACGTTCATCTACTGCCGTGCGGTTTCTTCATTGTTCTAGCATGGAAATAACTAAAAAAAGTGTAGGGAATTACGTAGGGAAAATTTGAAACAAGCGTAGGGAAAAGTAGGGATTTTTTTCTTGCTCTGTAGGGAATTTCCAAAAAAGTATCTACCATCACTGAACACATTCACTTCGAGTCACTCAGGCACTCTGCACACGAGGCGTATCGTCATAGACGCGTACGAGACATTTCATGTAGGGTCGATTTCTCCGCGCCTCAAGATCTGCACACGAAGCGACATGAAACTTCGCTGCACAAAACAAACAAACAAATTAATAATATGGTATTTGCTTTAAATTTCGAAGCTTTAAATAGAAAAGATGAAAAATTTTACGGAATCTTCCATTTTCTTTCATTATACACTCATTTTTTCCGATTTTTTGCACAAATTTTACTGCTTTCATAAATTGAACCAAGTGGAAAAATGTAAACAAACATCTTCTTCTTCCTGTTTTCTAAGCGTAGTACGCCTAGCTACCAGCACTGCTTTACCCAAGCGACATGTAGCCAGCATACTTTGACGAATGCATGAAGCTGACGACTCGTGTGCAGCCGTCAATTGAAATATACGTGCGCGACATCAAAGCGTACAACTTTCGTCTGTAGTATCTAATACGCGTCTAAAGCAGTACGCTCCGTGTGCAGAGTGCCTTACAGTCACTTTCAGTCACCTAATAATATAATACAATGGCGCTATTATAACTCTGACGAGTTTTATGGCCGAGCTTCTCTCCCAATTCGAGGTGTGCTCCTTTTTGTTTTTCCTACTAATTGGGTGGACCTACAGTTTAATGCCGGCTCCGAACGGCGAATGCATTTTTTGTGAGAAGCTTTTTTCATGGCGGTATGCCGCCCACTGCCGAGAGGTGACCGCTGCTCTTAAAAAACCCAATAATTGGATTTTTACTAATTAGAAAATTTTGTTTGGCTCGGACCGTGGTTTGAACCCGAGACCTCTGGCATAGCAGGCGAGCACTCTACCCACTGCACCACAGCGGCCACCTAAAGAGATACAAAATACGAACACGACAAAAAGTGACTCTGGGTGACTCGTTGCGTCGCGTTGCGTTTTGCAAAATAAGGCCCTTAAACAAAGTATACTCCAAGCAGGGTGCCCAGATTACTAAAAAAATAGCGCAATTTCAAAAGGAAAAAGCGCCCAAAATTCACAAATCCAATAAAACACATAAAGTCGACATAACAAATCTTTTATTTTAGGAATGATAATAACAAAAATAAGGTACAAAAATTGCTGTCTTTTATCCATATTTTTTGTCTTCGGCACTATAAATATTCTACAAATCTAGAATAAAGTAATAATAGCCGTTTTCGATTCACAATTTCTCTGCTGGTTATAAATTTCCTTCTGTCAAATTTATATGTGAATGATAGCGAGCAGAGGGAAATTTTTATCGACAAGTTAGCGAGTATGGCTACTACTCATTATGGATTCAAACTTTTTTGTTCGATCCGACCTCGCTTGTGTGATGGCGAATCGAAAACGACAAATAATAAAATAATAATAGGGCCTAGATGTTTCGCTGATGAATCAGTCGACACAATTTTAGTTTAATACCTTTGTTTTAGCCACTTAAACTGCGTTGCGGACGTTACACAAAATGGAAGTAGTTTTCAGGTTATTAACTAAATCAGCGATTTTCTTCGAATTTCGAAGTATAAATGAGAGAAGTTATTAGAGATAAATTGAAGAGAAAAGCCAGGGGTTGCCAAAATCCGCCACAGAAATAAGCTAAGAACAACATATGATTATCTATGACAAGGCTCGGCAAATTTGTAAATCAAGGCTCGGCGTTTCATAGATCTTAAGATCAGACAAACAAGTTACGCTCTTCACACAGACAGGTTGCGCTCCTTGTTTAAAAAATGATTTAGTCGTCGCTGAACAAGTGGCCAAACAACATCGTGTGTGGCTATCGCATGTTTGCGCAGCGAATGTTAAAAATGTGCATGTACGTATGTAGATATATGCATGTATGTATGTTTGTTCGCCATACCCTGCAAAAAAATTTGCGATTAATCCCGAAAGAGATTTGTCCCGGATTCATCTCTTTCGGGAACAATCGGTCCACAATTAGTCCCCGATTGTTCCCGCACGGGTATAAATGTACTATACAAAAATATTCAATGTATGAATTAAAAAAAAAAATTATATTAATAGGTAAAACTGAACACCCTTTCTTTTAATAACAATGATGAATAATAATTTCAACAAAATGTTACCAAAAATTCCTATTGGAAAATCAATTACAATTATAAACTCAATATTGACTATGTAAAAAAAATTTTATTTATTGATTATTATTATTTTTTACAAACGTAAAACTTATTGTATAATCTTTACTTAAGTAGGCATGAACATTTATAAATTTTAAAGATTGTTATAAAAAATAGCCTTGGCTAATTTTGAAAGATTCCTCACATGTATTTTACACTCGCATAATGCATTCTCAAAAATTAAAATATTTTGAGGAGATATTTAATTTTTTTAAAAGATTTCTCTACAGCATGGCTCGGCAAATTTGTAAATGCAAGTGTATAAGTGAGAGCGCTTTGATCGCGCGAACCAATTGAATTGCGTGTCATTCACTTGTTAGACAGCAGCAAGTAAACAACATATTTGTGAATGCGCGCTATTTTTTTATGGAATAATTGAATTTCTGTTTACATTACTACCCCTCTAATTTTTACGACTCCCGCCAATTAACTTTTTTTTCTAAAAAATTCAATAATTTATATGTATAAATACTGCGCCCCTTATTTTTAATACCCTTGCCCCCCTAATTTACGTAAAATATATTCATTTTATAACACCAATTTGGTGAATGCGCTAATCGAATAAACTTTCTTCTAACATTTATAGCAATTAATAATTTTTACATTTTCATAAAAAATAGCCTTGGCTTACAACTTTGGATGAAAGCGATTAATCTACATTTGTACCTGTTTGGGTATACAAATTGAACAATTAGTCTCTTCACAGGATATTCTCGAAAAAAAAATGCAATCAATTCGCCCCATATAAAGGGATGTAAAATTGTACTAGTCGCACGCTCCCTTGCGATTGATCCCGGACACGTCCCGTATTAATCGAATTTTTTGCAGGGTAGCGATCAAAGCGCTCTCACTCATACACTTGCATTTACAACAAGGCTCGGCAAATTTGTAAATGCAAGTGTATGAGTGAGAGCGCTTTGATCGCTACCCTGCAAAAAATTCGATTAATACGGGACGTGTCCGGGATCAATCGCAAGGGAGCGTGCGACTAGTACAATTTTACATCCCTTTATATGGGGCGAATTGATTGCATTTTTTTTTCGAGAATATCCTGTGAAGAGACTAATTGTTCAATTTGTATACCCAAACAGGTACAAATGTAGATTAATCGCTTTCATCCAAAGTTGTAAGCCAAGGCTATTTTTTATGAAAATGTAAAAATTATTAATTGCTATAAATGTTAGAAGAAAGTTTATTCGATTAGCGCATTCACCAAATTGGTGTTATAAAATGAATATATTTTACGTAAATTAGGGGGGCAAGGGTATTAAAAATAAGGGGCGCAGTATTTATACATATAAATTATTGAATTTTTTAGAAAAAAAAGTTAATTGGCGGGAGTCGTAAAAATTAGAGGGGTAGTAATGTAAACAGAAATTCAATTATTCCATAAAAAAATAGCGCGCATTCACAAATATGTTGTTTACTTGCTGCTGTCTAACAAGTGAATGACACGCAATTCAATTGGTTCGCGCGATCAAAGCGCTCTCACTTATACACTTGCATTTACAAATTTGCCGAGCCATGCTGTAGAGAAATCTTTTAAAAAAATTAAATATCTCCTCAAAATATTTTAATTTTTGAGAATGCATTATGCGAGTGTAAAATACATGTGAGGAATCTTTCAAAATTAGCCAAGGCTATTTTTTATAACAATCTTTAAAATTTATAAATGTTCATGCCTACTTAAGTAAAGATTATACAATAAGTTTTACGTTTGTAAAAAATAATAATAATCAATAAATAAAATTTTTTTTACATAGTCAATATTGAGTTTATAATTGTAATTGATTTTCCAATAGGAATTTTTGGTAACATTTTGTTGAAATTATTATTCATCATTGTTATTAAAAGAAAGGGTGTTCAGTTTTACCTATTATTATAATTTTTTTTTTTAATTCATACATTGAATATTTTTGTATAGTACATTTATACCCGTGCGGGAACAATCGGGGACTAATTGTGGACCGATTGTTCCCGAAAGAGATGAATCCGGGACAAATCTCTTTCGGGATTAATCGCAAATTTTTTTGCAGGGTATGGCGAACAAACATACATACATGCATATATCTACATACGTACATGCACATTTTTAACATTCGCTGCGCAAACATGCGATAGCCACACACGATGTTGTTTGGCCACTTGTTCAGCGACGACTAAATCATTTTTTAAACAAGGAGCGCAACCTGTCTGTGTGAAGAGCGTAACTTGTTTGTCTGATCTTAAGATCTATGAAACGCCGAGCCTTGATCTATGATACATAGAGTACAAATAGTACATATTTCATATTCATGATAATCAGTAACTAATATCGCCCGAGTGATGAAATTTCATCCGTGCAATGACCTCGTTCTAAAAAATATGCGAAAGTTTCGATAATGGTGCCACTCATTAAGATATAAATTTTTAAAGTTTTATGAGTCATATCTCAGAAACCGAAGCAGGTATGTCGATTAAATTTGGTACGCGTGATATTAGGGCTGATTATTTAACCCGGGTAATGAGATACCCGGGTACCCGGGTAGTGAATGAAGCCCTACCCGGGTATTAAAATGCCCGGGTACCCGGGTAATGCCCGGGTACCCGGGTTTTTTATTACCCGGGCAGGCCCGTTCGGCCCGGGTAGCCGGGCATCGAAAAATTACCCGGGTACCCGGGCGGCCTCGAAACTGTTAGAAATGAAATTTTAAAGACTCCGTATGTATAGAAAGATCGTACAATATGAGTATCAAACGAAAGGAGATGGCTTCTGGTTTCATTTGGACTTCGATATGTTTCGATAAATTAATCGATAACTGAGTTATCGGTCAAAATGTGATTGCACAAAAACCTTAATATTACCTTACAATATGGGTATCAAACGAAAGGGGATGGCCCCAGGTTTCATTTGAACTTCGATATATTTCGATAAATTTATCGATAACTGAGTTATCGGTCAAAATCTGATTGCACAAAAACCTTAACATTACCCCACAATATGGGTATCAAACGAAAGGGGATGGCCCCAGGTTTCATTTGAACTTCGATAAATTTCGATAAATTTATCGATAACTGAGTTATCGGTCAAAATCTGATTGCACAAAAACCTTAACATTACCCTACAATATGGGTATCAAACGAAAGGGGATGGCGCCAGGTTTCATTTGAACTTCGATATATTTCGATAAATTTATCGATAACTGAGTTATCGGTCAAACTCTGATTGCACAAAAACCTTAACATTACCCTACAATATGGGTATCAAACGAAAGGGGATGGCCCCAGGTTTCATTTGAACTTGGATATATTTCGATAAATTTATCGATAACTGAGTTATCGGTCAAAATCTGATTGCACGAAAACCTTAACATTACCTTACAATATGGGTGTAAAACGAAAGGGGATGGCCCCAGGTTTCATTTTAACTTCGATATATTTCGATAAATTTATCGATAACTGAGTTATCGGTCAAAATGCGATTGCACAAAAACCTTAATATTACCTTACAATATGGGTATCAAACGAAAGGGGATGGCCCCAGGTTTCATTTTAACATCGATATATTTCGATAAATTTATCGATAACTGAGTTATCGGTCAAAATCTGATTGCACAAAAACCTTAACATTACCCTACAATATGGGTATCAAACGAAAGGGGATGGCCCCAGGTTTCATTTCAACTTGGATATATTTCGATAAATTTATCGATAACTGAGTTATCGGTCAAAATCTGATTGCACAAAAACCTTAACATTACCTTACAATATGGGTGTCAAACGAAAGGGGATGGCCCCAGGTTTCATTTTAACTTCGATATATTTCGATAAATTTATCGATAACTGAGTTATCGGTCAAAATGTGATTGCACAAAAACTTTAATATTACCCTACAATATGGGTATCAAACGAAAGGGGATGGCCCCAGGTTTCATTTGAACTTCGATATATTTCGATAAATTTATCGATAACTGAGTTATCGGTCAAAGACCTAATTTTGTACGATATATCGACCAAATTTTTTGTGTCACTTTATATACTTTTGTTGTAGAAACTAAGCACATTTTATGCCAAAAAAGCAGTACTATATTAATTTGAACTCTTTCCTATATAATACAGCCAGAAATATCATAATCTTTGTAAATATGTTCTGAGAAAAAAACCCGCATGTAGCACAGTACACGTGATGGAAGTTAACTTATTACATTAAGACCAGCCACAAATGACAGCAGAAAACGCGCAGAACTTGGGCAGGCAGAAAACGCCGGTTTACAAAAACCCTCGATTTCCTTGTACTTCTGCCAATGGGCACACATGAAGACGCGCGTTTCTATGGCTTTCTGCCCAAGTTCTGCGCGTTTTCTGCCGTCATGTGTGGCTGGTCGAAGAGTAATTATAACGAAAAAATCTGAAGTAAAATGACGTCTAAGCTTGTTACTTTGTTTTGCTTTTATTAAATTTTTTAAACCATGTTAAATTAATCCAAAATGAAGTAAGATATCCTATACAAATAAAACGCTTATGGTTTCAGACAAATCGCAAAAAATAGCATACCTTTGACCCATATCTGGGTGCCCGACCTAGGAATAATAATCAGTACATCCTACGTGAAAGACCTGCACAACACCTTTCAGGAGCATCCCATGGGAAATGGTAAATTTGTCCCGTACAAACATTTCGATTTCTCACACATATACCAGTTTTTAAAATGCAAGCTTCTCCTTTTGTTTAGAAATTAGCCACACAACATTGATGAACCAGAAACTTTGTTTGATAACCTTTTGGCTTGTCGGTAAATTGTAAATATTTATACCATTTGTCCCGTACATACAATGTAAAAAATTACATTACATCATTTTTAGTTCATTTGGAATAACCTTATTTCTAATATTTTTTCTCTTTGAATAAAACTTGATATTAGTGCTACCACATTTACTTTTTCATTTTTTTCTAATACAAATAAGTAATTTGCCAAAAATTGCTCCTGGTTCGCATAAACCAAGGATCATGGTAGACCAGCCCTCTCCCGTACAAACACATAACTATTTTAAGATTTTTCATACATACACGAATATTTCAAAAGCAAGTTTCTGCTTTTAATAAGTTTTATCAAACAGTAATAATGCACCAGATATTCTGTTGGTTAACATTTTGGTGTGCCTTTAATTCAAATCGAAAACTGTAAAAATTCGTACAATTTGTCCTGTAAAAACCTTCATTTGATACCAATATTGCTCAGAAATATTCCGTGGTTAACCAATACCCGGATTCTAGAAATTGCCATCGCTAAATGAGATCGCCATCCCCTTTCGTTTGATACCCATATTGTAAGGTAATATTAAGGTTTTTGTGCAATCAGATTTTGACCGATAACTCAGTTATCGATAAATTTTTCGAAATATATCGAAGTTCAAATGAAACCTGGGGCCATCCCCTTTCGTTTGATACCCATATTGTAAGGTAATATTAAGGTTTTTGTGTAATCACATTTTGACCGATAACTCAGTTATCGATAAATTTATCGAAATATATCCAAGTTAAAATGAAACCTGGGGCCATCCCCTTTCGTTTGATACCCATATTGTAGGGTAATGTTAAGGTTTTTGTGCAATCAGATTTTGACCGATAACTCAGTTATCGATAAATTTATCGAAATATATCGAAGTTCAAATGAAACCTGGGGCCATCCCCTTTCGTTTGATACCCATATTGTAGGGTAATGTTAAGGTTTTTGTGCAATCAGATTTTGACCGATAACTCAGTTATCGATAAATTTATCGAAATATATCGAAGTTCAAATGAAACCTGGGGACATCCCCTTTCGTTTGATACCCATATTGTAGGGTAATATTAAGGTTTTTGTGCAATCGCATTTTGACCGATAACTCAGTTATCGATAAATTTATCGAAATATATCGAAGTTCAAATGAAACCTGGGGCCATACCCTTTCGCTTGATACCCATATTGTAGGGTAATATTAAGGTTTTTGTGCAATCGGATTTTGACCGATAACTCAGTTATCGATAAATTCTCGTTTTTGAGGAACAAAAGCAAACGTCTGAACATCCAAACATCGCTACATATGTACATTTCTCGTTCATCCATAAACGAGCGGCCTATTGTGGTAAGCAGCGTTTGTCGCATTATCCGGCATCAACAAGAATGCCCGGGTACCCGGGTACCCGGGCATTACCCCGCTGCCCGGGTAGTAAATGGGCCGGGTACCCGGACAATACCCGGGCATTACCCGGGTACACGGGTATCATCAGCTCTACGTGATATAATTGATAAGACAATACTAAAAATTGTCTAAATCGGTTGACAAACACGCCCATTCTCATATAGTGGTACGAGTATTATAAAGGGGCCTAATAAAAACATTTTGAGCGATATCTTGGTCAAATATTAAGATTATTGATTGAAAATTTGTGGTCTCAGTCCTACTATAGACGTAAAACAAAAAACATAAATAGTTTTGAAAGTGGGCGTGGCACCGCCTCTTTTTAAAAAAAGTAATCTACGAGACTTCGGGGCCCATAACTCCACAAATAATTCAGATATTACGACGAAACTTGGTGCAAACCCTGGTTGCAGAGCTTCAAGAGCTAAATATAGCTAACGTAGATAAATACATAAGAACGTGCTGGAGGAAATATATTACCGATGAAGTAGCCGAGCATTTTTCGTGGATGGCACTGGTGTGAAAATTAGTGCAATTGGTTTGGCAACGACTGCAGCAATAAGAAGTATGTATGTATGTTACATTTTCAATAATACTTATTAGGTTTAATCTTTTACTTTGTTCTCTAAGATGCATTTTTCGCAACAAATTCAATTCAGACGAAGAGGTGTTTACGACGATTTCGAAGAAGCACTTTCAATATGCCCATGACAGGAAAAAGAAGTTGGCAGCATACCATCGAAAACAAAATTAATATATTATTATAATTATAGCATCCACTACCGTTGTATTGTTAATTAATAGCCCTGTTTTTAGTTAAGCGCATATACATCTGCGCTTAAATTGTGTATGGATTTCTAAGCACACATCTCTATCCGCGCTTAGCAGTCCTTACAAAATTTAAGCGCAGATGTATATGCGCTTAAATAAAAACAGGGCTGATATATTATTATAATTATGGCATGCATTACCATTGTTTAGATTATATTAAACAGCAGTCAATAAAAAAACTTTATACCTAAAATTTAGCTATGTTTATGGGCATTATTTTACGCATTGGAAATCAGTCGGTAAGACAGTCCAAAAGGTCGTTTGTACATTTACGATAAAAAAAAACGGACACTCGTAGGCACTGAACATTTTAAAGCGAAACAGTATTCGTAGGCGAATCGTAAACGGATTTCATAAATGATGTATTGTGGAACGATTTTCCGTCATCCCTTGTCAAGTTTGGTTTGGAGAAAAATCGGTTTCGGCTAATATGCGCCATCTTCAGTGTCTTCTTTCGTTCTGAGTTATTTTGTGTAAGTTCGATAGTATTTATAGTAACTAACTTCTGTCGTTTTGTTCAGGTACTTCGTGTTCATGTGATGTGTTCGTGCATTCGTGCGTTCGGGTGACGTGTGTGTGTGTGAGTCTGTGTTGTGTGTTTAGGTATGCAAATACATTTTTTGTCATATTTTCATTATTGTACCCTCATTAACCAGGTAGGTAAAAGTCCGTTATTGTCCGTTTGTGTGTTGTTTTGTTTATGTCGATTTTAAGTCTTTTGTCCTCTTTCTGGTATAGTAGCTTAAGCGGTTCAAATAATGTATCCGATGCGGTGTTTATTTGTTCATTTATTATTTTACCTACGAATGTTGTTTGTTTGTATATCTCCATATTTTCTAATATGTTAAGTCGTTTCTCTTTATGCTGTATGTGGAGAATTTTAGCTGTTTTTCCTATTTTCATGGGTGTACACTTGTTTTCTGCCATGTGGTTGGCGAAATTTGATTCCATTGTCGTTGATGATTTTCTTATTGTAATCCCTTATGTGTTCTCGATATCTCGTCTTGATTTGGCTTCCTGTTTGTCCTATATAACTATTTTGGCATTCGCAAGTCAATTTGTATACGCCTTGTTTGTCAAAACAAGCAACCAAAAAGTTATTAATAATGCCAGTCAGGCACATCAAATCCGGACAAATATTCTACTGACAGCATACAAAAGGCGACTACAGAAAATACATAACACAAAAGCCAACATATGGTTTAATAAACAATGTCTAAAGACCAAACTCATTCCAAAATACGCGCAAATAGGGCACAAAGTCAATAGCGAGGATAAACGCAAAATTATAAGGAAAGCGGAGAACAGCTTCCTCAGATGCGAGATCAGGAACCAACACGCAAAGAAGGAGCGCATAAATGAGGAACTACTACGCATCCACCTAGAGCTGATGGAAAACAACCCAGTTGGTTCCCTTACGGAAACGTTTGACACTATAAAGGAGGAGATCAAAAGGGCCATGGAACACAAATACAAAAAACTCAACAAAAAACTGGAGAACCTTGACACAAAACAAAACAACAACAAAAAAGGCTCACAACAGAACAAAACATCATTCCATCCAAGATTTGTTACCTTAACAAATCCTTCAATCAACGCCAAGGAAACAGAGCTACTACAAAAAGGTTTGAAGTACAATATCGAAAGTTACGATAGAAAAAAGACGTAGAGAACACTATTGCAGACACGGAGATGGCCATATCACTAGTACCAAACGAAGAACAGGAGCACGCAAGGCATCTATGCAGACGCATAATCGAAAAGAGTATAAAAGCTGCTGGAAATGAAATGGCAACGGACGACAATAAAACTGCAAAAGAATTAAGGAAGAAACTAATCGATAATAAGGTGATAGCAACAAAAGCAGACAAAGGAAATACAACGGTGCTAATGGACGAAGAGGAATACACCGCAAAAACGGGTCAACTCATCAAAGAAATGGGCTGTCGAGTGATAAGGAAAGACCCAACGGAAGAATACCAAATGGCAATAAAGCGTGCAATAAAACAATCAAGGAATATAATAGACAACAAGATGACCTTCACTCTCACGGCAATGAATCCATCGGCCCCGTCACTGATCGCACTACCTAAAATCCACAAAGCAGGAACACCTATGCGACCAATAGTAAACCATAAGTCGGCACCAGGATATAGACTATCAAAACACCTAAACAAGCTACTAACCGAGAAACTAGACCTATCCAATAAATACACAATCAAAAACACGACGGAACTAGTCAACAAACTGAACAACCTGAACATACCCAAGGACTCAAAACTTGTTATGGTTGGCATTCGAAGATCGAGTGGAGCAGCAATGCATGGCGGTCGGCATGATCTAGGGTTGCACTGTGGCTAGTCATTGTCGGCTGGGCGGGGTTCTTGCCTACATTGCTGTCCTGCGCCATAAACAGAAAAAAATTCATATCATGCCTTTTCAAACCAAAACGAGTAAAATCACACTAAAACAACATCCGGTTTAGCCGGATGCCACGGACGGACCGTTGAAAAATTCGAAAATTCAAAATAACCCGAAAAATCCAAATTCAAGAGGCCAGGCATCAGTTAAATTTAAATAAATGCAAACCGAGGGAAAATGTCGTTGAAATTTGAATATGAATTTTGAATGTACGTTAAAGTCAGATGGACGTTAGCAAAACATTTAAACCAAAATTTAAATCGGACGGAAAAATTTGGAATTAGATAAGCGGATTTTATATTTAAATAATCGCGGACGGAAGAGAAAAGAATCATTGCATCAAATTTTAAATTTGAATGTACGTTGAAATATATGTGCACTAAATTTGAATAACCACTACAAAAAAAAACTGTCAAAGTGAATTTAAATTTGAATATATATATCGCGAAAAAAAATCGTTAAATCTGAATTTAAATTTGAATCAACCGGAAGGACCGGTTATTAACGGGCATCTGAAAATACATAAAAGAAAGCTGAAATTTAAAATATATGAACAATCAAAAAAAAGTTAAAGGCCGAACTCACAAGGGGGTGACGTTGCGGATGTCGTTGCAGCGCCGGTGCGTTTTTGTCCCACCCTAATCCATAGTTACTGTCGCACCCGAATACCAGTAACCCCTTACCTGTGGTGCGCCGCTGGTGTTGTTGCAGCGCTGGTGCTTTTCTGGCCCACCCTCATCCTTGGCCATCGGTGCACCTTAATTTCGATGACCCCGTATCTGAAAATCCCTATGCCTTTTTAAATTAGGGTGGTCAACATTCCCATTTTTTTCTTTTACAATTTATTGACAATTCATTTTCCTTTTCTTAGAGTCTAATGCCTCAGACACACATGTGGTATGAATATCATAATATCAATACTATGATTTGGATATACTATGAAAATTTTCAATTAAACTACAATATGAGGTTCACATATATGTGGTATAGATCGTAATATTATTACTATACTACGATGTGTGTCTATAGCATAAGTCTGCTCTTACTTCACCATGTACCTAGTCTACCCCCAAATAATAAATGCTCTCAAGCTTCGTTTTACATTGAAATATGTACGTATCCATGTATATCTGCCTTTGCCAACTATTTCCATCTACCGAAATTCGGTTTTTAGCGATTCCACATATACGTAGAGGCGAGCAGATTTATATGAATAGGCACATATGTACGTACACTAATCCTAATTAAAAAAAAAAGACATTAAATATAAAATGAAATTATATTGCTTACGGACTATGCGCCGGTGATTGTTGCTGCCGATGTGGTCGTTGTTGGTGCTGTGTTGTTTGTTGCAGTTGCTGCTGCTGCTGTAGTTGTTGTTGTAGTTGTTGATGCTATGACCATTGTTGTATCCGCTGCAGGGCTGATGATTTTTATTTTTTTTTTTTTTTTTTTTACTTTTGTGATGCATCAATTTACTCCGCCGCGCTTGCGTCGTCAGGAGACAGGCGTTTCTTGATTATTATCATATATGCTCAAATCTAATGCCGTTTTATGTTATATATGAATCCACAAAATATATTTTCAAAAAGTACTAGAGTGTTCTATTCGGCATTTCTCGAACCCATCTTTTCTGCTTTAATTAGTTTTTTTTTTCAATGAGCACAACACAGCAATTAGTTTGTATGTATGCGTTTATGGTTAAGAACCAAAATCTTTTATTTGATTATTGTGTAGTTCGGTTTTTTTCTTTAATGGGTTTTTTTTTTGTTTTATTTATTTTTTTTTTTTTTTTTTTACAAACGTTATTACATTTCTGTATTATCTCTCCTTTTTTTTTATATAAGTGCCGTTTTTGTAGTCTTAAGTTCACTAACTATGCATAACATGTGTTTTTTCCCTTTTTTTTTAATTTTATTGTAAGATTATTCTAGGTGTATAAGGTGTTCTTCCTTAATACATATAACTATATATTATTTTGCCTGTATAGGTGCTTTCCATTTAATTATACACACAAGAACTCTACTCCAACGGGAGTCACAGCAACACTGCTGATTTTGCCTTTATGTGCCTTTAAATTTCAAATAAAGAAGTGCACTAATTCACACACCAATTGCGGTTTTCTTTGTTTATTAATCTAGTCATATTGTATTCAAATTTGCATTTTACTAAGAACCCAAAAAGTCCAATTAGTTTGTAGCTTCACTCGGTTGTACGGTTGTTCTAGTTAGGACGGTAGAAAACCATATTGTATTTCTTAACGTTCGAGCTCTTACACGACTAACGACCGACTCGTTCAACAGGCTTTTTCCAACTGATGACCGCTGTACTAAAATTTTTCTGTTCAAGCGTGCCTATACTTCCAAATTTTTTTTTCTCTTCAGTTTGGAAGAGTCCCGTTTTCTTTCGTTTATGTATGCATTAGGGTGAAAACAGAATCAAAACGTAACGACAAGACACTACGTCAGCGACAGCCTGTCACGACTAAAATCTATGCGCTATTATGGAAACGGCCGCTGTGGTGCAGTGGGTAGAGTGCTCGCCTGCTATGCCAGAGGTCTCGGGTTCAAACCACGGTCCGAGCCAAACAAATTTTTCTAATTAGTAAAAATCCAATTATTGGGTTTTTTAAGAGCAGCGGTCACCTCCAGTGGGCGGCATACCCTCCGAGAGTATTTCTGCCATGAAAAAGCTTCTCACAAAAAATGCATTCGCCGTTCGGAGCCGGCATAAAACTGTAGGTCCACCCAATTAGTAGGAAAAACAAAAAGGAGCACACCTCGAATTGGGAGAGAAGCTCGGCCATAAAACTCGTCAGAGTTATAATAGCGCCATTGTATTATTATTATTATGGAAACGATTACAACAAAGTCTACGCGTCGCAACGTCGCCCAACGACAAAATTACGTTGTCATCAACTTAGACTGATTTCTAATTTCGATGACGAGGAAGAGTTGTCGCTGCGTTATGAAATATGAAAATTTTGACAACTCAATAATTCTGACGAGCTTTACAGAAAAAACAAGTAAGGAAGCCTAAGTTCGAGTGGAATCGAACATTAGATACTCAGCTGTATGCTTTCATTGTTTGTTTGCGTTTGTTCGATATAGGGTGTATTTTATATGACACGAGTGCTGCATAAACAGGGCGCAGCCACGCCCATTTTCAAAATTTGTATCAATCATCTAAATAAGCATATAAATATTATTGTTAGTGCAAAATTGCATCCCTCTATGACTTTTAGTTACAAAGACTTCACGTTACAAATTCCAAAAGGGTGTTCCAGAAATATCTTTGTTAAAAAGTAGGCGTGGTCATAAACCGATTTCAATACATTTTTGCGTGTCTATTAACACATGTTATAAAAGTGTATAAACCAAGTTTCGTCATAATATCTCAGTTATTTGTCGAGTAATAGGCTCGTAGATTCCTTTGTATAAAAAGAGGCGGTGCCACGCCCATTTTCCAAACTTTTTTATTTTTTGTTTCCGGTCTATTGTAGAACTCATGTCACAAAATTTCAGTGATAGATCTTTATATTTGACAGAGATATCGCTTAAAATGTTTTTATTAGGTCACTTTATAATACCCATATATAAAAGTGGGCGTGGTCGTCAACCGATTTTGGTAATCTTTCGTCCACACATTTGGCTAAGTAAATATATCACGCGTACCAAATTTCATCGATATATCTTTAACGGTTCTGAGTTATGGCTTATAAAACTTTCAATATTTGCCCCTTAATAAGTGGGCGTGGCACCGCCCATTTTCCCAAAATTTTTATAGTTTTTGTTTTATGTCCCTAGTTGGACTCCTGCCACAAAATTTCAGTGATAGATCTTTATATTTGACAGAGATATCGCTTAAAATGTTTTTATTAGGCCCCTTTATAGTTCCCATATATAAAAGTGGGCGTGGCCGTCAACCGATTTTGATAATTTTTCGCCAAAACATTTGTCTAAGTAAGAAAATTACGCATATCAAATTTCATCGATATATCTTCAACGGTTTCTGAGTTATGACATATAAAACTTTCAATGTTTGCCCCTTAATAAGTGGGCGTGGCACCGCCCATTTTCCAAAATTTTTGTACTTTTTGTTTTATGTCCGTCGTTGGACTCCTGCCACAAAATTTCAGTGATAGATCTTTATATTTGACAGAGATATCGCTTAAAATAATTTTATTAGGTCACTTTATAATACCCATATATAAAAGTGGGCGTGGCCGTCCACCGATTTTGATAATTTTTCGTCAAAACATTTGTCTAAGTAAGCAAATTACGGACACCAAATTTCATCGATATATCTTCAACGGTTTCTGAGTTATGACATATAAAACTTTCAATGTTTGCCCCTTAATAAGTGGGCGTGGCACCGCCCATTTTCCAAAATTTTTGTACTTTTTGTTTTATGTCCGTAGTTGGACTCCTGCCACAAAATTTCAGTGATAGATCTTTATAGTTGACAGAGATATCGCTTAAAATGTTTTTATTAGGCCCCTTTATAGTTCCCATATATAAAAGTGGGCGTGGCCGTCAACCGATTTTGATAATTTTTCGCCAAAACATTTGTCTAGGTAAGCAAATTACGCATACCAAATTTCATCGATATATCTTCAACGGTTTCTGAGTTATGACATACAAAACTTTCAATGTTTGACCCTTAATAAGTGGGCGTGGCACCGCCCATTTTCCAAAACTTCATCAAATTTCTTCATAAGGGCCTGAGCTCAATACGTGGGTAAAATTTTATCACTCTAGCTATATTAGTGGCTGAGATACCAAATTTCCGATTTTTTCTATATAGGAAAAGTGGGCGTGGTCATGGTCCGATTTCGCCCATTTTCAATACCAACCGTCCCAGTCCCGATACCAACTTGCATTTCAAATTTCATCAAAATATCTCAATTTTTACGCGAGTTATCCTGCGTACGGACGGACGGACGGACGGACGGACGGACGGACGGACGGACGGACGGACGGACGGACGGACGGACGGACATGGCTCAATCGATTTCTCTTTTCACCCTGATCATTTTGATATATATAAGTCTATATCTATCTCGATTATTTCATTATGTTACAATCCACCGTTATGAAATCAAAATTATAATACTCTGTGTACTAGTACAGCTGAGTATAAAAATAAATATTTATACGCAATCAAACGTAATGAAAATCTAATGCATTACATTAACGAATTTAGCTATTTAGCTTATTATTTTGCGTTGAAAATTTATGATCTAAGCGAAAGAAAACCTCTAATTGTGACTTAAAAATTGTAATGTGGCTGCAACAGGCATATGTAGTGACAATCGTTGACACTTTTATCATGCTTTAATCGCTGAACTCGCACTGACGTTATTACGTCCAGCGTCTGTCGCTGTCGCACCGTCGCGTCGCCTCGATTTGTCTTCAGCGTAAAGTGGCGTGACTGCCGCTTGTTCAGTGGCGTGATTTTACTGTAATTTGGATGTCCATATTCTGGTGTGACGCTAGCAATAACACAAGCGAGATGGAATGCGGTTGCCATGACACACAAAAAAAAAATTACCAAAACTTTCGGAATAAAATGCCTCAAGCATTTTCCCCATGAAACTATCTCAAAAAAGTCGATTTTATTCTTGCCCTAGTAAATTTTTTGGTAAAATTCTATTAGTGTGCGTTGGGAATATTATTAGACATTGTTGTCCTACGCTCAAATTACGAAATTGGTAAGAGACAGGAAAATCTGGTTGATGAAACAATAGTACATGAATAATTAATTAATTTTCTGAGAACTATGTAAAATTTAAAATTGCACAGAGCGCATGAGAATATTTTATAATATGTACATCTGAAAGTACCAAGTCACCGAATAACCATGTGTTACGTATTTTCACAGTACGAAGTGTTCGTGGCAACCCTGGAAGAACCAGTTTGTCCATCACCAATACATGTGCATCTTCCGCCATTGGAACGATTGTGAAGATTCGGAGGGGAAATTTCTCATGATGCCTACTCATAGAGGTCGGCTCGATAGCTTGCCAGATTTGAAGAGAAATTTATGTGCGATCTATAAAACTCGGGTTCAAAAAAAATGAAGCAACACCATGAAATCATCTCGAAGAATAAAAAAAAAATCAATGTAAATTTCGGATGAACCCACTCACTTAAAATTTGTTTAAACACTTAGTGGAGGAAAAGGGGAATTAATTACAGGATTTGAGCAAAGAAAAATTTCGCATTTGGAATGTCTAGTAACTGAATGAGAAAATAAGAATCGTTATTATTGCTAGAACACCATAATTGGTAAATGAAATTACTCGAACAGGAAAGTTACTGACGGCTAAAAAAGAATTGTAAGCTGTTCTATCGAAACCACCCCTATAATACAACCTCATTCTCCTTCACATGCGACCAAGGCTAATTTATAGAAGGTTAACCTACTAAACAGCTGATTGCAAACTTTTTCCTATTTTTTTTTTTTCATATTGTGGTGCTTATGTCAAAACTTATGTCAATTTTGATCTTGACGCAATATGATTTCTACAATGGCGGGCTATGATTTTGACAGAAGCATCACAGAATACACAACCAATTTACATGGAGTGTGTATGTATGTATGTCCGTATATACCCAGCAGGGTTTTTCCATATTTTGGTAATGGCTTGAACTTGTATTCAATGAAATAACGCATTACGAATAGCTAAGAAACACTCCTTCGCTTACTTTGCTCATTACTTGTAATGCGACAGTTTTAAAATTATTGTTTTTTCGCTTACTGGTAATGCAGAAAATAATCGAAAAGGTTTGGGGTACTGCCGTTATTTTTTTGCAAACAATTTGCTTTGATTTTAATTTTTCTAAATAGCAGTTTTGTAAAGCAAATTACCCTGATTCTCGTTTATTTTTCCAGTTTTTATTAAAAAACTGTCGTGGTTAGTCGCGTTATTCGATCGTTGAAAATTTGTTAAATAAGCCAATAGCTGTGCAAATAAGTAGTGTAATAATTATTATTCAAATAGTGTTTTTTTTTAATATATTTTGCAAAGAATGTTTTGATTCTTTATTCATTCCGTATGCTATTTGTTTTCGGCATAAATTGCTCACTCATAGTTTTAAAATTATTTTTTCGCTTACCGGTATTGCATAAAATAAGCGAAAAGATTTGGAACACTGCCGATATATTTTGCAAAGCCTATATTGATTTAAATTTTGTAAAGAAATTTACCCTCATTCTCGTTTATTTTGCCAATTTTTAATACAATAAATTATAGATTACTAAGTATATTGGATTGTGTGATATATGCAATTACTTATACCAGTGAAAGAACTTATTACTTGTAATAGCTTATTTTTTCCAATATTAGTAGCGATTATATAATGCATTATTATCTATAATATTGTAAGACAATACCGCCAATGACATGCCTATTTTAAAGTAATGCAATCCGTATTCGAAAGTGTAAGCGATGAATCAAGATTTCTCGATGATTTTACCCATTACATGTAAGAGAAAGCCCTGCTGGGTAGTACTGCAAAACCCTTCTATAATTTAACCATGCATGCGACGACCTTTCATGTTTGGCCACGCGTCACCAATACATGTACATTAGAGCGTATCGCCAAAAAAAGTTTAAAATGTTCCCCTCTGGTTCGAATGTTTACTCCTTGGAGATTTCAAAAATGGAAAAAAATTTTTTTCGGCACCCTGTAAAAACAGCGAAATTCGTTTTTTGCTTATAACTTTTCTATTTGGTGTTTGATTTTAACGAGCAATATATTGTTGTAAAGGTTTTAACCCGTGTCATATTTCGTCCATATAAGCCATTAACCTGCGACACCAACTTTAGCTTTTATTAAAATTTATTTAAAACCAACACCCTGTATTAAAAAAAAAATTTTTGAATAAAGTAAATTTAGCCTTCAATTTAGTTTTGACATCATTATATGAGTAAAAAAGATTATTACTTATTAATATTAGCTCTGTTTAATGAACAAAAAAGTTCGGAGCAGGTTAGAGCAGAGCAAAGTAGGGCAGCTGTCGAAATAGAGCAACATAGAGCAACTCAGAGCAGAAATGCCATGAAGAAGTACATAGTACACTCAAATGATCGATTGGAGCTCATTTAGAATTACAGAGCCACCATGCTTGCAATTTTATTCTGATACGGACTTGCAGGAACTACAAAATTCTAATGATGTTATAAAAATACCTGATTAATATTTCCAAACAGCAGTGATTGATACTAATTATACTAATTATAACCTATTAATTTACTCAGATTTTCTATGCCATTCTCTAAATACTGAGCGATTTGAACAGGTAGTAAGTGATTCTTGTACAGAAGTTGCCGACGAGGAACGCCTAGGTTCAGTGGCGGATTAAAGGTCCAGAGCGCCCTAGGCAGCCACTTTCTCGGCGCCCCTGTACCGACCATAAATGGGCATCATAATACTATAAATTTTAACTACCTAGTTGTTTTACACCCTAACAATCAAAATCTTTCCTCTTTATAATATTAGTGTAGATGTAGATATAGATGATGTAAAAGCTTAGATAATTTGTTAATCTCTATATATAATAAAATTGTAACAGGTCGATGTCTGTACATTGCAGATATCGAGAAAAAAATTATTGGGGGAAGCATTATTAAGCCAGTAGAATCCAAACCAACCATTTTTAGAATTTTTGTCTGTCTGTCTGTCTGTCTGTCCGTATGTTTGTGGCCGTATCACTCAAAAAGTGCTGAATGGAATTGAACGATTGCTAGACGCTCAACTTAAAGTTTAAGGTATTATTTGTTTCGATATCTCGACCGGTTTCGGAGTTATCGGCCAATATGTGCACCAAAATGTGTTACTACAATATGGGTATCAAACGAAAGGTGTTTATGTCGATATGTTATTTTCTTTATTTGTTTAAAAATTCTGAGCTCGCGCGCCCCTTGTAACTACGCGCCCCTAGGCAAGTGCCTAGTTTGCCTTAGGGATAATCCGCCTCTGCCTAGGTTAAATACTCGTTAAAGTAAGTAGCCGAGAACGTTACAGAAAATTAGAGCCAAGAAAAGATTTAGCATAAATGCATTACATTTATTTCCTCATTATATGCAGGTAAACATTCTTTTTATACCATTCATGGGAATGAAATGGTATTATAACTTTGTACCGAAACACGAATGGTGAAAGTACCAGAACGAGGCGTTGCAGACCTACGAAAATATATACCAATATGATCAGGATCATGAGCTGAGTCGATTAAGCCATGTCCGTCTGTCTGTCTGTCTGTCTGTCTGTTTAATCGCAAACTAGTCCCTCAATTTTTGAGATATCTGCATGAAATTCGGAATGTGAGTGTATTTTTAGGAGAAGCTTATCATTTGTCGGAATCGGCCGAATCGGACCACTATATCATATAGCTGCCATACAACCGATTGTTCAGATATATATATTTTAGGGTATAACTTCTCCATCTAAATAATGACACTTCTTTTTCTAAGGAATCTTTGTATAAATTACGCAGAGAATTGAAAGTATAAATTAAACAGTATCAGACTATGCAACTTTTCATTTCCCCATTCATGAAAGGTTTGCAGTCTTTGGTACGTCCGAAGTCAGCCGCGCTCTTACTTGTTTTTCTTAGTATTCAGGAAACAATTTTTTTTTTTCAAATACAGGGTGTTGGATTTAGTAAAAATAGAATAATAGCTGAACTTGGCATGATGGGCTAAAAGTTTCTATGGATGAAATATTGCCTTGGTGAATACCTTTCTAAAAATGTATCACTTTTGAAAATCGAACGTAAAATATAGAAATTATAGAAAAAAAAACAAATTTCGCTGTTTTTACAGGGTGACAAAAAAATTAAAAAAATTTTTTTTGAAAACCTCATAAGGTAAGTGTTCAAACTGGGGGGGAACATTTTCAACTTTTTTTTCCTCCATACACCGTGATACGCTCTAATGTACATGTTTTCCTCTCTCATGCCAACATGTCGCCTTCATTCACTGGAAGTTATTGGAAACTACAAAAAAAAAAAAAAACTACTAAAATAGTGGTGCTGCCACACAGACAACATTGAGCAACCGAAATTAACCCGTTTATGATCGATATCAGGATTGATATCGATAGCGAACCATAACAAACTGGTATCATTTTACGTGAAGGATCTATACCCTTCGATACCAACGACAGAAACACTAAAAACTCTAACTAACAGCCCTATTCTTAAAAAACCTCACAACTTTTATGTGAGGAAAAATTTGTCAACATTTTGTGAGGTATATTTGTGAGGCTATTCGGTGCCAGACCTCACAAGAAAAAAGCTTAAAAAATTTACCATAGGAGGTGAGAAGTTTTTTTCTGTCAAATTTCAATTTGAACAAAAATGGAAAAACAAAAGACGTGAGTAATTTATAATTTTTTTTTTTTTTTTAATTTTAAAATTTATAAATACATACATACATAAATAAATATTTTCCTTTACAGAAGCAAGTATGAGAGAACCACGCAAGAGCAATTGGAATTCTTTATCCGTTTCTGCAGGCAGCACCCAGAGATGGAGCGAAAAAAATTCCACCCGGGCAACCCGCAGGAAAAATGGATCGCTTTTATCCCTAAGACTTTTCAGAAGCCTTCTTCTCGCCACTATTTCTTTCTGCTCCTCAAGATCTGTCGCCAAAACAACGAGCAACAATTCCTCCATAAAAAAACAATTTTAACGGCAATATTTTCAACAGTTTTTGTATTGTGAGCTGCATATTCAGTCATCACAAATTTTCTCACAATTATGAGCTTTTGAGCTTTTGAATTTATGCCAGAATAAGTGTAGCCTCACAACTGTGAGAAACGTCACAATAGTGAGTGCGGTGAGTTTTGTGAGGTTATCAGAATAGGGCTGTAAAATACTGATAGAGAAAACGAACAAAGAGATTGCAACAGAGATAGTAAATACGCTGAGAATAACCCTGGACCAGAATTATTTTAAATTTGACAATAAAATATACAGACAAACTCACGGACTAGGCATGGGTAGCCCCACATCAGCTATCCTTATGGAAGTTTTTATGCACCATTTGGAAGAAATTTACATGGAAGAACTGACGGCAAATTTGGGAGTCAATTTTTATGCCAGGTATGTAGATGACATCATCTGCCTAATATCGGGAAATAAAGAAGAACAAATTTTGGAACACCTCAACGGCCAACACAAAAATATTAAATTCACTATGGACACAGAGAAAAATGGAAAAATCAACTACCTGGACCTAACAATTAAAATAAAAAAAGAGACTAACAAATTTACTTACGAAATATACAGAAAACCCACAGCAACAGATACAATAATACACAATAAATCTAACCATCCTCAACAGCACAAGAACGCCACCTTCAGTCATTTATTAACACGACTTGAACGAACCCCGTTAGAAAAAGAAGCTTACAACAAGAAACTCAGCACAATATACACAATCGCAGAGAACAGCGGATATCAAAAAAGTTTAGTGAAGAAAATACAAAAAAACATAAATTCAAGAAAATCAGAAACCAAAGAAAAAGTAGAGAAGAAATGGGCAGTCTTATCATATACCGGAGCAACATCTTACAAGTTGGCTAAAGTTTTCCAAAAATATAACATTAATGCAGCATTTAAAACGAGGAACAATATGGGAAAACTTCTACGAAACAACATTAACAAGGAAGACCTCTTTGACAAACAAGGCGTATACAAATTGACTTGCGAATGCCAAAATAGTTATATAGGACAAACAGGACGCCAAATCAAGACGAGATATCGAGAACACATAAGGGATTACAATGAGAAAATAAGAAAATCATCAACGACAGTGGAATCAAATTTCGCCAACCACATGGCAGAAAACAAGTGTACACCCATGAAAATAGGAAAAACAGCTAAAATTCTCCACATACAGCATAAAGGAAAACGACTTAAGATATTAGAAAATATGGAGATATACAAACAAAAAACATTCGTAGGTAAAATAATAAATGAACAAATAAACACCACATCGGATACATTATTTGAACCGCTTAAGCTACTATACCAGAAAGAGGACAAAAGACCTAAAATCGACATAAACAAAACAACACACAAACGGACAATAACGGACTTTTACCTACCTGGTCAATGAGGGTACAATAATGAAAATATGACAAAAAATGTATTTGCATACCTAAACACACAACACAGACTCACACACACACACGTCACCCGAACGCACGAATGCACGAACACATCACATGAACACGAAGTACCTGAACAAAACGACGGAAGTTAGTTACTATAAATACTATCGAAGTTACACAAAATTACTCAGAACGAAAGAAGACACTGAAGATGGCGCATATTAGCCGAAACCGGTTTGTCTCCAAACCAAACTTGACAAGGGATGACGGAAAATCGTTCCACAATACATCATACTCCTACCCTGTCGGAAAAACAAGCAACCAAAAAGTTATTTCATAAACGATATTTTATTAGAGAGATGTATGTACTTCCCAATAAACATTTTTCTTCATTTTCAATTTGAGGTTCATTTGAGAAGTAACCCTATTGTCAAATATCAAACGTTAGTTACCAAATACACCTTGACGCTGATTTTATAGAAACGCAAAATGTAAAGAAATTCGGAAATGAGTTAGCATTCAATAGCCTATTAAATGAGTTAGTTTTGTTAGAGAAAGGTAGTTTAATACAGGGAAAAACTGTAAAGTTTTTGTTGACAGCAATACTCGGTGATAATCTTGCTCTTAATGGAGTATTGGGTTTTTCTAAATCATTTAGTGCGAACAGATTTTGTAGGGTTTGTAGCATGATCTAATTAAAAGGTCTTGTCAGTTCGCTGGCCGCCATATATCTTTCGGTTTTAGAAAAAAGTATCAGGTCCTCATACGTCATTTCCTTTTGCAATTGGCACAGCTGTTTGTTTGGTTGTTCATGAGTCATGGCGGCTTTATTGGTCCTGTAACGTAAGCAGTATTTGACATTTCCGCCTACTGGCATTACCGTCTCAATATATCAAGGCAGATCTAGGAAGGTAGGCCCGGTGGCGAATTCAGAAATTTCCCATGTATTTTGTTATTGTAATCGGTAGAGTGTAATGTCAAAATGAATGAATTCGCTTGGGGCTCGTCCATTCCTATTGGTCAGGATGTGAATTCGCTTGGATTTTGACATTACACTCTACCTTTGCATATAAAAAAAGTAGTTTCTGAATTCGCCACCGGGCCTACCTTCCTAGATCTGCCTTGCAATATATATACCGTGGGTTTGTAGAAGATCAAAAGAGGAAACTAAACATGATTTCGTTAAATTAGACCAATATCGATTTCAATATTTATTGAGCTTCTTTTGGTCGATGAAATGAAAACAAAAACTTTTGGTTTTCTTTTTATGCCTCCTACGCGTTTCGACACATTATTGTGCCTTCTTCAGGGAGGCTGTTTATTTTTCAACAGGAAAACATCATTATTACATATATTATTGCAATTAATTACATCAACGTACATACCCTAATTGAACATTGGGTGAGTTTCTAAGAAAAAGCTGCTCCGCAACTGTTGAGCTGAACAGTTGCCAACAGTTGTGTAGCAGTTGAGTTAAACAGCTACGTCTTAGAAACGGTTTGATGAATTTATCAGCTGTTTGGCTTTACACAACATGTTGAGCTCAAGTAGCGAAGAAAATTTGTGATGCAAAAAATGGCGAAAAGTTGCCAACTGTTGAGCTGAGCGGAATTACTCAACAGTGCGTTTCTAAGACAAACACTCAACAGTTGCACAACAGCTCAGTCTTAGAAACTCACCCATTATTAAATTCCCAATACAATAGAATTGTACATAAATACATTGAACAAATAATTACAAAAATACATTAAACAATTATTTCGCCGAAGAGGATATTAGAACAAAAGAAAATTATGCAGACGATATACTTGAAGGCATTACTTCAGGTGTTGTGGATGAGTGTATTTTCAATAGACTCGATCATTATCACGTCATAGATAATGCATGATTTGCTCGAAGGGGTTTGCAAATACGATGTAAGGGCCTTTTCACATTACTCGGTACGACATCGGATCGACATTTTTTGCTCGGTATTTCCAGCTTACCGAAACGATTCCGCGTTGCTGTGTTTTTCATACTTGTGGGAATACTTTCGGTGCGTTATCGGCAGAAAATAGGAAAACAAACATCGAAATTTGCAAAACAAAATTTTTAACTTCAACAAATCACTCAATAATAACAATAATGTCTTCTAGCGAAGACGAAGACATTATAACTTGTTACATTTATAGCCGAAACGAGTTTTTTACTGACTTTGTTCTTCTTCTTTTATTACGCCGCAAAAATGTATGCAGTAATTCCTCAAATTTTACTGACCGGTCTTACCGCGCTGCGGTATACCGAAATTAATCCGCTCCGATTTCATCTATGGCATATGCTACACTGTCAATATATATTGATGAAATCCGTGGATCGCGATTCATATTGACAGTGTAGCATCGAGTATTGATGGATCGCGATCCCGGATCGCGAATTTTTAGAAATTTTGCGATCCGCGATCCGGATCGCAATATTGACAATATGGATTGACTGTGTAGCATGAAAATTTTGCGATCCATCAAAATGCATGTATTTTTAGAAATTTTGAAATCCGCGATCCGGATCGCAATATTGACAATACGGATTGACTGTATAGCATGAAAATTTTGCGATCCATGAAAATGCATGTCTTTTTAGAAATTTTGAAATCTGTGATCTGGATCGCAATATTGCAATAAACGAATTGAAAGTGAAAGTGGGAAAAGGACGGAAGTAAAATATTTTGAATCTAAGAGCGAGAAAAATATCGCAATATTCATATTGAACGTGTAGCACCAGTTTGCGATCCATCAAACCATCAATATGAATCGCGATTCATATTGACAGTCTAGCATATGCCTATGCAACACTAATGTGAAAGTGCCAATTGAAATACATGTGGTCGGTAAGGTTTCGGTATACTTTCGGTAAAAACAAAAAATGTCGATCCGATACCGCACCGAGTAATGTGAAAGCGCTCTTACAAAGATTTTGTCCTCACTAAGAGCCTATACACACTTGCGACTCAATCGATTTGGTCGAATTGGACTGTTGTATTCACACTACTCCAACTATTTAGTCGAATCGGTGGCAGCTATTCACACTTGAGACTAAATAGTCGTGCGATTGACAATGACATAGTGTTGCCAATGTTCACATTTTACTCAGCAAATTTTACATTAGTGGTCTTCATATAAAGTGATGAAGTATTAAATTGTTAAAGTTTATCTGCATTCTTACATGAAAGCACCTTCTTGTCAGCTGTCAACTTGATTAATAAATAAAAAACAATAAAATTAACAAAAAGTGCATACATTGTTTGGCTTTGTTTCTTATTAAACTAGCAACTAACTGTCAAGTAAATGAAAAGAGAAAAACGGAAGGAATTACGCTCATAAAGGCGAAACGAACAGAAGTACAAGAAACGGAAAAATAGTAAAAATCAGCCATTAATAATTTTCATGAAATTTCATTTTCATTATTTCTATTTTAAAATGCGATTAATGACATTTGGAGAGAACTAAAATATCAAGAAACATATGAAAACGGAAGTAAATATCCTTAGTTAGATAATTCTTGTCTATAACTACTAAACCCCTGCAACGATTCACTCATTTGACGATGTAAGCCACTCGCATAAAACGGCGTGAGCCAATCTGCATAACATTGGCTCAACATGTGAGCGAAAGAGCTTGTAAATAGAGCGTAAGTGTTTCTGCACTGCACGTCAACAAAAAGAGATATGCCCTCATTCACTCATAACTTGAAAAGCAATTGAGTTGAATGACAAATGATTCGTAAGGCAATAGATTCGAAAGGCAATAGATTCGGAAGGCTTGAAACATGCAACTGAGCTATGTATGTATGTATGTACATACGTAACGAATGCGAGTAAAAGAGGAATTATAATAGTATACATACATATGTACATACATAAATACATAAAGCGCTTTACTAAAAAAATGCGAAATAAGAAATACATAGTAAAATTGTAGCATTGGATACTAGCTCATACCTAAATTCATATATAATTAGTATATCAGTCAAATACTATTACTACAACTATAATAGTAAATACCCTGTAGCGAAAATCTC
The DNA here is from genome assembly GCA_960531455.1 of Urophora cardui. NCBI lineage: Eukaryota > Metazoa > Arthropoda > Insecta > Diptera > Tephritidae > Urophora > Urophora cardui. Next base: position 41,424,794 of record OY482671.1, read on the forward strand.
TAGTTCCGAACTAGGTCGCTTCTAGTGCATTTTTCGCCACTACTAGTGCGAGCTAAATCTCTTTTGCATGTTATCAACTGGCGAATTTAACACGGCGATGTCCTAGGCGGTGTCAATTGTCACCCTATGCACTACATTTTCGATAGTTCCGAACTAGTACTAAATTCTACAGTTTCCACTAGTTCGTTTATTGGCACAATTTCGATAGTTCTGGACTAGACAAGTACCTACAAATTCTACAGTTTTACATCTGCCGCTTAAGTGCAGCATTTGACACACTTCATGCAAGTGGTGCGATGGCCCACTGGCTAACGCGCGTGACACACAATCTGGCGAGCGCGGGTTCGAATCCTGTCGGTGTCGAGGCAGGTGATAATTTTTTTTTTTATTTTTTTTATTTATTCATTAAATAAAAATGTAAAAAAATATTTAAAAAGTAATAAAATAAAAAAATTAAAAATAAGAGTGAGGGTTCGGAAAAGCATAATTAAGCGAACATTTCATTTCATTAATTGAAGATGCAAATTGTACTTTTGATACGATATGCTTCACTAACAATCTGAGAATTGTAGAAATATGCAAACCCGATGGCAAATGGATGAACGAAAAAAATACATGAATTTTTTGTCAATTCGAAATTGCATACAAATCAATGTGTGTCTTATAATGGTGACTCTATTCACTCCTTCTGAACTGGTGAGAGTCTAACTACAATGGAGCTAGTTCCTTTTTGACACCTTTTCGCTAGTATTTTTCTAGTGCTTTTACTGTCCTCTCGCACACTACTCGCAAGGCACAGAAAATATACTCAAGCCTGTGTGTTCATGGCTAAATGGAAATGAGCAAACTGCATTGTCACTCAACTCATGCTAGCATATACTGTCGTGCGAGTGCTGATCTTATGTTAAACCGAATCAAGCATAACATTGGCAATGACACCGAATCACACAGTGTTCAAAGAAAAGCGAGTGAGCTTGCGCAGGTCTTTAATAACTACATCATTTCCAGATGGATTCTAGAAAGCGTCAACTGGATTTTAGAAAGGGGAAATTGGATCTTAGAAATGTCAATTGGATTTTAGAAAGGGGAAATTGGATTTTAGAAATGTCAATTGGATTTTAGAAAGGGGAAATTAGATTTTAGAAATGTCAATTGGATTTTAGAAAGGGGAAATTAGATTTTAGAATAGCCAAATGGATTTTAGAAAGGGAAAATTGGATTTACTGCGATTTTTCGATATCTGTGATTTCGGTGATAGCTATTTTTAAATCACTGTGATTTTAAACTGCTATTGCGATTGCATGGACTGGTATAAAATCATCAGTTACCGGTAGAGATTAATTTTGCGTTTTCTGAGCGATATAACCTGTCTTTATTTTATGTTAACAAAATGATAGCAATAACAACGTATTCCGCAGTAATATCGCTGTTTGTAAATATTTTTCAAAGACAAATTGTAAATTCAATAATTTTTTTTCTTATATTTCTATATATGTACGTATGTGGTCTGCTCAAAAGTGTAAACAAAAAGAAATTTATAATGCTTTTGCGATTGCGATTCACATAGGTGAACTGCTTACTTGCTACATCGATAGCAGTTGCCAATAAGTAGTGAACTGCTATTTTGAAAAAGTGATCGCAATTGCGGTTTGTGATTTTTTATTCACAGTGAAAAAATCACCGTTTGCGATATATCGCTCATCACTATTGTAAATATATTGGATTTACTATACCAACCAGAATTGACGGAGGATGATATTGAGAGGTTAGAGGAATTAATAAACAAACATCACAGGCTTTATTTCAAAGTTTATGGATGCCTAAAGCCAAAGCACCATTTTATGCTTCATTATCCAAGAACAATTAAAATGCCAGGCATGGAGGAACAATAAAGGAGAATGCATAACGACATACCTTCATACATAGTGGGGCCAGAAGTGTCATGCAAAGAGGAATGTAGAAGAATTTGACAGATTCGGCCCCTATGGAAATGCTAGGGTGCGTGTGTGTGTGGCATATGTCAACAAAAAAATGCTTGTGTTCGTGTGTTTATGAAGATTGAAGAAGAAGTCAGCTGATCTTATGCATTCTCCTTTATTGTTCCTCCATGATGCCAGGCCTTTAAGGTACAATTGGTCTATGAGGTTTGAGGCTAAACATAAAGAAAATAAAATTTATTTCAAAACGTAACATCTCTAATTGCACCAAAACAATTGCACTTAAAGCAAGCTATAAATTTTCTTCAATTTTACAAAAATATTCATGCGGTTTGCCAACTTTGTTTAATATAGATTCACATTTCTGTAAAGAAAATTTGAAGGAAAAGGATTTCTTCAAACATATAATATCTGGAAATCTTAAAATTGATTTCGAAAATGTATGTGTGTCCAATTATTTATTGTATGGCAACCTAAAATATAAAAAAGATTCATATGTGGGTATATTAAATAATGAATTTAAATTATTCAAAATTTTGTTAATATTATACTACGATGAACTTATTGTGCCACATCCCTGCAGTATTTATCAGCTGGAAAACAGCACATATTTCCTACTGAATATTCAGTAGAGATGTAGTTCTAAAATCTGAAATTTCCCTTTCGTTTTTATATAAAGGTGGCGTCGAAAATCAACTACCTAAAAACTGCTGAACGAGAAGGGAGAGTTTCTGTAGGAAAAAAGGCCTGAATACGCAGGGAGAACTTCCATAGCATGTATTTCAGTACACCTGATGTCTTCACTGCGTGTTCAGTTATTTTTTCAGCAATGAATTTTGAACTTACTTTCAGGCTATTTTTCATAATGAATATTCTATTGAATATGCACCTCCTTACCTCAAATTCTGCTGGGATATAACGTACTCTGAGCTGGTATACAGCAAGCTTGATTCTGTCATATCGCAAAATTGATGTATTGTTTAACAATGTTACTCGTTATGTGTATGGTTTGAAGAGATATGATAATGCTTCCTCGTTCAAAAGTTCTAGGGTGCACTATTTTTCAATATATAAAGGCCAGAAATTGCATATTCATATATAAACTTATGGAATTTAAAACTCCGAAGTATCTATATGAAAAATTGCAACTCCCTAAATCATCCAGGCTCCAAGCTCTGATAATACCAAGATATTCTTGTTTGTCCTCATCAAGACTATTTTTCGTCAATGCTGTGAGGCTCTGGAATTCCATACCTGACAGTGTCAAATCTATGTTGAATAGGAACTAAAGGAAATTGATTCATGCCCACTTTGCTGAGGAGTACGATGTATGATAGCAACTTCACACTACGTTCTCTATTTTTCACTATTGTCATTTTCCTAGACTTTCACCTATAGTTTCTTCAATATTTATCTCTTTGTAATTCCTCTCTATATATTTTATTTTAATTTCGTGTTATTAATTTCAATAGTAGGATTACTATAAGTTTTAATTTTAAATTTAAGTTATAATGTTAATTGTGGTCATGATATGTAATTTCATGTTCCAACTTTAGTTTTAAGATTTATGCTACAAACAATATTATACAGTTAATGTGTTATAAAAGAAATGGTCTTAAAATGCAGTCCATAAAAAAAATATATATATATATACATATTATCAAAAGCCATACAAATAAAACAATTTGATAATCACTTTTGCTCATACGAAGTTGGTTCCGCTTTAAATGAAATAACAATAATAGATATCAAAGATTTTACTACACGCTACACAATGGGCCGTATTAATAAAAACTCAAGAATTCGAAAATTTGACATTAATTTGTATGAACCAAATTTCAAAATTTGATTAAAAGGTCTGAAATCTTAAGCAAACGCAAATGCTTGGCTTTTATTAATATGACCCAATGCATTTGCATTCGATAATCGGTGGTAGAACTTTTGTTAGATATAGTAGCCTTTAAGCATATTTTGTAAGTTCCTTAATGTGAATATATAGGGTAAAGTGGGGTCCTTTTGACTTTGGGGCACCGTTGACTTTGCCATTTTCGGTGTAAAAACGTTATAAAAACTTCACAAAAATAGAATTGAATGCAGCCTTATACAATAACACATGTGTATACCTAATTTGGCAGCTCTGCTTTAATACTTAGGAAGTAACACATGATTCGATGATTTTCCGTTAGCTGATGTAATTTTTGTATAGTGACACGTAAGCGTTTTCACAAGTAAAACGAACATTTTTTTTTAAATGAGTGTTCCTAACTGGGTCTTCGAAGCTTAAAGATTGAAAATAAATCTTAATTATTCAATGTTTTGAAAGAAAAAAAAAATTGTGATGATTATTTTGGATAAAGTCATTTGGGGTACATTTGACTTTCCAGTTTGGGGAGCCTTTGACGAATGTCAAATAAAATAATAAGACCAATTAAACGTTTATGTGCCTCTAAGAAAGCTAAACCTGCCAAAACAAACCCATCTAGAACATCTCGATGCCGTATAAAATATTATTTCGATATAAACTTTCAAATATCCATTGGGTAATTCACAAGCTCTTTTAAAATAGTATAACGTTATAAAGTGGTATAGGTTCACAACAATTGTATCAGCGGGGTTAGTTTTTTCCCATAAAAATTAGAATAACATCAAAACAACAACGCAGCCTATGTTTATTGAGTTTCCTATTCGATTTTGGTTTTATTTTTTGACTTTTTTTTCAAGTTTTTAATGATTTATATTTTTATAATATTACCTTTTTCACCTTTGCTTGGTGTTTTTGATATTATAATTTTAGTAAGCATCTGGTAACAAAATACAATACAACCTACATACCACAGGTGTTGCCTTCTAATACACATTTAATTTACAACGTACAACATTAAAAGAGCTAGTGAATTTACCATATATTTTCGCTTATTATTATAATATTGTCATACTGTTTAAATAAAAACTTTAATTTAGTTTTATGACATAATGCCTCGTTTTTTAAAGTTAAAAATTAATAAAATTTAGTTTACATTGTGATGGCCAAATGTGCCCCTATTCAAGTCACAGGTACCCCTACCACGGGGCACATTTGACAAAATGGCTTTTTTTTAAAAAAGTATCTGAAAAAGGTATTTACGTGTTTCTTTATAACTCATTAGCTACTCAAATATTGAGATGAATAATGAATAGTTACTGTCAATTGTTAAAACCTTAGTTTTCCCCCAAAAATGTCTGAGATATGAGACTTCAAAAAAAAAGGTGTCAAAGGCACCCCAGCTTACCCTACATACATATAAATATATTAATGTTTTTATGCAGTTTTTTGGCCGTTTAATCGAATATATATGTATTTTCCTTTTTGAGCTCCAGACCACAAATTAAATTAGAAACAATTTTTAATTTTTATTTTTATTTTTAATTTTCAATATTTCGATCTCAGCCTGAGATCATCATCAGGACTGGAAAAACAAACACAATGATTACATTTATATACATATATGTATTAAACATAAACAGAGAAGCGAAACTTACACAAATCCCTTGTTTCAATCGACTGACTAGAAAATCAACAAAAAATATGGAACAGGTAACATTGGAAAAAATTAAAAAAATGTGTAATAAAAATCTGTAAAAACCACAAAAAAGTTTGTATTTATATGGCCGTCTTAATTCTAATAATTATTTTGTGTGAATTTAAATGAGCTATTGGCCATTTTTTTTAATGAAGAAAAATTGTATTTTTTTATTTAAACGAAGCAAATTTAATTACATTCACATTTAAATACAATTTTCAAAAATTCAAATCACTATCAAATATGAATGTTTTAAGTTTTATTATTTTATATTTGATGAGGATTTGAATATCACATAATTGAAAACAAAATTTGTAAGATTTGTAAGATTCATTTGTTCGTATTCAAACTGCTTTCAAAAATAACAAAGCATAAATGACTATGGTCGTATTCGATTGAACTTTAAAAATCCAAATTCAATTCTAATATTTTCATATTTAATGCATTATCAAATATGCGCATATTTGAATTAAGAATTTTGCTCTATACAGTACTTTCGTTGTCGTTTTTAGTAGTAAGATCAAATACGTTTTTATTTGATTTTACTATTTTTTTCCCTCAGGGTACGCCCACAGTTTTCCTATTAAAAGAGATCTCCATAAAGGTATACAACCGACTAAAAGATGTTATATATTTTATATATTTATACTGCTTTTTGCGCAAATAAAAAGGCACGTGCGGTATTAGGAACAAAATTTTTGGTTCTTACTATCTCCCAAACTTTTCGTTTGACATACCCATAGTTAAATTAGCCATAAGGCAAAACTTTATTTTTCTTATTAAACACCGTTGCGGACGTTACAATTTTCACAATGTATTTTTATGTGAAAAAAAAACGTATTTTCGCGAAATCTGTTTATTGTTATCTAATCACAGAGCAAATCGCTGTTTAGGTATATATAACATTTAATATAAATGCTACCGGCTTTTCTGTAATTAAAAAAAAAAACCGCGTGTAGCATAGTACACGTGATAGAAGTTAACTTCTTACATCTTGTTCAATATTTCAAATAATTGTGTTTTCAATTTATATTGGCTCGAAAGCAACAAGTAACAAGTTTCATATACATATCATATGAAAAGCGAATTTGAAAATACATCCCTAAAAAAATGCGGGGAAGGGAGAATGCGACAAATACAATTTTAAATCCCTTTATATGGAGCGAATTGATCGCATTTGTTCGAGCATGCCCTATGAAGAGACTAATTGTTCAACTTGTATACCCGAACCGTTACAAATGTAGATTAATCACTAACATACCGAACGGGTACAAATGTAGATCAATCGCTTTCATCCAAAGTTGTAAGCCAAGGCTATTTTTTATGAAAATTTCTAAAAATTATAAATTGTTATATATATATTAGAAAAGTATATGTAATGTTTGGCGACCTTTATTGGTTAATATTTGTTGTTTGCCGGCTCCAGGTCGTAAGAAAAACAATCAAAAAAAATTTTTTTTTTTATATATTTTTCATGCCAATATATTTCGATTACTTTCAGTAATCGTCCTCAGGGCCACTATTAACAATTAAATAAAACAATACATTATAAACAAATCACAACAAATCACAAAATTATAATTATAAATAAATACAAAATTACATACATTTATATGCACGTCCGTCCTGTATGACGTGGAGTTGTCAACTATCTGTTTTTAATAAATGTTTGTATATATGAGCACAATTATCTGTGTCCGTTTTGTAGTTTAATCTAATGTTTGTCGGTGTGTTAATTATATGTAATATTTCGAGGGTAAAACGCTTGCTGTAATGTTGTTCTTGTTGCAGTATTTTTGTCTTCTCAAAATTTGGCAAGTGTCCGCTACTTGCACAGTGGGCCATAAGCGCCGTTTTTTGGTTTATTATTTTATTGCAATTTTTTGCATCTGATTTATGTTGCGCTAGTCTAGTTTTTAGTTTAGATTTCGTTGTGCCTACATATACACTATTACATGGTTCGATGTTATTACCGTTACAGGGGATTTGACACACTACGTTACTTCTTTCAAATGGGGGAATATTTGACTTAACTCTATTGAAAAATTGTTTTAATGTGTTTTCTGGTTTATGTGCGATTCTTACTTTGTCATTATTGTAGCAGTCTGATTGTTTTAGTCGTTCTGATAATTTTGGCACATAAGTGATTTTCAAGTCAGTAACTATTGGCATGAAAAATATATAAAAAAAAAAAAATTTTTTGATTGTTTTTCTTACGACCTGGAGCCGGCAAACAACAAATATTATATTAGAAGAGTTTATTCGATTAGATTTCATCTTGTAGTGAAATCTTTTAAAAAAATTAAGTATTTCCTCCAAATATTTATTGTTTTGAGAATGCATTATGCGAGTGTAAAAGATATGTGAGGAATTTTTCAAAGTTGCTAGCCAAAGCTATTTTTTATAACAATCTTTAAAAATTATAAATGCTCATGCCTATTTAAATAAAGATTATACAATAAGTTTTACTTTTGTAAAAGAATCTATTCAATAAATTAAAATTTTTTAAATAGTCAGTTTTCAGTGTATAATCGTAATTGATTTTTCAATGGATATTTTTGGTAAAATTTTGTCAAAATTATTATTCATCATTGTTATTAAAAGAAAGCGTGTTCAATTAGTTTTACCTATTGTTTTTTTAATACATATGTACATTGAATATTTTTTTAAAATTTCTACATATCAATCTAGATTTATATTTAGTTAGTCTACATTTATGCCCGTTCGGGAACAATCGGGGACTAATTGTGGACCGATTGTTCCCGCAAGAAATCAATCCGGGACAAATCTATGTACATATATCGGGATTAATCGCACATTTTTTTGCAGGGATATTGCAATGAAAAATATCGTATGTACATACATGTGTTTGTGCGTTTTTGTTTGTACAAATTCTATTTATAGAAAAGTCAATGCTTGTTCTTGTTATTAGATTTTGTTTATCGGCAAGCTCATCCGATTGGTTTTTATATTGGTTGTTTGGTCGTTTTTATTTTAATAATTAACTAGTAGTGTAACACCCGATATTCGGGTGGCACTTTTAGTTAATAAAAAACTATAAAGAAAATTATTAAATAGAAAAAAAAGGAACAAAAAATTGGCTCAACCCGGACTTGAACCACCTTCACTTAAATTGGAAGCCAAGCATCTTACAGCTGAGCTACTGCGCTAGTTACGCGAGCTGTGTCAAACGGTGTACTTTAATTTCTGCTTGTGTTATGGTTCCAACAGTCATAAACGCCCGCACATACCCGTGTCAGCTGACACGATCTATCTTATGGGAGTTGCATGTAAACGAAATCTCACCGACGCTGACATAAACGCCCATAGCCGCCCGTATCGAAGAAATCAAACGAGTTTTGATTTTTCCCATAACAACGTGTCAGCTGATTGCTTTTGCTCAACGCGGTGTTGCCGAACGAACTTTTTTAGCCACTAAAACATTTGAACGGTATTTTTCATTGTATTATTAAACGAAATCAATGCGAGTGTAAAACGTAATATAATATATCTTTGTTCATAGGAAAAACCGCTTAAGTTTACTTAAGCGAAATATGAGTTATTAGATAATTGTTTAGCTCATTTATTGAAAATAATTATAATTTCTGTATATGTTATTAATTCACATGTAACGATTTTTAATGCCATTATTTTAGTTTCAAATAAACTTAAAATCGATATTTTCCAGTTATAACTTTTATGTTCTTCGGATCATAACTTTTCGCACAGGATGAAATAAAAAAGTTGCATAAATGATGTTATAGTTGAAAAATGTACATGTTTGAATGAAATAATAGTTATTTTATATCCCTGCTACATAGGAAATGGATAGCGTATTTTTCAAATAAATGAGAAATTAGGCAATGAAAAGAAAAGAGTAATTTACAATAAATAAAAGTAATTTTTATTTCAAAATTATCCCTTTTACCATTTTTGAACGGATCAACGAATAGCGGGCCAGGGGGTAGTGAACAACTGATATTTTCCGTTATAAAATCCACACAGGCAAACAAAATTGCGACGAAGGCAGATTTTAGAAAATTGTTTGTGTAAGCACGAAATAAAAATGCTTATGGTTATTCCTTTATTTATTGCCAAAAAAGTGTATTTTCTTTTACTTATTTTTCACTGTTCAACAAGAAAATTACAAAATGCATCAGAAATGCAACTCTGACTCCTGAGGAGGGACAGGACCACACCACTCAAAAAACTGTTTTTACCCCGCCGTCTTTTGTTAACAATTTTTTTATTGCGTTAAAAAATTAAGTTCCGCTTCGAATTCGTGTTCATGTGATCAAAACGCGTCGATTGACACCCCAGTTCTTGAAAATTTACCAATTTTCACCATGTCACCTAAACTAGATAAATACCAAAACTTTGAATACAAAATCGCGCATATTTTTATTAAAAATTTTCGCCTACGTCTTTTTTTCAGAAAGAAAACAATACTAAGTTTGGGTATTTCATGCGAAATTTTTGTGTCTTCCCATTATTTCAAATACGGCAACACTCACACGGCTGTTCAAAATAGAAAACAGCTGATTTTTGTGTTGTCATGCGGGCATGAAATTCGTTCAACTCGTTATGTTTACGGGTACTCGATTCGTTCGGTCGACTCGTTGATGACTGTCGGCACCCTTATTAACATTCTCACCACGCTTGTTTCACCACAGCGCTGTTATGTACTTACACGTATATGTACATACGTGAGTGAGTTGTAATTGTTAGTTCAGTTTAAGTGCAGCATTTGACATGCTCAACGCAGGTGGTGTGATGGCGCAGCGGTAGAGTATCAGTAGCTGGATTCAGTAACATTAGACGACAACGTAAATCGAGTTGTTAGCTTAACAACAATGACGTTTGCAGTGACAACAGTAGGATTCGCTAACTTATTTTTCACGACATAAAACAGCTGACTTTTAGTATTTATTCAAAATGACAAAAAGCGGAAACTCTGCTCACCTCAGCTGTTTGAAACGTTGATATTTACGAAAAGCACAAAAAGGAATGTGCAAAAGTAAACTTTCTTAATATAAATTTTCTTAATAAATATAAATAAATATGTAAGTAAATATAACTAGTATTAATATATATATGTATTAGTCAAATATTGAGGCATTTTTAAGATGTCCCCACGCGTGTGTACCAATGCAAATGCTTGCGAAAACATTTGTACAATAATACATACGTGAGTTAATTAATTTAAAAAAAGTGGTTTAATTCGAGTAATTTACTATCCATTTTATGTGAATATTGATTCAAAATCAATTCCGGGTATGTTTTAATCAAATAAGTACTGAGGCATTTATTAAGATGTCTTCACGCTGGTGTACCACTGCAAATTCTTGTGAGAACATTTGTACAATAATACATATGTGAGGTAATTAATTTAAAAAAAGTTGCTTAATTCAAGTAATTTATTGTCTATTTTATTTGAATATATATTCAAAACCAATTCCGGATATCTATTTATCAAATATAAGAAAAATATTTGGCTTTAAACCTTTCTCACAAGTTTTCTCACAAATAAACAACACAAAACTACAAGTCGTCAAATCACTGACGTTGACGGCAACAGCTGTTTGTTCGATCGCAAATGTTGTTAAGGAAATAGCTAACGAATATCCAAGGTGACAAAAATATCGTTTAGTTCGCTAAACCAGCCATGGGCGATTGAGCCCATATGGGTATTTACCCGTACGGGTCGCGTCGGCTCATTGCATGGGGATGGTGAAATAGGTAAATGTACCAGCTGGTGGGGAGAAGGACGAACTTAAACTGAGCATATGGTTGCCACACTTGGTAATTAATTCCAAAATAGGTATTTTTTTGCGGTTGGTAATTTGGTAACTATCAAATGATTTTAGTATTTTTCTTTTTCAATATGATAAAATTATTCTAAGGTATACTTAATTTGTTAATGTTAAAAATGTTTTTTTTTTTAATTTCTACTAAAGCTATGACCAAAGAAAAATCAACCGAACTACAAACAAAATTCATTCATAGATGTGATTTACGTTTCAGATAATTTTTTTTTGTAAACCAAAGCAGGTGTACTTCTTTTAAGTTTCTTTTATCATTCGAATTATGAAGGCGATAATTTATTAGTCTGTTTGTAATTTTTTGGTGATTTTGTTGGGAATTATTATCAACATTTTTTAGGATAGTGGCAACCAATATCAACCAATATTGAGCGCGCTAATGCATATTCGGTATTGAGAACAAGAGAGAATATATATATATATATATATACATATGTACATTAAGGTGGGGCGAATTTTTTTTTTGGAAATTCAATTTGTTCCAAAGCCAGAACGGCACCTTCCTAGCCCAGAAATAAGCCTGTAAAATTTTATTGACCTACTCGCATGTATTTTCCCTTAAATTTGGTATACATTTTGTATATGAAAAGTAAGGTGGGTAAAAGGGGGTTGACCCCCACTGGGGGTGTTATGGAACGCACTGTAAAATGTATATGAAATTAAAGGGAATCAAAATACCTATCGAATGGTATAAAAATATTCGAAATCGGTTCAGTAGTTTTTAAGTAATTGCAATTTAAAGAATGCATAATATAAACTTTGACCTTTAATAACTTTTGTTGTTGTTGTTTCCGAAAAAAAAGTTCACTTTAATACTCAGCTTAGCCATGTTTATCAATCCTCATACTTGGTTTTTTGCTTTTATAATTTTCAAAATTTCATATTTGTACCAGATCGTGCTTTCAACTTTGCGGGGCTGGGGGCAGTTCAAAATGTCATCCTATGGCCATAAAATTTTGTGGGGTTCATTAAGGCAACTTTTCATTGGTACGTTCAAAAAAAAAAAAACAAAAAAAAGCTCCATATGTTTTCACTCCACCTTAATGTACATGCCAAAAGCACAAAGCACACTTGCTTCAATAACGACACAACACAATTTTCTGAATCGATACTTAGTAGTGAGAATCAGTGTTATTTATTTGTTATGAAATTTTATGGTCATAGATGAAAATTAAGGGCTTTATTTAAAAAATATTGTTGCTTTAGTATAGTAGCTTACTTCCATATATAGCGAAGAAGACATAAATTGGCTTTTTTAAATTATGACACTAATGAAGTAAATGGCATCGGAGTTCGAATGCAATAGAGCGAGAAAAAACTGCAAAATTAGCGATTGTACAGAATTGCCGCTGAGGCCACTAAAGTGACAATTTGAACCTTTTTTAAGAGCCAGGCTACCGGAACCCAACTTTTTGAAAATATGCAATATTTGAACCTTTTTAAACATTTGGGCCACTTTTGGTCCTTTTTTACTTTCAAACCTATAATGTAATAAATATTTTTTAGTTTTTTTTTTCTTAAATATAAAAACAGCTTTTTTACGTTTGTTTTTACATGGCCGTTTTCTGCTACTGTTGTTGGTATGTAGATTGTAATAAAAGTAAAATTGAGAATTAAGCAAAACAAAGCTGACGGCGGTGGTAGCTCAATGGGATGCTATTGGCTTGCCAATCGAAACGACTTAAGTTCGATCCTCGGTTGAGGCCGCCTCTGATGAGGGGATGTGGTGGTCTCCGAAATGGATCCATAACCTCTACCAAAAAAATTTTTTAAATTTTTCTTAATTAAAAACTGGCCAATAGCTCATATAAAATTCACATAAAAAAGCCTCTTTGTTACCTTTTCACTTTTCATTAGCAATTCTCCGCTGCGAAGGAAAACCCCGAAAAAGTTATTTGGGAGTAAAAATTTTTAGAATGCAAGAAAATTGTTTTAACAAACCGAAATAGAAGAGTTTTCGCACAACGTGGGGGAATGAAAAACAACTTAAATGAGAACTAGTTGTGAATTTGTTGCAAATATGTTATCGCTGCCAGCAGTGCATCAGCAGAAAGATTATTGTCAAAACTTTCACTATTTAAGACCAAGGGTACAAACCGCTTGCAAATTGCTTTAAGCATTAAATAAACCACAAAAATATATAAAAATGTGTTTCTAGCTAAAAAAAATTTGGGAAACACTTTTTTTACTTTTTTCGGCCACTTTTCGAAATTTTTTAGCGGCAACACTGCACATTTTATTATTGGTGAATTCCTCTCTCTATATCATGATTCAACAATAAAGGTTTACGCATGACGACATACCTTCATACATAGTGGGGCGATAAGTGTCATGCAAAGAGGAATGTAGAAGAATTTGACAGATACGGCCCCTATGGAAATGCTAGGGTGCGTGTGTGTGTGGCATATGTCAACAAAAAAAATGCTTGTGTTCGTGTGTTTATGAAGATTGAAGAAGAAGTCAGCTGATCTTATGCATTCTCCTTTATAGTTCCTCCATGCTCTATATAAAACAATGTGGTTTTCATTTTTAGTGTTTCCGTACGCGCTGTGCGATGAACATCACTTTAGCCATGGGTAATGGCGCAATTTTTTTGGCGCTGATACAATAACGCCAGCGCCAACCGTGGCGCCAACTCACGGTACTGGCGCAATAACACCTTTAGCGCAATTGTCATCGAATAATCGATAAATAACATTTTTTCGCTTGTTACTGTTTACCATCCCCGTTTTATTTCTTTTGGCGCAATTCTGCTTACACATACGAGGGCACAATTAATTTTAATTTTCATAATCATTTGGAAAAATATTCCGTATATATGTGAAAATATGCTGGAAATTAGATTCACTTAGATCACTATCAAGCACACATAATTGTGACGTTGTCATACGTATACATATACTATGATGCTGTTATTGGCGTTGTGGTTGCGCCATTTTACACTAGCGCTATATTGGAGCTGGTGTTAGCGCACGAAATTGAGTCAGTGTTATATTGCAATAGCGCATCATTGAGTTGGCGCTACATTGAGTTGGCGCTATACTGAGTTGGCGCTACATTGAGTTGGCGCTACATTGGGTTGGCGCTATATTGAGTTGGCGCATTTCCCAAATCGGAGTTAGCGCAATAACACCAGGGTTGGTGTTAGCGCAATTGCGCCGCGCAGCGCAGTGTTACCCATGCCTACATCACTTAAGGCGGAGTGTACATCAACTTCGATATCGCCTTAGCTCCCCTTTCCCCGGAAATTATGCAGTGCCCACGAAAGCCCATGATCGCCCCTCTGCTGCGTTTATGTGCCTTGCGGCGCCCATCCCTGCGCTAAACGATAACGCATGTTGTTAAAATTGGGTAGTGAATTCAGCTACTGGTCTGGAAGCGAGGGGTTGTGGGTTCTCGAACCACGCGATCTCAAGGTTGATTTTTTTAAAAATTAAAAATCAGCTAAAATGGCTGCTATTTCCGGGGCCAACTTCCGTTGCATCAAATTTCAAATTTCACTCTCCATAAAAACTCTGTATCGCTGCCTAAGAAGTTAACTTCAAAAAACTGATTTTTGCGTTGCGGGCGTTAGACCTTAGGGTTTCAAAATTTCAGAAATTTCCGCGTAATTACAAATACAGATTATATTTTATATAGAACTCAATAGAGCATAAGCAAAAGCTGCGACAAATTAAAAATTTACAACAAAATCTCTTTTCTGAGGTTAGTGAGAGCCTAAAGAAAAAGACGAATAAATAAGGAAATGCTTGGCTTTGAAAAGTGAACATGAGAATTGCCCTTTTTTTCATTAAAAATCAAGAAATATAGTAATATTTTCTCTTTTACAAGATAGATTAAATACTAAGCTCCCTTGATAACAACAGAACTGTACAATTAAAGCAACTTTAAATTTTCGTGCTTGGTTGACTTTTCGTGGGAAATGGCCATATCTCAGTGCTTATGGCAGTGTAAAGTAAATTTAATTTTTATATTTGAAGTGAAAATATGTATCTGTTCCTATGATTCAGAACAAAACAAAAACAATTGTGCTTTGGGTGCCTATGAGCTGATAAGGCCTTTACCCTGTCAGTGTGGGACTTTAACCGCACTAAATCTCCTACTGTAATCGTATCGAGCCTCCCCCCCGTACTACCATCAAGTTACCGTCGGGAGGTGGGCTGTAAGTACGTAATAGTCGCGTTATTGCCTTCAGTTTACATTCAAAGGCTACAAACATATCTGCATACGTAAAAATTTGCATATTTATTTACAACGATATTGATAAAAAAAAAATTTAAAAAAAAATTTAAAAAAATTAAAAATAATCATATATAATCAAAAACAATCAAAGCAATTATTTTTGATTTTTTATGATTATTTTTCTTTTTTGATTTTTTTTTTATTTTTTTTATGGTAATTGCAAAATAATCATTAAAATTTAAAAACAATTGGTAATCAATCATTAAATGGAAAGTTGAAAAAAATAATCCATCAAACCGGTAATCATTACGATTAATAAACATTATTTAACAGGTCTGGTCTGCCTTCTCCAAGCTGGATAAAGAGGCTAAGAAAATGGGTTTGGCGGTCAACGAGGACAAGACGAAGTACCTTCTGTCAACACACAAAGAGGCTATGTTCAGAAACGCAGCATGAAACGCAACAGCGGCAGTAATTATTTTGTTGATGATTGTGATGAGCGACGCTTCATGCAAAATTGACGTTTATGAACGCTCTGCTTCTACTACAAAATCAGGTTGCGCTTCAAACTGAGTTTCTGAACAAAGCCATTAACAGCACGCCTTGGCAGCCAAGTCACTGTTGATAGCTACAAATTCGAAACAGTTAAGGACTTCGTCTATTTGGGAACCTGCATTAACACCAAAAATAATGTCAGCACTGAAATCCAACGAAGAATCACTCTTGCCAATAAATGCTACTTTGGACTAAGTAGGCAATTGAAAAGTAAAGTCCTCTCTCGACGAACCAAAATCACACTCTACAAAACACTCATCGTTCCAGTCCTCATGTATGGCGCAGAAGCATGGACTATATCAAAAGCAGATGAGATGGCGCTTGGAGTATTCGAGACGAAAGTTCTTCGGAGGATTTATGGACCTTTGCGCGTTAGCGAGGTCGAGTATCGACGGAGATTTAACGACGAGCTGTACGCAGACATCGACATTGTTCAGCGAATAAAGATCCAGCGGCTGCGCTGGTCAGGTCATGTCGTGAGAATGGACGAAGGTGCTCCAGCCAAGAAAGTATTTTTATCGAAACCCGCTGAACACAGAAGAAAAGGGAGGCCTCCACTGCGTTGGGAAGATCAGGTGGACAGTGATGCTGACTCCCTAGGTATTCCCAAGTGGCGCCATCTTGCGCGAAACAGAAATAGCTGGCGCGCTTTATTGAACTCGGCCAGAATCGTCTAGACGGTTACGTGCCAATTAAGTAAGTAAGTAAGGTCCAAAGGGACATTGGTGTTAGATGGGTTGGTTTTGAGGGACATATGAAGAGGTGCTGGGTGTCATGTGGTGACTCTCCACATGCCGGGCATACATTTGGTATGCTTGAATCAATTCTCGACCTGTATGAGTTCAATCTGCTGCAGTATCCTGATCGGAGTTGCGCAAGTGCAACTCGTGTTTCACGCGGCAGTTCTCGTTCCTCTTCTGCTATCGGTGGTGGTTGGTCTCTAATTAAAAGATGCCGGACGGACAGACACATAGCTGTTGACTGTGTCGGTGTGGATTTGGTTAAGTGCCTGCCTGTAGGTTGTCGGGTCGAGCGGTTGCGGTACGTATTTTTCCACCTCCTTGCGAAAAGGGATGCAAACGATACATCGATGTTTTTGAAACATCGATAGTTTCGAACAAAAATTCGATGTTTAACATCGATGTTTGAAAATTACTCAGTATCGAAAAATCGCCGATACATCGATGTCAACCCTGACGATATTTGATTGTTGTTTTAGTCAGTGGTAATTTATACATAAACATAATGGGCCGTAGTCATAGTCGTTCACTAAAATCGGTTTTAGTTAAAATCGGTATTAAATTTAGAATGATGTTTAAAAGAGTGGTGTGTCATAGACCAGTTAGAACAACGTTTTTGCTAAAATGAAACGGAACAGGGTTACCCATATAAAATAATAAGAATCGCTCTGTAATTTTGAGAAATTTCGAGTGTTTTAAAAGTTCACCCTGTGTCAACTTTTAAATTGAAAAGTTCACCCTGTGTCAACTTGTAAATTGAAAAGAAAAAAGTAAGCGCATCTATCTATTCGACTTTTGATGTTTGCATATTTTAACTTAATCGTATATTTAAAATACGCTAAAAAACAACTAAAAGTGAGTTAAATTTTGAGATAAAACTACACACTTCATATAAATCAAAATGAACTTGTAATTTTAGGGAACAGCAAGGTCTCGTGCACCGAACTGGAGCGCAGTAGAAAAAGCTTGTCTGCGAGAAAGCATTGAGTGCCACCTGCATATTTATTAAAATGTCTTCTTTATACGTTTTATTTATTTATTTTTTATTGTATTCACGTACTCTCTTTCTATTTTTATAGTTTTCATGACGAATTCCCAGCTTAGAACAATATTTTAAGATTTTAAAATGACATTCACCTCACTTTAAAGTTAGAACGCTGTTTTAGTGATAAAACCGATTTTAAGTCGACTATGACAAAGATAAAATGACGTTTATGCTAGCATCATTCTAAGTGTGTTAAAACACTGTTTTAAATCGTCTATGACTACGGCCCAATAAATCCTCCACAGGTTGGTAATATGACTCCACATTACGGGTCGAATTTCCATGAAAATTCCAATTTGGGGGTGTGTGAGAGAGTACCCAACAGCCATTCAATTATAAATATCATCAAATTCACCGGACCAATGTATTTTTCGAACAATTCAACTGAAAAAAAAAACATCAATGTATCGATGGTTTTCTTCCGATGTTTTTTTAGAATCGATGTTAATTTTTTCGATACATCGAACATCGATGTATCGATGTTGGTCCTCAAAATTTGCATCCCTACTTGCGAAGGTCAAGAATGCTGTTCCTGACATGGCGAGGGATGGTTCTGGCTCGATTAGATGACTGTTTGGGTGACCCTTACGATAGCATCCCAGTAAGAATTGCTCATCCAGCATGTTGTTATGTTTCTTGACTGGGAGCACTTGTGTTTCAAGATGAAGTTGATGTGTCATCTGTAGACAACCTGTGGCAGTTCTTAAGGCACTGTTCTGGCATGCCTGTAGCTTCGTCCATTGGGTGGTGCAAGTCCCCGGCGACCATATTGGCGACGCATAATTTAGGACCGGCCGGCCAACTGCCTTGTAAGTCGCTATTAGTGTTTCTTTATCTTTGCCCCATGTACTGCCGGCGAGTGATTTGAGAATTTTGTTGCGACTTTGTACTTTATTGGCAATCGCGGTCGTATGCGGATCATTCCATAGAAAATGGTAAATTTTTCCGGTACAAACATTTCGATTTCTCACACATATACTAGTTTTTCAAATTCAAGCTTCTGATTTTTGTTTAGAAATTAGCCACACAATATTGATGTACCAGAAACTTTTACTACGTTTATACGTTGGCAAATTCATGAAATCATTTCATGAATTTTCGCTGCATAAACGAATTTTCACGAATTTAATTGTTCACGAAAATTATTCATGAATTTCATGAAATTATGAAGTACAAGTCCGGCAACGCCAAACCAACAGTTGTTCATTCAGTCAAGGCAGATTTAATAGGTAGGCTCGAGGGCGAATTCAGAAATGTCCAATGTATTTTGTTATTGTAATTGGTAGTGTAATGTCAAAATTATATTTCGCCGTGGTTAAATTCTGAATTCGCTTGTGACTCGCGCATTCCCATTGGCCATGATGTGAATTCGCTTAGATTTTGATATTACCCACTACCTTTGTAAATAAAAAAAAGTAGTTTAAGAATTCGCCACCGAGTCTACCTGGTAAATCTGCCTTGACAGCTGATGTCGTTAGAACGTTGCCACTTTTTAAAAAAGCTGAATTTCATGAGTTTATAAATGCTGCATAAACGAGACCATTTTCGAATTCATGAAACTAAGGCACTCTGCACACGGAGCGTACTGCTTTAGACGCGTATTAGATACTACAGACGAAAGCTGTACGCTTTGATGTCGCGCACGTATATTTCAATTGAGGGCTGCACACGAGTCGTCAGCTTCATGCATTCGTCAAAGTATGCTGGCTACATGTCGCTTGGCGTAAAGCAGTGCTAGTAGCTAGGCGTACTACGCTTAGAAAACAGGAAGAAGAAGATGTTTGTTTACATTTTTCCACTTGGTGAAATTTAAGAAAGCAGTAAAATTTGTGTAAAAAATCAGAAAAATGAGTGTAAAATTAAAGAAAATGGAAGATTCCATAAAAGTTATCATCTTTTCTATTTAAAGCTTCGAAATTTAAAGCAAATACCGTATTATTAATTTGTTTGTTTGTTTGTGCAGCGAAGTTTCATGTCGCTTCGTGTGCAGATCTTGAGGCGTAAGGAAATCGACGCTACATAAAATGTCTGATACGCGTCTATGACGATTCGCCTCGTGTGCAGAGTGCCTAAGAGTTCACGAATTCTGCCGTATAAACGTAGTTATTGTTTGATAACCTTTTTGTTTGTCTGTGAATTGTAAAGATTTATACCATTTGTCTCGTACAAACAAAGTAAAAAATTACATTACAGCATTTTCAATTCTTTTGGAATAACCCATGATTCAACAATAAAGGTTTTCGCATGACGACATACCTTCATACATAGTGGGGCCACAAGTGTCATGCAAAGAGGAATGTAGAAGAATTTGACAGGTTCGGCCCCTATGGAAATGCTAGGGTGCGTGTGTGTGTGGCATATGTTAACAAAAAAAATGCTTGTGTTCGTGTGTTTATAAAGATTGAAGAAGAAGTCAGCTGATCTTATGCATTCTCCTTTATTGTTGCTCCATAGAATAACATTATTTCTAACATTTTTGTTGTTTGAGTAAACCTTGATATTAGTGCTACCACACTTACTTTTTTATCTTTTTCTAATACAATAAATTTGAGTAAAATTGCACCTGGTTCGCATAAACCAAAGATCATGGTTAGGGACACGATATCGAATCAAAAGCATCGATCTGGTACTCATTTAAAATATAGGTTAAAAAGAATCGCGAACCCGATAATATCGAAACTAAACTACTCGATACTCAAAGTATCGGTATCGAAAGCGGTAATTTTTTAGAAGGTGCAACCTTAAAATTTCCTCTAAAATAGTTAAAAGAGGTACCAATCGACGCGTTCTGACCTCTACATTATGAATTCGAAAGCGGAGATAAAAGAATTTTCCACATTTAAAAGGTATTTATTAAAACGGTTTAAAGTTGCACCGTCTTCTAGAAAGTTACCAAAAACGCAAGAAAACTGCATACTGAGGCATACGCATATCGCTGTATTAGTGCCAGTTCCATGGCATAGTATGCCATGGCTGGTTCCAAAGTTTTGATTTTGACGTAAATCCTTTTCCAACTCATAAGAATAGTTCAAGCTGATTAAAAAAATTATAGAAGTTTATTAAGTTCTTGAAAACATTTTTTACAAACCAACAGGTGTATTTAATGCAATCACAGTTGTAAAAAGATATTTGCAAATTATCTATGTAGTATTTTGAAAAATAAACATCTTAAATAACATTAACAGATCATTTTCATTGAGATTATATGTATCCATCATTGAATTTTTTTGGAAATTTGAATTTAAATTATCGAAACAAAAAAAAAAATGATGAAACTCAAGTGGCAGATTAGCTGTGCATTCCATGTTATAAAGAGAAGCCATTGCGCAGTATGATTTTTCTAACGGACTTCTTCTTTCTCCTTACGGCCAAAGTAGAAGCTTAGAAGAGGCAAATTTTAAATTTGTATTTACATATATTTTATATTTTAAAAATAATTTATTTTATAGCTGTCAAATTGAAACAATTGTCAGAAAAACGTGCCGAATGTCAAAAAAACTATCGAAATACAAGCTGGCTCATTGGTTTTTAACCGCCTAGATGGTATTTTGTTTGTTTTTTTTTTCAATATAGCTTGCTCGCTTGTACCAACGCAAAACTGTATTTGACCATCTCCTTCACACAAAAAACCTGGTAGAATACCAGAAAAAAACGTAGTGTCTTATGGGCTTTAGCATTTGAAAATTTTTCAAATAATAAGAAAATAACAATAAAAGAAAAGTATGTTTCTTTTTAAATCGAAAATTTCATTCTTAATTCAAAAATTTCATTTTTAATTTAAAAATTTTCGTTGTTAAAATAAAAATGGTTTGGTTTAAAACATAGATGCTCATGTCTATGCCCTTGAATCACATTTGTTTTTGTTTTTCCCCCCAGACATAGGCACAGATACAAATTTGCCCTTTGAATATAAAAATAAATGCCATATGCCCTCAGGTATAAAAAATTTCAAATGAGTGTAGCTACGTTAGCTTCGCCCTTCCCATATGAAATTGAAAATTACACTAACAAATTGAAAATAAAATTTTTTTGAAAAAATTGAATTCTTGAATTGCAAAGGGACGTAACTCAAAACCCAAATAAATATAAAATAAATGGAAGAAATACAAGAAACCCTTTTTCTCTACAAAAGAAGCTCTTTTGAAATTATCGTATGAAAATTAAAAATATATAATCCTATATCCAGTTATCATTATTTCTATCGCATGGTAATTACAAATTGTTAGCAAGTTTCCGTGGTAAGTGTGCGCCTCGTTTAATCAATAAACAGATCTCGGTAACTTCATACAACTTCATACAAAAAACCTTAAGTATAAACCTGCAATTATTTCAGCACGTGGATCAGACCTATTTTTCGATATGTACCAGTGATGGAAAATTACTCGTGCTGGTGCATTTTTCGGCCCTTTAGGAAGCAGCTTGTCACTTCTGCACACTCGACCGATTTTCGGCACTATTTTGCGTTGCACAATTTTTTGGACAAATATGACACAATTTTAATTTTCCATCACTGAATGTACTCATTTGTTCTATACCGTGGTTAAAGTACTCGATACCAAAAAATATCGTTGCAAAAGAATCGAGTAAAAAGTATCGGTGTCAAATGCAAAAAATATCGATTTGGTATCGTATCGTATCGAAATTCGTGTCCCTAAAAGCCCGTCTCCACATAAATTGTTTCTTTTTTTCTGCATTTTCTCTCTCAATCTTGTTTCGACACGGAAACCAGTGCCGAAACTCGCCAATTTCCATAAAAATTTCTGAGAGCGAGTGAAGATTGAAACACTGTTTCATTCTGAATCATCTTGCCAACCTCGATGATATCGATGTCTTCTCTAATTCTGTATCGAAAATCTATCGAAATCTCACACAGGCCAAAACAAAGACGCAAAAATAAGCAAACATACAAACATTTAAGAAGAACAAGAAAGAGAAATGTCAAACTGAATCACGATTAGCCACGTGGAGACGGGTTATTGAGCGAGATGTTTTGCTACATGTTTCTCTGGTGAATCAAGTTATGTGGAGACGGGCTTTAACTGTGTAACCTAAATCAAACGCAAGTCGTCAATTTAACGCACGCACGCAAATTTTTCATATGCGTTGAACCGAAATTGACTTGCGTGCGTGTTCAGATAAAGAAATAGGAAAATCAGAGAAAATCTTGTTATTTTGTGGAATATGTACCTAACAGACACGATATCAAAAGCAAGTGTCAATTTTTTTGCAAACAATGCTTAATTTCAACTGTCACGCAAAACAAAAATTGGGCGTCGAATTTGCTTTTTACGCACGCCGTTCAATTTCGGTTACTCCCATACAAGTTGTATGGGCATGAGAAATTTTTGACAGTAAATTGACGGCGTGCGTGCGTTTGATTTAGGTTACACAGTAATCACGGTCGACCAACCCTGTCCCGTAGGAACACATAACTTTTTTAAGATTTTTCACAAGGACGAATATTTCAAAAGCAAGTTTCTGCTTTTAATAAGAGTTTTATCAAACAATAATAATGCACCAGATATTTTGTTGGTTAACATTTTGGTGTGCCTTTAATTCAAATCCAAAACTGTAAAAATTCGTACAATTTGTCCCGTACAAACCATAGAATGCTCCATGCGCTGATAATGAGGCAAGAAGTAGGGAAGTAGCCAAATCTCACGCCTTTTATCAATTCTCAATATATTTCTGTGATATATTGAATATACATACACATATTGAAATTAGATACTAAAGCCTAGTACTGAGTTCACGGCTGTGAAATTTCGCCAGCAACATGCATTTATTTTGCCGTGAAATGTTTCCAGAAATTTTTTTTGTCAAATGAGAATAAATGCCAAAACGAAAACTGAGCAAATGTAAAAATAAAAAATTTGGAGCATCGCCTCAGAACCAACCTTCAAATTTTGGCCAATAAAAAATTTTTATACAAAATATAAATTCAAATTTCAACAAATGATACTTTTCACTCGAAAATAAATGGCATTGTACATTTAATTTGGCGTGAAAAAATGTTGCTGGCATGATGTTGCTAGCATGTTGCGCAACTTTTCACGGCAGGAACTCAGTACAACTTTGTCGTGAAATATCTGTGAAATTTCACACATGTTTCACAACCATTTTTTTTGTATGGATTTTGACAGCAGTTTCACGTGAAACTGGAACTCAGTACTATGCTTAAATAAGCACCTCACACTGAAAAACCCCCATTCAGTGTATGAATACACAAGCTTTTGCGTTAACTAATGCTACATAATGCGTACAAGCAAACATACAGTGAACTACACTGCGTATACGTAACTTGTTTACATACATACATACAGGTGAAACTAATAAAAGCGTGTTAAAAATGGTAAAGTTAATATCACCGTAGTACGTTTTCCATTAAAAAGTACAATAACTACCTCGTTGTGCGCAGTCCACCCAACCAACACTGAGTTTAGATATCGATTTGAGAATGACTCGAGAACTAGCCTCATTCTCAAACCTCTAACGTTTAAATACAACTCGAAAATCTATCGAGAATCATAGCGTCCTCAAACAAAAGAGAACATAATTCTCAAATCGAGAAAATTATAATTCTCGAATCGAATTCTAATGTAGTTCTGTTCGTATTGTGGTTATTGTTGTTGGGTGCACCACTGGTGTTGTTTGTGATGTGGTGTGTAGGCAGCATGGGGCAACATAGTTATTTGACCACTGTTTGTGTATTCAGCCCTAGTCAGACTTTTAAGTGACCACCCATTGCATTGATTACATCTTACAGATTTTGCATTTGGGTAGTTTTTTACGACACTCAGCAGTAATATACAGTGGGGTTAGGGTTGGGTTCTACATCCGCCCTTAGTAGAAGTTGCTGGAGCAATACTGCTGCAAGGCATTGCTCCACGAGATGCAATTTGTGAACATTGCAGGTCAGTCTAAACAGTGTTAGACCGAAACAGGGTTAGACCCCCCCCGGGTCATTCCGGTATGTAGAACCGGCTGTCGTGGGAGTGATTGTTACTCTCACGCTTTGGCTCTCATTTTGCTAATTTTTTGATTCAAGAAACGATTTGCTAGCACAAACTTGGTAACTATTCATAAGAAACAAACCTTTTGCTTTATTTCTTTCGATTGCCCATTCAGCTGTTTAATATGACAGCGTTCAAAGCTACCATTGGGCTATAGAAGCTTTCAAAGAAAAGCAAAGAAAACTGAAGCAAACAAAGCAAGATAAGCAAGCGTACATTGGGCCAAAACCTTTAGTGGCGAAGCATGCGATTTATCGTACGACGGTTTAAACAGAAATATATGCGTTCAAAAAATGTAAGTCCGACATCGCTATACCCAGGGTCCACTAAACAGGTCGGTTCTTCAGATCATTGCATACGGTAAGCACGAAAAGGCGATCTGTTGTTGGCTGGTTGAACTATTGGACATACATACATATGTATATCTTTTGCTATGAACCAACAAAATTAAACTCAAACAATAAATTCGCTGTAGATATTAAAGTTTAGTATTTTTATCTTCATATTTTGAACCCCTGCGATCTCATACATATTTTATGGGCTTCAATCAATTCTGCGCAATTCTCCTCGCCGCGCTCAATAATGCTGTAATATAAGTCTTGGTTTGGCATGAATTATATAATAATTTATATAACTTACTAACCACGCATCTCGAGTCCTTTTGGTTTCTGGGCAGGCGCAGCAAGCCTTGCATTTTGGTTTCTCAAATGTTTCTAGTGCTTGGCCAGTGACATTTGCGGCCGCCGCCTGAGCAGCTTCTTTGACTGGTGCGTTTCCCATTACTCAGCAGATTCCTAAAAATATTTATTGTTTGCAATTTCGCTTCAAAGTAGGGTTGGGCGATATATATCGATATATCAATATATCGATATTTTTAAAATAGTACAGCCGATAATATCGACGATATTTTGAACTACCGTGCATCGATAATCGATAATTTTTTGCCATTTCGAGCCAAATTCGATATTTTTCATACATTTCTGATTCGCTTCGAATTTAACAGCAGAACATTTTTTAAGAAGTGGTATAACCATAATGTCCGGGTGCTTGAATTTACATTACTTTCTTCTTCGAGCAATTCTTAATGATTTTTATGTTTATACTTCAGGATTCGTAGAATATCTGTAGATCCATCCAACTTTAACAACAAATATCTAGTAAACTATAAGTCTGCGGCAAGTTTGGATTCCAGTTTTGAGATCTGTGAGAGCACCTCTAGCCCCGTGAAGAAGTGGTTTTTCGCGGGACGTGGTTCCTTAATGTGAAGCCAGCCCTTTCGATATATTGATATATCGATGTTTTTACACGGCATAAATCGATGTTTTTTTAAATATCGATACAATATATATCGATATATTTTTCCAATTTGCCCATCCCTACTTCAAAGAGGTTGCCATAAAATAGTACTGGAAAACCATCGATTGAACTATCGATGGGCCCTATGCAATAGCGATTATCGATGGTTTTTTTTAACCATCGATAGTATTTTACTTAGTACATAACTACAACGTCTGTTAAAAATATTTATCAAAAAAACTGAGATTTATAATTTTTAAGGCACTTAATTGGAATATGTGGGCTGTAATAATAAAATAATAGATTAGTGAATAATTTTATAAAAAAAAACTTGCAAATAAAACGGGTTTATTATTGAGAATTGAGCAATTTAGGTTTGGATTTCGCCTCTCCTATTATTTTGTAGACAATTGTATATGTACAAATGTGTGTATATAGTATTCTTTGAATAGTTATTGATTTATTTTTTGTATTGACCTTTTTACATAAATTTTGGTTTTTTAATGTTTCTAATAAAAATTTATATTTTTCTTTTAAATATGAGAACATATGTACATACATGCATACATATGTATGTACATATATGTGCATTAATATTTGAGTACCACCTTTAACGGGCCACCTACGTACATATATTAAACCCATGATCCAATTAAAAGGTTATGTCAGTTCGCTGGCCGCCATATTTCTTTCGGTTTTAGAAAAAAGTATCAGGTCCTCATACGTCATTTCCTTTTGCAATTGGCACAGCTGTTTGTTTGGTTGTTCGCGGCTTTATTGGTCCTGTGACGTAAGCAGTATTTGACATTTCCGCCTACTGGAATTATGGCCTGGTTATGCTACCAATCAAGCTGGTCGAGCACCGTGTAATTGTTGTTGTGCACTCCGACGGTGAGAGAATTTTCGGACTCTCACATCCAGCAAACTTGCTGTGTGAAACAGGCAGCCAGCAAACGAGGTTTCAGAGGTAATAATGTGTTATGTTGTGTATGTGCTCAGTAATTATCATGTGTTATGTTGTGTATGTGCGCTCCAATCATCAATGTAAGCGTAACCACCTCTCACCAATCACGAAATGTTTCCGATTTTGATTGGCAATCAAGATTGTAACCATAACCATAGCATAACCGTCTCAATGTATATACCGTGTATTAAAACATCGATACTATCGATGGTTGCATTTAAAACTATCGATGATCAATCGATGGGACCACTATCGATGGTTTTCCAGCACTTCCATAAAACCTAGGTATGGCCAGGGCTGGGTAAGTATACTTCGACTTTAATCGATTATAAACATTTTGGTAAAAACAAAATCGACTTCTACAATCGATTGTTGTGTATGGCAAAGTCAGTCGGAAATCGATTAATTGGCGTGACTAACCGACATTAGCCGTGTTTTTATTCAAGCGCATATACATCTGCGCTTAAATTTTGTATGGACAACTAAGCGCGGATAGAGATGTGCGCTTAGAAATCGATAAAAAATTTAAGCGCAGATGCATATGCGCTTAAAAACAGGGTTATTTTTACTATAGCCCTGTAGCGGGATTCAGTAACATTAGACGACAACGCAAATCGCGTTGTTAGCTTAACAACAATGACATTTGCAGTGACAATAGTAGGATTCGCTTACTTATTTTTCACGACATAACAGCTGACTTTTAGTATTTATTCAAAATGACAAAAGCTGAAACTTTGCTAACCTCAGCTGTTTGAAACGTTGATATTTACGAAAAGCACATAAAAGAATGTGAATTCGAATCCGGAGACAAAAATAAATTTTCTAAACAAATATAACTGAAGTATGTAAGCAAATAAATATAATTATTATTAATATATATATGTATTAGTCAAATATTGAGGCATTTATTAAGATGTCATCACGATTGTGTACCAATGCAAATGCTTGTGAAAACATTATTAAAATTATACATATGTGAGGTAATTAATTTAAAAAGAAGTTGCTTAATTCAAGTAATTTATTGTCTATTTTATGTGAATATTTATTGAAAACCGATTCCGGATATCTATTTATCAAATATAAGAATAATATTTGACTTTAAAACTTTCTCACAAGTTTTCTCACAAATAAACAACACAAAACGAGAAGTCGTGTTGGCGGCAA
Organism: Urophora cardui; assembly: GCA_960531455.1. Taxonomy (NCBI): domain Eukaryota; kingdom Metazoa; phylum Arthropoda; class Insecta; order Diptera; family Tephritidae; genus Urophora; species Urophora cardui. The sequence goes on from OY482671.1 coordinate 41,453,072, forward strand.
CAATTGTTTGTTCGATCGCAAATGTTGTGAAGGAAATAGCTAACGAATATCAAAGGGACTCTGCACACGGAGCGTACTGATTTAGACGCGTATTAGATACTACAGACGAAAGCTGTACGCTTTGATGTCGCGCACGTATATTTCAATTGAGGGCTGCACACGAGTCGTCAGCTTCATGCATTCGTCAAAGTATGCTGGCTACATGTCGCTTGGCGTAAAGCAGTGCTGGTAGCTAGGCGTACTACGCTTAGAAAAGAGGAAGAAGAAGATGTTTGTTTACATTTTTCCACTTGGTGGAATTTATGAAAGCAGTAAAATTTGTGTAAAAAATCGGAAAAAATGAGTGTATAATTAAAGAAAATGGAAGATTCCGTAAAATTTTTTATCTTTTCTATTTAAAGCTTCCAAATTTAAAGCAAATGCCGTATTATTAATTTGTTTGTTTGTTTTGTGCAGCGAAGTTTCATGTCGCTTCGTGTGCAGTTTTTGAGGCGTAGAGAAATCGACGCTACATGAAATGTCTCGTACGCGTCTATGACGATACGCCTCGTGTGCAGAGTGCCAAAGGTGACAAAAATATAGTTTAGAGCGCATTCACATTACTCGGTGTGGAATCGGATCGACATTTTTGGTTTTTACCGAAAGTATACCGAAACCTTGCCGACCACGTGTATTTCAATTGGCACTTTCACATTAGAGCCTATACACACTTGCGACTCAATCGATTTGGTCGAATTGGACTGTTGTATTCACACTACTCCAACTATTTAGTCGAATCGGTGGCAGCTATTCACACTTGAGACTAAATAGTCGTGCGATTGACAATGACATAGTGTTGCCAATGTTCACATTTTACTCAGCAAATTTTACATTAGTGGTCTTCATATAAAGTGATGAAGTATTAAATTGTTAAAGTTTATCTGCATTCTTACATGAAAGCACCTTCTTGTCAGCTGTCAACTTGATTAATAAATAAAAAACAATAAAATAAACAAAAAGTGCATACATTGTTTGGCTTTGTTTCTTATTAAACTAGCAACTAGCTGTCAAGTAAATGAAAAGAGAAAAACGGAAGGAATTACGCTCATAAAGGCGAAACGAACAGAAGTACAAGAAACGGAAAAATAGTAAAAATCAGCCATTAATAATTTTCATGAAATTTCATTTTCATTATTTCTATTTTAAAATGCGATTAATGACATTTGAAGAGAACAACAATATCAAGAAACATATGAAAACGGAAGTAAATATCCTTAGTTAGATAATTCTTGTCTATAACTACACCATTTCCAGATGGATTTTAGAAAGCGTCAACTGGATTTTAGAAATGTCGATTTGATTTTAGAAAAGGGAAATTGGACTTTAGAAACTGTAAATTGGATTTTCGAAAATTTATATAATTATTAATTTATACTTTCATACGCAATAAAGAATTTCTATTCGAAAAATTCTGTGTAAAATTTATTATAAACGCACATTCTGAAATCCAATTCACGCTTTCAAAAATCCAATTTTGTTTTCTAAAATCCTTTTAACGCTTTCTAACATCCAATTGACATTTCTAAAATCCAATTTCCCCTTTCTAAAATCCAATTGACATTTCTAAAATCCAATTTCCCCTTTCTAAAATCCAGTTAACGCTTTCTAAAATCCATCTGGAAATGGTGTAGTTAATAAGAAACGAACCTTTTGTTTTGAAAATATTAATTGAAATATTCAATCTCTACAATTTACCAAAAGTGAAATAAAAGTAGTTCTGTCAGCATGGCAACTCTTTCCACTACGAATATCACTGTTGTTGTTGTAGTCGTTCGACTAAATTGTCTCAAGTGTGAATACGTAGAAGGGCGCCTTGCTGATCAAGCAGTTGTACAACTGTTTCAGTTGGAATGAAATTGGGCTGCAAATCCAACTGTTTCAGTTGTACAACTAATTGAATGTAGTGTGAATGCTTCCATACATTCCCATGCAAATCAACATTCGACTAAATCGATTGAGTGTATAGGCTCTTAGTGTTGCATACATGAAATCGGAGCGAATTAATTTCGGTATACCGCACCGCGGTAACACATTCATAATTTGTTTATTTGTTTTTTTTTATAGTAGTCAAACAATAGTTATCAACTTCAGAAAATGCATTATTATTCTTTGGTGAAAATATATTTTAATTTCCAAAACCTACATACACACGTATTTAAATCACCGTTTTTATCATTATTTCACAATTTTTTCTCTGAAGTTTTTCTTTGCATATAACAGCAATTCAATCTCGGTGGAAAATGCAATGGACCCACGCCGTGTTTGTGGGGCTTCTCGCGGCCGGTTGATTAATATATTTACATATATTCACACTTATTAACACTTATTCCAACTTCATACATGCATTTACACAATTTACTTAAACTTTTATTGTAATTTTTTGATATTTTGTTAATATCGCCGCGTATCACAATGGGCCACCTCGGCCTAAGTGTGTCCCCGCTTTCATGAATTGCGGAGACAGCCACCTCAACCTAATATCGCCGCAACCAAATACTTGCGGCAAATTTCGGCACGAAAAACTGTCAAAATGTTCATTCATTCGGTCTTCATAATGCCGATTTACCGAACTTCGAAATATTCGGCGCGTTCGGTTGTCATAATGCCCATTTGCCGAAAACGTCATTTCGGTACCGCCGACGGTGTTGGTGATAGTGGCATTTGTTCTTCATTGCCAGAGTGTTGCCACTATTTTCCATTGCTTTCTGCGTTATACTATGTTCATGCTGGATTTGAAACGCAACATTTTGCATTTTCGAAGATGGCTTTTCGAAAAGTGTTCATGCTGCCGCGTTTTGTAAATGCGCATTTGAGAAGTTCGAAACAAACGGAGCTAATATCCCAGATTACGCAATCAGGTGTTGAGGTTGTGACAAAACGACCATCTCTAACCGGTTTGATTTATATGTATGTATGCTCATCGCTATTTGTCAATTCCCTTTTGACTTATTTGCTGCACTTTCGATTTCAAAGTCATTAGTGTCGTGGATAAGCAAGAGGAAGGCGCAAACTGCGGTAAGCAATTAAAATTTGACTTGTAAAACATTTATGTAAAATTGATGTTATATTGAATGTAATTTCTTTGTTTTATACAGAAATGAATAGATGTACTAGTTGCTATAAATGCATTGATAAATGTTAATCTGCATTTGGAAAACTATTTGCACTATTCTATTTCATCGCCCCACACCACGACACTACAGCTTTATTTCGCAGTGCATTGGCCGCATTGCTTTTGGAATTTTTTCGCATAACGGACACTCATAGCGGTTGATTTGCAGATCCGTTGTCAGCCATACAATTTTTTCACGGATACATATTTCATTGCACATTTTTTCATCGCGCTAAAACTCGTTGCGTAAATAGTAATTGCGCTAATTTTCAATTGCGCACAACCTTGGCAAACCATGAAACGTACTCCGCCGAGACGTAGCCCCCGCCTGCAAGAAGGAACACCAGAACTAGCCGAGAGTTCTAGCGTGATGAGTGCGTCATCATCATCATCATCCCAAATCAGTGCGTCGTCAGCCAATGCAATATCAGCGCTTATGAAAATGTCCGCTATGCAAGCCAATACAGCCACAGGGATTTCAACTATGACCACCACCGTCAATGCCGCCTCAACATCAGTGGTCACACAAGCTGCCCCCGCCGCCGCAGCCACTACTGCTACATTTACAACTACCGCCACCCCTATAGTCACGCCAGGTACAAATGTGAATGCAGCTACAACAACAACCACATTTATTGCCACTGCCGCCTCGACAGTAACCACTACGCCGATGGTAACAAACATTAGCACCACATCATCAGCTACTACTATTGCAAATAACACAGCCGCCGTATGTAAGCCATCAGGGTCAGAAACTGGAAATAATTTAATATCAGCACAACAGGTGAGTCTCTTATTAGATAAAATACAATCATTAGAGAGTCAGCTCCGAGATACGCAAGTGCAGGTGTACAACACCAACCAACGTAGACATTTTGACGAAAATACCCACCAATCCGTCGAGCCCACAGCCTGTAGCCTTAATGATATGGTGCCATATGCACAGTCAAACGGTACCAGTGGTGGGCAACCGTCAACTATATCAGGTGCTTCGCCAACGTACCTATATACAGTTGCTTCACAGCCAGCAACAACAATGCCTAACGTCAATAACGGGTATCAGTCGAACGTCGTGTTTAGTGCACTGCCTTGTCGTCCTCCTACAACAACAACAAATATAGATTATTTTTCAAATGGGTTTCGCACGCCGCAATCGTTAGCCACTGGTGTTAATTATCATGTTCTGCGTAAGCTTCAAGATTTGCCTGAATTTAGTGGTAAACCTGAAGACTGGCCATTATTCTCAAATGCGTTTAGCCAGTCTACCGTCGCCTACGGTTACACTAATTTAGAAAATAACCAACGTCTTTTAAAATGTTTGAAAGGCGAAGCTAGGGAGGTTGTCAAATCGTTGCTTATACACCCAGATAACGTCAATGCTGTCATAGAGCAACTTAAGTTTAGATTTGGCAGGCCGGAGTATTTGATACGAAGCCAACTTCAGCAACTTAAAGAGATTAGTCCCATATCAGAATCCGCCATAGAGAAGCTTATTCCGTTCGCAACGAAGGCTAAAAATTTATCTGTTTTTTTACAATCTGTAAATGGCACACATCATCTGTCCAACCCAACGTTGCTGGAGGAGCTGGTCAGTAACCTTCCAATCAGCAAGCGAATGGATTGGGCCAGATTCGCCGCCGCCATTAAACCGTACCCAACTGTTGTCAACTTTAGCGACTGGCTCAGCGATTTAGCCAGTTTAGTCTGTACCTTGCAACAAAGTGATAGCCATCGTCGAGTAGTATTGCATGCCACAGAAAATAGGCCTAGCGCGCTTCAACCCTCTGTTAGGTGCCCAATATGCAAAGGGCAACATAAAGTAATGACATGCAAAACGTTTTTAGATTCCGATGTATCTAATAGATGGGCACAAGTTAAGCAGAACCACTTATGCTTTTCGTGTTTGAGGAGTGGCCATTCGTCGCGCGACTGCCGTAGTCGCACATTGTGCATGGTTGATGGTTGTCAACGTAAGCACAACAAACTCTTGCACGAGGCAAGCCGGGACGCTAGTACGACGAACACATCACAACGTGGACAACAGCTGGTAGGTACCACCAACGTAGTAGAACCAATTCTGAGCTGCTCCTCCAACACGTCCACACAAGGTCTTCTATTCCGCGTCTTGCCAGTTACGCTGTATGGGCCGCATCGAAGGGTTGACACATATGCTATGTTGGACGAAGGCTCCTCCATTACCATGATGGACAAGAGTCTTCTTGGAAAGCTGGGCATCCGTGGAGAAGAATGCGATCTGAACATGCAGTGGTTCGGTGGAAGAACCGCCAAGGAAGCAGCATCATCGGTCAACATCTACATCAGCGGAAAGGGAATGAGTAAGCGTCACGAGTTACGTCGGGTCTACGTTTTGCCGAACCTTAATCTTCCAGTGCAAAGTCTGAGCAGCAATGATTTACGTGGAGTTTCCCTCAGCGACCTGCCGAGCTGGCCTGTACCGTATTCAAATGTAACTCCAATGATTCTCATCGGTCTGGATCATTGCCACTTGGGTTTGCCGTCCATCACCATGCCACTGGAGGATCGGGGTCCGTATGCAGCTAACACCGAGCTCGGTTGGGTAATCTTCGGGCCGACTGGACACAATGTCGCTCCAAACGCTGCGTGTCTACATGTATGCAAGGTGAGTGATGATTTACACGCGCTAGTAGAAGAGTATTTTGATATGGATAGCTTTGGGGTACGACCCGCTCCGGTAGTGAAGAGCGACGCTGACAAACGTGCCGAACGCATACTTAGGGAAACCACGGTTCGTGTAAATGGTAGGTTTCATACAGGGCTCCTCTGGAAGAGCGACCATGTTGAGCTGCCAGATAGTTATAAAATGGCCGAAAACAGACTGTTTGGCATCGAACGCAAATTTAGAAAGGACCACATTTTCGCCGCGGCATATAAAGAAATTATACATCGTTACATTGAAAAAGGGTATGCACGAAAGTTGGCACCTTGCGAAAGAGAAATATTAAGTTCAAAGTTATGGTACTTGCCCCATTTTGCGGTAGTAAATCCCAATAAGCCAGGGAAGTTGCGTCTTGTGTTTGATGCTGCCGCATCTGTAGGGGGTGTGTCACTAAATTCATGTTTACTTAAAGGGCCACAGGAGTATCAGCCGATGCCCTCCGTGTTATTTAACTTTCGTATTGGGTCAGTCGGCGTGTGTGGAGACATAGCCGAGATGTTTCATCAGGTGTACGTTCGGCGAGAAGATAGGTGTAGTCAGAGGTTTTTATGGAGAGATGACGAAAATAGTCCACCAGATGTGTACGAGATGCAAGTTATGACTTTCGGTGCCGCCTGCTCCCCGTGCGTAGCGCAGTATGTAAAGACGTTGAATGCAGTGGAATACGCAGATCGATTCCCTCGCGCAGTAGAGTCAATTCTGAAGCATCACTACGTTGACGATTTTGTGGACAGCTTCGAGTCGGTGGAGCAGGCGGTGAGTATCGCCAAACAGGTGTCCCAAATACATGAGGCAGCCGGGTTTCATATGCGTGGGTATATTTCCAACTCAATAGCCGTAATTGAAGCAATCGGTAGCGAAGTGGACGCGAACAGTATGAGGAGTACCTATTTCAGCGCAGAGAATCCATCAGCCGAAAAAGTCCTTGGAATGTTTTGGCAGCCTCAGGATGACACCTTCAGATACGAATTACCATTCCCACGGTTAGGCGCTGACGTCATCAGTGGTAGCAGGCCGCCAACAAAACGCGAAGTACTTAGCTACGTAATGTCGATTTTCGATCCACTGGGATTCTTAAGCCATCTAGCCGTTGGAGCTAAACTTATAATGCGTGAAGTATGGCAGCGTAAGATTAATTGGGACGAACCACTCCCTGATGACATCACCACCGCTTGGAGAAGTTGGCAGAAGGAGGTTCGAAGAACGACCTCGGTTAAAATAGATCGGTTTTATTTCAAGCATGGTGCGCCGAAGCAGTTGGAGCTACACGTTTTTGTCGACGCCAGTGAGGACGCGTTTGCTGCTGTTT